>JARHVA010000179.1:2062500-2662500 GCA_037957365.1 Torreya grandis
AATTCCCATTCCAATTTCAAGTACTGGATATGGTATTTTATGAAATTCATTCTCAATTTCCTCCTCTTTCACTTCTTGATTAATCATTTGACTCCTTGTTCTCTTATATAGGTCTCCTTGCCCTGTCACTTATTTCCTCTTCATCAAGCCTTCTTGTATCATTTGTATACTAGTTTCAAAAAAAATTATGTTATTTTTTTAAATGCTTACCACTTTATTTATTTTAAAATTTATGTACAACATTTCACATTCTAATTTTTACAAACTACCCTTTAACTTGGCAATTTCCTCTCCTAGCTAGAAAAACTATTGGAATAATCTCCATTGCACTCTTTCTAACTATGTTTTACTCAAAAGGTTACATGTTTCCTCATTTATATACTATAGTATGGAGTCAATTTTGTCTTTGAGCTTATTTTTTCACTAAAAAACCATTTAAATACACTCAACTATAAGTTTGATTCATTCTCAAAGGTCTCAACCCTACTTTGAAGATCAACAACATTATCTAACTTTACCATGATGTTTTGGTTGGCCATTGCTCATTTAAAATAGGGAGTATAGATGTATTAATTTTGGATCAAGTTCCCCAAGTGTTAGGTTTATTATCTAGTATGAATTTCCCTCTCATCATCTATAATTTTTGATAAAATAGACACACTAATGCACATGATCTAGAAAGTAATTAAATAGAAAATCATAACACATTGACATAGATATTAGGTGTTAAAACCTCCAAAGGAAGAAAAAATACCATGGTATCTGATATTCAATATATGATAAATAATAATTACCCCAAATACAAATTCTTCTACCTTCTATCTTCTTCACTGGATAGATTCACAAAACTCTTATCACTCGAGTAAGTTCAAATGCATTGAGTCATTTGAATAATAGGGGTAAACCCTATTTTATAGTAAAAATTGAAGTGAGATGGCCTTTTTAACCAATGGGTCCAATCATCCAAGAACATTTAAAATCATCGATAATAGAATAAATAATTATGTTTTATTTTTACTAATAAGTAATAAATAATTTATGTTTTATTACTTAATTTAATAAGTAATAAGTAATTTATGTTAACCCATGTTAATAAATAATAAATCATTATTATTTAATTACCTAAAATGTACCAAGGGTCTTATAATTACACCACTTATACATTAAATATTCTAACACTCTCTTTTAATGATAAGCGTGGATAAACTCCATAGTCACCATAAAGTAATTATACTATGTTCAAAATTGAAGGATTTAAAAAGTTTCATCATGCCAAAAAAAATATTTTAAAATAAATGGAATTATAATCCACAAACTTCTCAAAAATAAGTTTAGTCTACCATGATCATTATACTACATCTCACAATTTATCATGAATAATCAACCAAGCATATTTGATGCCTTTTATAACATAAGGACCTACATTACAAATTATGCTTTAATGTATTGGGGTAAAAAAGTAAAACTTCTACATGAAGTTTAATTAAATCACATAAATTCCTCATTAAATTTAAAATACTTTATAATTATAATAAATTTAGATAAGGAGAATAAATACTTTTTCATTAGGAAGTGGCATCATCATGCACACTCCCCCTAAATTAAAACTCCAAGAGGCCCAACATTGCATGAAACTAAAAAAAATTGGTAACACCAAGTGATTTTATGAAGGTATCTACCACTTTTTCATATGTAGGATAGAATTATAGATCAATATCACCATTAAATACTTTCTCTCAGATAAAATGAACATGAACTGAAATATGTTTAATTTTTTGGTGTTATACTGGATTTTTTGTTAGAGATATATAAATTTGGTTATCATAATGAAAGATGGTATTGTGAGAAACATCCAAATGAAATTCTCCCAATAACCTTCACAACCACATGGATTATTTTTTAGATTTCATAAAACTTTTTTACTCTAATTCTATAGAAGAGATAGAGATAGTCAGTTTCTTCTTATTACTCCAAGTGATAAGACTTCCATCAAACTTAAACATATATCTAGAAGTAGATTTATGATCTATAGTATCACCAACATGGTCAGCATCTCAATAACCATATAAATTATCATTATCAATGAAAAAATAAAATAAGCCAAAATTAATTCTTCATTTGATATAATAAATAATATGTTTAGCTAAAGTCCAATGATCTAAATATGGATCCTACATAAATCTAAAAGCAACACAAATGGCATATGAAATATATGGCCTAGTAATGGTTAGATAAATTAAACTACCAATAGGTTGTCTATATAAAGTAGGGTTAGATTTTTCACATGTAGGTTTTGGATCAAGTTTAATTCCAAATTTAATTGGAGTAGAATAAGATTTATAATCAAGAATATTAAACTTAATAAGAAGATTATCTGCATACTAAAATTATGATACAATAATTGATTTTTTATCTTAAAATATAGTCATTCCTAAAAATTGATGTATAATGTTAAAATATATCATTTCAAACATTTGACTTAGTTTATCCTTATATTTATAAATTAAACTGTTTAGATTTCAAGTCATCAAAAGATCATCAACATATTAAAAAATTAAGATTAAATGACAATTTTCAACTTTAACAAAAATATCATTATCAGAGTAGCAATTATAGAAACCCAATTCTTGAAAAAAAGAAATAATATTAGAATACTGAGCTCGAAGAACTTATTTTAGACCATATAAATATTTATTTAACTTACATACATAATATTCTCTATTAGTATCAGTGAAACCTTTAGGTTGAGTCATGTAGATTTTATCTTCTAAATCACCATATAGAAAGGCATTTTTGACATCCATCTGGTAGATAACCCAACCATTTTGGGTTGCAAAAGTAATAAGTAATCTTACAATAATCATTTTTGTTATAGGATAAAATATTTCAACATAGTCAATCCTAGTTTTTTTATTAAACTTGTGAGAAACTAATCTAACTTTAAACTTATCAATTTTACCAATTGAAATATTTTTAATCTTATAAATCAACCTACAACTGACAAGGTGCCTTTTTGGCAAAGGAGGGATGATATCCTAAGTCTAATTTTTAATCAAGGCATTATATTCAACTTGAATATCAGCATTCCATATATTATCTTAAGTGGCTTCCTCAAAATATTGAGGTTTGCATTCATGCATAGTCATTAAATCATGATAAAAATATTGATTTATAGTTAATTTATTAAGGTTTTTAATATTAGAAGATTTGATTAGGGATTCTTCCCATTTAGGTATTTTAGATTAAATATAAAACTTAGTGGGTTCGTTAGACTCTAAGTTTTCCAAAACTAGATCAACTTCCTCAAGGGCATCCATTTCATCATAAGGAGAAACATGAGAGTTAGGTTCATCAATAGAACAACAATAAGGAGGTTCCACAAAGGGATCACAAAAGGAATTTTCAAGAATAATAAAAAATTTATCCTTAAAAATAAAAAATTTAAAAATATCATAAACTCTTAAACCTTTTTTATTACCTCCACAACTTATAAAAATGAAAGAATAGGAAGTGGGATTGAGCTTCTTTCTTTTAACTTTAAGAACAAATATAGAAGTAGGAGTACCAAAGATCCTAAGATGAGCCACAATAGGTTTATTTTTAAATCACATTTCTAGAGGAGTATAAAGATAAAAATATTTGGTAGGGAATCTATTCAGAATATACATAGTAATATTCATGGGATCAACCCATTAAAACTTGCGAACATTGCAAATTGCAGCATTATTCTAGCTATTTCTATGGTGGTGTAATTTTTTCTTTCAACAATATCACTTTGCTCAGGTTAATAGAAAGTTGTTAATTCCCTTTGAATAAAAAACTAATTCAAAAATAATTAAAATCGTTACTAACATATTACCACCATTATCAGTTCTTAATCTCTTAATATAAAATTTAGATGTATTTTCAATAAAAACTTTAAATTCTTTGAATTTAGACAATGCATCAGATTTATTTTTAATGAAATATGACTATGAATCAAGTAACAATATATAAAGAACCATTAAGAGATACAAATTCAAGAGGTCCTACAACATCACTATGAATCAATTTTAAAGGATGTGACGAATTTGCATCATGATTCTTATGAAAGTAATTAGTATGTTTCTTACCATGTAAGCAACCCTCACAAGTTTCATGATGATAGAGGATAGAATGAAGTCTAAAAACAATATTATTTGTATACATTTTCTGTAAACTTATAAAATTAACATGTACTAATATTTTATGCCATAATTGAGATTCATTCTTACTATGTAATGAAATAAAACATGCAAAAGAAGCAGAGAAAATGTATAAACCATTATTTTGAACACCTTTAATAATCAAAGATCCAGATTGATTTTTCATGGACCGTATATCTTTAGGAAATGTTAAAATTAAATTATCATAATTAATTTATGAATAAGATAACAAGATATTTTTAAGCTTAGGTACATAGAAAACATCATTCATAACAATATTTGAAATTCTAGCTTTTCCCTATTTAGTTACTTCTAAGAAATAATTATCTCCTAAGTAAATATTTTTAGAGATATCTCTAGAACTACAAAAAATATTAGATAATTAATTCATATGGTGTGATGCACTATTATCTGAATTCCACTCAATTTTATTTGAAGCAAATAAATTAACATATAAAGCAATAGCATTCTGATCCTGATTGTTATTCTTATTAGGGTTATGATTCTTCTAACTGTATTGATTGGATTTATTTCCTTTTTATTTTTATAAGATTGATTTCTAACTCTATACTTTTTTATAAAAAATTTCCCTTTTATGACCAAATTTACCACATAGATTATAATTTTCATTAAACTTAAGTTTGTGGTTCTTATTACTAGAGTTCTTATTCCTAGATTTTGCCTTTAATAAAATTAGGATTATATTTATAGTTATTATTATTATCACAAACACTATTTAAGGTGAGAAGTGCTTGAGTGGAATTCTATTTAGAATCAAAATTATTCATAATTTGCTCTTCTTGAATCAGGGGAACAAACAAGATGGTAAGGTCATGGATATCCTACTCAGTTTGATATTTAAAATTCAAAATTAAAATGAAAATTTTAAAATTTTCATGAATATTTAATTGAATGATAAAATAAAATATTTTATATTGAATCAAATTAAATTTATAACCATCTAATTGAGCTTTAATGTTTTTAATTTTAGCAAAAAAAAATTACAACCTTTTCATCACATTTCATAGGTGTAGTTAGCAATTCAAGGATTAACTTAATAATTTTTTAGAGATGAATGATCTCATGCATGGATTAAATGAGTTTCAAGCATATTTAGGAGACTCCTAATTACTAATGTGGAGAAATAATTCATCCTTAACACTTCTCAAGATAATGGACATAGCTTCTTGCAATTTCTATTAAAATGCATTGGTACCCTTAGGGGTCACATGTTGTCCAATAAGAAATTTTTAGTACCAACGAAAATATTCCATAAATTTCAGGCCATAAATTTAGTTTTAATTTGAATCTTTCATATATTATATTTATTTTCATTATGCATTTGTGATTTATCTAAAACAAAATTAGCCGAAGCCATAGCCTCCCTTTAAAAAAATATTAACCAAATGATTAAAATGAATCCTTTTTAGTGGTAATTTTAAATTTATTTGATAGTAAAACAAATTTAAAATGTAAATACACAAAAAAAAATTGAAATTAATTCCAAACAAATTTAAAAATTTATAAAATATTGTGACAAAATAAGTTATCATAAGTGTCACAAAAACATAATAATATAAAAAATATTTTAATAGAATAATTATTTTAATGATTTTTTCAAATTATTTTCTAAAATAAAGTAAATTACACATGAAAATATGATTAATTTCACAATTAAGAAGCTAAATAATACAAAAAATGAAATAGAATTGCACTGAATTAGGTGTTGAAAAACTCACACTTAAACCAACTACTTAGACACTATTTTTTAACAAGTTGTAAAATTAATAAAAGGAGGATCCAAAACACAAAATTGACCATGTATATGTGTCTGAAAGGTGCCAAACTTAGGGATCAACTGGTTACATGATTAAGTTTGACAAAACATTCACTAAGTTGAATGTCAAAACAAGTTTGATAAGCCAACTAGAGTTTTGAATTTGTGATAAGTTGGTATGAAAACCAAAAAATAGAATTCAAATTAAAATAAATATGACTAAATTCAAAAATAAAAAGTTGATTTTTGGGGGTTTTGAACACTAGACATCCCAAACTACAAGCTTTAAGCAAAATTACAACCACCAACCCTTCTACAAGCCTTCTTGAAAGTTTACATAAACTAATACATATTTGAACATTTTTTTTGTCTATTTTTATTTATTTATTTTAAATAAAAACAAATATATATAAATATTTTGTCTTGCATGTAAAAAAATTTAAAAAAATAATAATTTTTTGTTAAAAAACTCCTAAAATAATTTAAAGGTTGGGTCCACTAGACTTTGCATGCAAAATATTTTTTAAAAAATATTTCCACAAACTATATAAAAAATATAATTACTTGTAGAATATAATGGCATAGGTATGACACCTAGAGAGAGTTTTGAAATCATAGTGTTCAAACTAGACTACCAAACACCTTGAAATTTTACCAATCCTCTTGAAATACTAAAACTTACCTAGTATGATCTTCAAAATTTGATATTTGGTGAATAATTCATCTATATAACTCACCCAAGCCAACTATAGTGCCGTAGGCTACTTGGGAAAAATAAATGGAGCCATAGAAGCTTACAAAAGTCTAGTAGATGTTTTTTGATAATATGTTTTCATGATATTTTGACTTGTTCAAGTGTATTAGAGTTGCTTAGGAAAAAATATAGGGGATAAATGAAATCTTCTCAAGATACATTATTTCCAAGAATTGACAACAAACATGATGAAATCTTCTCAAGACCTGAGAGCAATTAAAAATAAATTTTAGAATTCTTTTAACTTGCCTAGGCCATACCACTACACCACAGGAGGATTTCAATGCTTAAAATAAATTAAAATATTGTATAATACTTTTTAATTATATTTTGACTTGATCAAGTTGTATATGTTTAGGTGCATTGTGTATGTAATCAAAAATGCATCAAATATATAAATCAATCCTAGCTCAGAGAAGATAGATCCTACTTACACTTCTGATTGGGAATACATTAGATAATCAGGAACATGACCAATATTTAGATCTACTATACCCAATTAAGAGATCTCTTACCTTAATAATAAAAATAGAGAGAGTTTCAAAGCCTCTAATCAAGAAAAACCATGCAATAACCCTAACTAAGTCCTATGTTTTCATATTCACTATACTAATGATAAGTAAAGCAAAGTCTAATCTAGTTCTCACCAAAGCGTATGGCACAATATGAGGGTTAGTAAACATGCATAAGATAATCCTAATTAAGATATACATATATATATATATATATATATATATATGTAAGACCTTAATGCATCGAGAAGAAGAAGAATATTAGTCAAAATCCAATACTTATGCTACTTCTATCTACTAAAGAGAGGAGTAAAGTTAGAAATACTTATCTAAAAGATGAACCCATCGAGACACAATATCTCCCTTAGAAAAAGTGGATTTGAAAGAGTTTATTGTGGTTTTTAAGGATCACTAAAAAAGGCCAAAGCATCCAATACTTATTCATAAGACTAGATTCTCTAAGTAAAAACCCTAAGCTAAGACTCTTTAAGTAGAATGGTGGAAAAGCAAATTATAGAGAAGAAAAAATGAATAATAATTCTTTATTTATCTTTAAGTATGGTGAAATGATCTTGTATATATAGGTGGATTTAACCTTAAACCCTTCTAAAATTTTTGGTTGACAGGGTCAATCAAGTCAACCTAGTATCGTTATTGACAAAAACTCACTAGGTCATATGCTAGGTCAGCCAAGAGCTAACCTAGACCCTAAATGAGTTTCACCAATAAGAGTAAAAGTTTGACCCAGTCAACCTATTACTATAAACTATCAAAAGGGGTTTTAGGTTGGGAAAGGAGGTACAAAAGGTGGTAAAATATTAGAGTATGTAAAAAAAGATTAATAGCTTAGGGGAATGGTTTTTAGGAGCTAGTTGGATTGGTAATAAATGATAATAAGGGACAATAGTCCTATGAAGTACCAATGGTCTACCCACCATTTTCTTGGTACACCCGTTAAGGCATGCACTCATAGAGATTGAGACTCAATGGGTTCCTTCAAGATAAAAAGCATTAGTAAATGATAAAAGTGTGAAAATATTATGTGTATACATATGCCCCAATCAAAACTCATCATGTGTCACTCAGGTGCAACAAATGATGGTTCTTTGAGAAAGAACATAGTAACACACAACACTGAGGCTAAAAAAAGTTGCAGTATTTTAAAGTAAAAATAACTAAAAATAAATGATTGAAAGGGAAATAACTAAAAATTAAATGTATTCATACCTTGAATTACATTTATCACTATATGGTTGTCTAATATGCTTATAGTTTTGATTATGGAGGACATAGACACTACTTTTGACAAACCCAAGAATACAAAATTAAAGAGCAAAAATAAATAAATGCAAGAAAGTCAAGATAACTGGTGCTATGTGGATGGGATGTACTTGTAAATTAGGTAATTTGGGGTAAAAATTTATATGTTAGACCAAATTACTAAGTCAAAAATTTTAGAGTAAATCAGGTAACCAAAAATCTAAGGCTACTAAAGACTAAAAAACTCAAATAAGTAAACCTTAAGTAAGAAAGATAAACTCATCAAGCAAACCAAGGATACATGTCAAAAAGGATGGTAATCAAACATCAATGTGAAAGCAATAACAATCCTTAATTAAATAAAGATGGGTAATAAAAATGGTAAAACAACATTGATGAGTGAGAAGTAGCAATCCTTACTCAATCATTGATGGAAAAAGGTGCATAAAAGGGAAAATAACATTAGTGATTATAAGTATCAAGCCAACCTCACTCAATAATGAAAAAAGTACATGATAGTAGAAACAGACTTAGGTGTCCACAAAAAGGTGGTATAACAATGACAAATGGTAAATGAAATTAAGGCACATCTATAAATATAGATTCATGGTGTAAAGAAAATGAATCCTAGTCACTCAAACATATTATTTTGCTCTAAGGATAGATAAAATTTAAAAAACATAGTGTTTTCATGTTATTAAGAGGTGAAGAAGAGGGAAGTATAGAAGAGTGAAAATAGGTTTAGAATCACAAATTGCTTGTCAATTGGGGAAATGAAATTGGTGAAGGGGAGAATTAAGTAAAAACCAAGGTAGAGTAACTCTTTATCTAAGTCAAGACACTCAAATGAGGTTTGTCAAAATAAGAGGACTTTCAATGTTAAGGACTTGAAAGAACTTCTCTTAGTTACACAATTCTTAGGTCAACAATGGAGTATGTAGATCATCCCATGAAGGATATATGCATGAAAATTAAAATTGACCTACTTTCCCACAATCTATTCCCCATTTCTTAGGACCTCTTATAGAGCCATTGATCTACTGTGAAGATTGAGTTCTTATGTGAGAAAGTAGGTAGCACAATAGAGTTTATTTAATTCTCCTATTCCAATCTACTAGCCTACCATACCCTAATGGGCCTCAGATTTATTGTGAGGCCAACTATAGAGTTTGAGCTTTGATTAGAGATAAGATATGTGCTTGTAATCACATCTATTAGTGTGAATTTGACTTTTGAAATTTATATGTTTGTATATCATTTATTTTTATTTCAAACAATTTGTCTTTTAAATTTCTTGATGGATTTTATCTATTCCTCCTCCATATGGATTTTTAAATCCAAATATGGGTATTAAAGATGACTTTCATTTGAATACTTGGGACTTGGTTTCTAAGAAAGAGAACTCAGAGAGCATGATGTCTAAGAGTCTCATAAAGTTAGGTGAAATAGAAGTGTTATCTTGAATTCAACCTTATTTTATCTAATGTGGAGTAAAAGGAAAGGAAATCAAGAGGAATGAAACATGAAACAATTTGGATTGCTTCAAATCGTAAAAAAAGTGATAAAGGGAAAAAAAGGAAATAATGATAGAAAAGTATGATTCCTTATCATATAAATGAGGGAAATGGAGGAAAACATGCTAACATATATTTTTTGTGCAAATTCCATCTATCAAGAGAAGAAAAATCTAAAGTTGATAACAAAGATCAATAACTCGTAACCATTGTAAAACACATTTTAAAGAAGAAATGAAAAGATGGAAATTTTATGAAGAAGGCTAGGTCCTATCCATTGTATTACAATACAAATCATAAAAGAGAAACCCACATGGGAGCCACAAAGCATGTAAAAATAAATGACGTAAGAAAAAGATGGTATTTGTGAGGAAGACCAGGTCCTATCCATGGTCTTACTTTGTAACTCACAAAAATAAACCCAATAGTACCAAAAAGTGTGTAAAAAGTATGAAAATTAAGAGGATAAGAGTAAATCATGAGGAATATTGGGTCCTATCCATGGTTTTATAATGTAACTCATGAATAAAAAAGGGGAAACCAAAAGACCAAAAATGAAGGACTAAGGTTTGTGCAAAGAAAGAACTGATGCAGAAGGTGAGACTTGTGTAAGTGACCTAAAAAAAGTGTTAGATATATAGAATATATAAATCATGAAAATAAGGGAAGGATTAGGCAAAATACTTCTTGATAAATTACGTGTTTGTGGGTTCTTTTAAAAGATGACCTTTATTGGTTTGAAGGCGATAGGTACTTAGACCAAGAATATCTTTGAAAAAATAAGGACCCCACCATTTTTAGGCAAATTTACCTTATTTGTCATGAGTGTATCCTAATTTAAGGAAAATATCACCAACATTAAACATGTGAACTTTAACACATTTGTTATGTTGTTTAGTGATACATGCCTTGTATTGACAATTGTGTTGCAAAGCATAAAGATGGTGCTCATCAAGGAGATCAAGAGTATGAAGGAGATATTCACATAATTATTCATTAGGTATGATTCCATGAAGAGAGATACATAGATAGGGAAGATCAACTTCCAATGGAAGGACTGATTCAGACACATAGACTAGAGAAAATGGTACTACCCCAGTGGTAGTACATATACTAGTGCAATAGGCCCAAAGAGTAGGATAGAGATGAAGGTACCAATATGTGTGAATTTCATGATTTGTCTTTTGGATAATTTTATTAATAATTTTTTTGGTGGCCTTATCTTGGCCATTACATTATTGATGATAAAGTGTGGAAAATTTGTGATTGATTTTAAATTTATCACAGAGTTATTTGGAATCCTTGTTTTTGAAATTACCACCATTATCTAATTGATTAAGGATAAATTTAGAGATGGTGGTACTAGTGACATTAACAAGGGGTATAAAATCAACCCATTTTGTAAAATATTTTGTGGTTGTGATTATAATTACATGTTCATCTTAAGATCAAGGTAGTTTTCTTATGAGATCTAATTCCCACATAGAGAATGGCCAAGGAGATTCAATAGTTTGAAGCTCAGTTGGAGGTAAATGAATTAAATCATCATTAATCTGGTAAGAATTACACTTTTTATCAAATTAAATATCATCCTTTTAAAGAGTGGGACAAAATTATCCCATACATAGACATTTGTAGGCTATAGCATGTCTGCTATAGTTGCCATTGCAAATGCCCCCATGTGCTTGTTCTAGAAGGGAAGGAACCTCATCTTACATAAAAAAATGGAGTAAGGTACCTTAAACATTGTAATAATAAATTATGTTATATAAAAATACATATTTAAGATATTTTTTGTGAATTTCAATCTTTTCATAAGAATCTAGGTTGGAAGAATAAATTGGTGCTCTAAAAATTGAATGATGTCTTTGTACCATTGGATTTGTCTAATGGTGACAAACTCAATGTGGTAGATAAGTGAATCATGTGGTTGAATATAAGATGGATATTTTCTTATTTGGATAATAAATGTGGGATTGGTAATAATTTGGTGTGGATGAAAAATAGATGATGAAGAAGTAAGGGAATCAACAATAGAATTTTGATCTCGAGGGTTAGGCTTGATAGTGAAAGAAATGAAATATTTGGTTAGAGAAGTTATGATTTTATGATAAGAAATTAGATTCTCAATTTTGCATTTGTAATCACCATTGACTTGGTAGAAAATGATCTGATAATTTCTTAAGGCATGCAGGTATTAGATATCTAAATAAAGAGAAACTCTCATGCCTAAGATTAGAGTTTCATACTCTACCATATTTTTAGTGACATCAAATGTTAGGAAAAAATCTAAAGGGATGATTTTTTTGAGAGGATTGGTAAGAATGAAACATTCCCTAGCTCTTTAAAGGAATTTATCACCATCAAAGTGATGGGTCTAAGTATCCTCATGTAAGTCAACATTAATTTTAAGAAGTTCTTCGATAACTACTTTTGGTTTAGTAGTATCAGGGAGGATAGTGGATTTGTCGAGATTACTTGATTCAAGATTAGCAGTGAAGTTATGGAAGTAATATTTAAGAGATATGGCTTGGTTAAGACCTTCAATATAGAGAATATTATCATTGGGAAGACTATTTTGAAGGTGGTTGATATCAGGGATAGGAGTTGTGGTAAGTTGATTAATGATGATTTATCCTTTGATAACTTTTTGAGTAATAATTCAAAGATAAAATTCCATGAGAAGGACCATCCATTTTCCAATTCTATCTCCAAGATGAAAAATTTTAGATAATAAGTGATAAAGGGGACCAGAATAGATGATAACATAAGTGGTCTGATAAAGCATATAATGTCTTAGTTTTTCATTTGCAAAATAAATGGTGAGGCAATCATGTTCAAATTTTGTGTAATGTTTTTCATAATCGATGAGGCCTTAGATAATGTAGTAGATGGCATACTCTTTTCCAATATCATCTTTTTGGGCAATCATTTCCCCAAGTAATATAGGTGTGGAATAAGTATATAATATCAATGGACAATTATTTGAAGGAGGATGAAGTGTAGGTATGTGAAGCAATGACTCTTTCATGTTATCAAATGTTTTTTGACAAGGATCCATCCATTCTATATCATTACCTTTATTGAGAAGATAAATAATGGAGTGGATATCATAAGCCATTTTGGGGATGAATCATCTATTTGCCCTAATTTACCAAGATAAGTGTGAATGTCTGAAATGGAATGAGGAATGAGCATGTTGATGATAAAACTAATCTTGGTAGGGTCAACATCGATGCCATGGAGAGAGACTAAGAATCCTAATGTGTAAATTGTGATCAAAAGGGTTAATGAGGATGCCTTGTTATTCACCAACCAATGTTGACTTATCTCTAGCACATGAGGTTACTATTCATTTGTAAACTAACCCTTGTTCTCATTACCAAATGGATGTGGATTGGTGCCTCTCCTCTACCTATATAAGGACCTATCCTCCAAGGCACTTAGTATCCATTTATGATAAAATTATTGATTGAGGATTGTAGATTGTTTATTATAGGAGTGTGAGTTACTTAGCCTTCATGTAATCTATGTAATGTAATAGAGTGTTGAGCTACTTAGTTGTGAGTTGTGATAACTTGGATAGTTATGAGAGATATGATCTTTGAGCCAATATACCACTTTGTACACCTTCATTTCTTAATGAAATCTATCTCTATTCTACTCTCATTATGATTTCATGTTGTTACAAGTTGTGTGTTTGATCTTCTAGTATTTGGTCTTGGATGTCTCATTAACAGATGATTCTAACATGGTATCAAAGCTTTGAGACTGGTAAATGAACATCATTTCCCTTTATTATTTTAAATCTTGATTAGATACTCAATTTTTTAGCCTCTAATTTCCATTGGCATTTTCATATGTTCTTGTTGTTTAAAATGGAATTTACGTTGTCTAATTTGGCATATGTCGATTTATTGTAAGTTTTTTAAATTGGCATTTTGATAAGAAGGACTACTTATTCTTTGAATGAGCTTTGTGGTATGGTGTTTTTGTATTGTATTCTCTAAAAATTATTGAGTGAAAACCCATAGATCTATGTGTTTTATCCATGGTTCATTCCTCTAACTATCATATTACATTGTCATTAACTTTTGCATGAGTTTATTTTAGTTGTACAAGGTATGTTTACATATTTGAAATTATTTCAAACACTTCATTGTGTTGCATATAAAACATTATTTCCACTGTCCATTTGCTAAGCTCGATGTTTCTTCTTAGTACATTTTTTATTTCCTTTTACACTTACTAAAAATAGTATAAAAGAGTTTTTTTTTGTGGGCATTATTTTGATAGAGTGATGTTGGGTTTTTATAGTTGTTTTCTAGGGAGCTCAGCCTTTCCACAGCTTTAACTACTTAACTCAAACTCATCTAATCTCTTTCATGGGTCTAAAATACTCATCCAACCATTTTATTACCTTTCTACCATCATTTAATTGTCCTTGTCAATAATACATAAGCTATTGAATGATTTTGTGGTTCCATCAACACACAGGATGTGTTTCTTGCTTAACCATCAAATAAAATGAGGCAATCCATTCAGCATTGGTGTTCAATCCACCAACTATTTAATGCACCCTCCATGCAGCCTTACATGTTTCCCATGCCATTCATGCATCCCTCCATGCAAATCCCACAAAATAAAAATGGGTCCTACATATTCAAAAAGTCAACTTTTAAATTTTTGAATGCTTTTATATTAATTTATGCTTTGTAATTCATGAAGTAATTCATTGGCTGGTTGGTGGGGTTGTAATTTGTAAAAACAAAATGTGGTGGGAGGTCAAAGTTTCAACTCCCACACACACCATTCATTTTTTCAAATTTGTTTTTTTTAATAAAAAAATAGGAAAAAAAAAGGAAAAGCAACCCCTCGCCCCTGGCCCCCAAGTTTGGGTTGGAATTTTTTTATGGTGGAGGGAAGTGTTTTATTTACTTATTTTCAAAAGAATATATTGTATTTCGTATATTATTTATCTTCTCCTTTTTCTAGATGCATTTTTGTTGGTAACTGACGTCTATTGGGGGAGGCCAATTTTTGTTAAAATTGGTGAATTGTGAGTAATTCTAAGGGCCAAAGAGGCTTTAAATTATGTTTGGATTCGAGGTCTCCACCCTCAGACCCCTGCATCATGCCCCATTATACATTACTTATAAGTTTTAAATACTATTGAGTGAGGTCCAATCTAGCAAGAGGTCAGTTCCCCTCATAGTATAAATAAGCTTATTTTCACAAATTACTTGTGGACATATTTTTGGTTGAGTCTGACGTCTAGTACTTGAGTGTGCATGATACTTGAAAGTTTGAGGGGCTTATTTTTTATACTTATGGGGATTAATATTGATACTTATGGTGGGATTCATCTATATATTCTCATGGTGATCCACTCTTCACTATATCTACTTCTGACACATTATCACTCTAGAGCATTTCTTTACAGAATATAGGGGTGGTTACAGGTAATTGTAGCTTCGAGTGGGACTTTCTATTCCTACCATCTCTTCTTCTGTCTCTTTTTTTTTTTTTTTTGGTGGGGGGGTGAGTTTTATCCCACTAGGTTTTCTCCCTTTTCTCCATTTTGTGAGAGATTGCTTTGTACTTGGGCACCTAATCAGGCCTAGTTATTGGGACCCAATTCTACTACCCACCTAAAATATGCTTAAGGGGGCGTTAGTGTAGATTTATCACCTTACTTAGGTTTTTACTACACTTGTATTATTAACTATGATTAGGTGGATATTTTTTTATTTAAGATTATTTAAGAGGGCATTTATTTGCACACCCACATGTGTAAATTATGGTCAAAAGGGTTGGTGAGGATGCCTTGTCATTCACCAACCAATGTTGAATTATCTCTAGCACATGAGATTACTATTCATTTGTCAACTGGCCCTTGTTGTCATTTCCAAATGGATGTGGATTGGTGCCTTTCTTCTGCCTATATAAGGACCTATCCTCCAAGGCACTTAGTATCTGTTTATGAGTAAATTGTGGATTGAGGATTGTAGATTGTATATTACAGGAATGTGAGATAATTGGCCTTCATGTAATATATGTAGTGTAATAGAGTGTTAAGATACTTATTTTTGAGCTATGACAACTTGGATATTTTTGAGAGTTGTGAGCTTTGAATTAATATACCACTTTGTACACCTCTATTTCTTAATGTAATCTATCTCTATTCTGTTCTCATTATGATTTCATGTTGCAATAAGTTTTGTGTTTGATCTTCCAGTATTTGGCCGTGGGTGTCTCATTAGTAGATGATTATAATAGAAACCATATCAAACCAATGTGTTTTACAACATGCCCAATAACAAAAATCAACTCCCTAGGGTTTCATTCAATAAGTGTATATGGATGATTTTATGTGTGTATTCATTCCATTTTATTTAGTGCTGCTAGATTATAATGGATAAATAGGAAGAAATAACCAATATTCATTTAGGTGCATGTTACTATCAAACCGTAAACTAACCATAAATAAAATAAATGGATAAAGACAAGGGGAAAGAGAGAAATTTAAAAAAACTACAATAATGATGACAAACCTGAGATTTTGAATGCAAGAGCTCAATAAACCAATTTTTGGAACAATCAATCAATTCACAATTGATTCCACAGCTAGTGTAATCTTATATAAGTAATAGATGAAGAAAACCACTACCAAATTCATGCACAAATAGAAGGAAATAAATCTCTAAATCTTTATTGTATCAACAAACCATCATTTTGACATTCATTTTAGAGCACATACATTCAATATCATAAAATGTTGTTAACATAATGGTATGGGAGGATTAAGAGGGAGAGAGATGTGACTAAAAAATGAAAAAAATTACAAAAAATAAGGGGTGTGATTGGCTAAATCTCATGCAAGAGGAGAAAAAGCCAACCTCTAGAGTGTCAAATGCATCCAATATATAGCCAAGTGGTATTCAAAGGGGAAGATTTTCCCTCTAAAACATCATCTACCATCATTAATGTCTCATCTACCTCCTCCATCTCCAAAATCCCACCACTTTCACTATTCACCTACAAAAGGAAGGCAAAAATAAGTCAAAAACTTCATTTAAACATCTAGAATAGTACACTAGGTCATTCAAATGAAAAATATTCTTAAACTATGAGTATTTTAGCAAAACCGAGACTGTCATGATGACTAAGGTAAAACCACCTTTTTAAAAAATCAAATAGTTTAAAATTTGATATCCAATTTGTAAGATATAGATGAAAACATCCTTCAGGTCATTCTAGGTCACCAAAACAAAAAAATATTCAAAATTAAACAAAACATTAATTTTCTATAAATATTAATAAAACTGATTAATTAATTAATTAATTAATTTTAGTTTATTAATATTAGTTTAATTTAATATTAATTTTAAATATTTGATTTAACTAATTAAAATTAATATTAAAAAACAAAATTTAAAAAAAAATCCTTAACATAAAAAAAAGAGAATGGGGGGATGCATCCCACCCCTCAACACTATTTACCATAAAAAAATCCATGAAGAGCAGTCACCTCCTGAGGTCCACATTCTCACAGGCTAGAGGGATAGTTGATCATCCCTTGGGCCCACAGGTACATAGATCCTAGGGATGGCCACTCCCCATATAGCAAAAAAAATGTCATGAAATACATAAGGCCCCCTCCCATTCCACTTTCCAAGTGAGGGGGGCTAAAACCAAAATTTATTATATTTTAAATTCCAACTTTTTTAATTCATTTGATTTTCTAAAAGACTTTTTATAATTTCAAAAAAAATAAAATGAGTTTTCAAATTATTTTCAAAACAAACCAAACCCATTCTATCTTAGAATAAGCCATCTCATATTAGAAAAAGAAAGGTTAAGGGTACACCTAATAGAAGTAACCTCAGGACCTCATGATGTATGTAAATCAAAGAAAACTCAAAACAAGGTGAGTAAATATTAGTGGGTGACTAAGCAATCAAGACTTCTATGGCAAGTTAGGAGTTTGAGGCTCTATTTCCATGTTAAGTGTAAAATACAAATTTGATTGCATAGACATGGTCTTTCCAATGTTGGTGGTTTCAAGCCCCAGTTCAACATAAAAATTGAGATGAACCACCAAGATATGTTATAGTGTTGAGACCTATGAACTATGAGTGTATGCAAGAGCAAATTAAAAGGATGAAAAAAGAGGTTCCTTGATTATTATAATAATGAGGGTTTGTTGTGCAAGTAATAATAAATGATGACTTTATTGGAAAATACTCATGAGTATTTTGAAATGATATAAATGTGTCTACGAACCTTTATTCCTTGGTTGAGACTATGCATAGAACGTGAATGGATTTGAGGGAATAGAAAATAGGAGTGACTAACGAACTTAATCAAACATTCTCATTGATCAGGTGTGTGTAAATGAGTTCATTTACCATCTCTTAGAACCTACAAGGACTAACCACTATATATCTAATCATCAAGATAGTGAATCCTACCTTGATAATGCTTACCTAGTCATTGCTCCACTACCAAACAAGCATCCATATCCCCAATGGAGTTGCCTCTGATCCCACTCTAGGCCTAACTCCACTGCCAACCAAATCATAAAGATCATGGTGGAATTGCTTGAATCATCCAAAATCATGTTTTTCTTTCAATTGTTCTTTTTCTTTTAATTTTTTATCTTGATTTATCTTTTCTCTTTCTTTCTTAGTAATTTGATTTTGGGTTGGGGACCAATATATCAAGTAAAAGGTAGGACTATATATTTTTCACCCTAGACCTTAACTATAGTAGGTTCATCCAAGGAAACCCAAAAAACATTAAGATATGAAATTTTATGCTTGGATTCAAGAGAATGTCTTCATTGACCAGATATTTTTACCCAATTTAACCTAAATCAAATAAATTTAAACACACATATAATAGCTAAACCTTTGAATCTAATTCAAAAATAAAATCTAAAGTCATAAAATACTTAGATTGCTTATGCACCAAAAGTGTCATTTAAGATACCTACACACATGCCTGTTATTCTTTATTTTGACCAACAAGGGAACTTATAGTGCAAAAAAGGTGGGCCAGAACAAAAAGAAGAAAATAAGGAGGCTAGAGTGAAGCAAAGAAATCAAGAAAAGCAAACCTAAACTAATGATAAAGTAGGAAAGAAAAACAAAAACATAGCAAGAAATGGAAAGAGAGTATAATCATAGGAACTTTCTAGGCCAATTCAAGCCTAGAATTAGTGTTTGAGGAACATTTGATTGATAGGCAACGGGACATCCTCACCAGTTACACACCTTAAGTGGAATGTATTCTCACCTATGATTTTAGATATTTGATAGGGACCTAACAATAGGGCATCAAACTTGCCATGTTGTCCCTTTTTCTCATGAGCTTTGTCCCAAAGGAGGACCAGGTCAAAGATTTTGAAAGCTTTCACCTTCACTCACTTGTCAAACTAATGCTTCATGACCTTTTAGTGTTTGCTAAAATATAACAAGGTTGCATCACATTTTTCCTCTAATTGCATCAAATTAAGTAGGTAATCTTTTAATTTATCATTTATTTCTAGGTAGTCTCTTATGAACTGTAATTTAGGGATTCTTAAGTTAACTAGAAAAATAGGGTGTTAGCCATAAACCAGATGATAAGGTGACATCCCTAGGGCTGATTGACTCTAGTTTTATTAGACCTTGTAATGAAATTACTTTAATAATTAAGTATAATAGCAGAATTATATCCAAATATGACTGAAATATATCCAAATATATGATAATAGATAAGCCACTTCGAGGGGGAAACCTCCACAAGATTCAATAAGAGTAGAATTCACAATATGATGATAAATGATTACCCACTACCTCCTATATATAGTCTATTTAGGCCATGGTTACTCCATAAGCTGACCTACTAATCAAAATAAAGCATAGATAAATGTAATATAACATCAAAGAAGGATAAGTAAGCCACAAGTTGGCTAATACTATCCTCATACATGTGATAGGTTAGGGGCGTAGCATGCCCTTCCCCTTCAAACCAACATTGTCCTCAACCTTAAACAACTCTAGATGTTATTGTAGAAAATCTTCACCTTCCCAAGTTGCATCTTCACCTTCCCAAGTTACATCTTCACTGCTCTAGTTTTTCCACTTGATCAAATATTCCCTAATCTCTCTGGTTCTCAACCTCTTAGTACGTGTTTAGAGGATCTTCTCTGGTTCCAAAATGACTCATCCTTCTTCAGCTAGTTCTGGGAACTCTGTCTGGGTGGAAACTTTCTATCCAATGACCTTCGTCAAATAGGAAACATGAAATACTGGGTGTATGTGAGATGAATGAGGTAACTCGAGCTTGTAAGCCACACTTCCAATGTTTTGTAGAACCTGATAAGGACCATAATACTTAAGAGCAAGTTTGTTGTCCTTTTTCTATTGTTTCAAGGACATCTGCTTGTAAGGCTACAAACGAACAAATACCTAGTCACCCACCTCAATATTTTGCTCACTATAGTGTTGATTTACTTGTTTCTTCATCCTATTTTGTGCCAAGGCCAAATTCTCTCTCAAACTAGCCAAAACCTCTTGTTGATGTTGAATGTGCTCTTCCACATCTCGAACCTTGGTGTGCACCTTTAATGAAGAAGTGATGGATGGTGGATGGTAATTATATAGTGCTATAAATGGAGACATTTTAGAAGAGGTATGGAAAGATGTGTTATACCACCATTTTGAAAGTGGTAGCCATTTAACCCAATGTTCTTGTTTATCTGATACAAAATAATGGAGATACCCTTCTAAAAATTTGTTAACCACTTCAGTTTGTCCATTAGATTGGGGGTGGTAAGATGAGCTATGAGCTAACTGAGTACCCAAACAAGAAAATAGTTTAGTCTAGAAATTACTAGTGAAAATAGGATCATGATCACTTACAATTATTTTTGTGGTCCCTTGTAATTTGAGAACTGCTTCTATAAAAATAGCCACTACTGTACTTGCTGAAAATGGGTGTGAGAGAGCACAAAAATGGGCATATTTTTTAAGCCTATCTACAATGACCAAAATAACATTCTTACCTTCAGAACAATGCAACCCAATGATGAAATCCATGGAAACCTCCTCCCACCTTTGATTAGGAATTGCTAACGGTTGTAACAGACCTGGGGTCTTAACTTTTTCACCTTTATTCTATTGGCATATCAAGCATTCTTCCACAAACTTTTGTACATCTCCCTTGAGTCCTTCCCAAAATATTTTTTTCTTAATTCTATGATAAGTTTTCAATAACCCTGAGTGTCCCCCAATTGGAGATGCATGCAACTCTGCAAGAATCTTATGCTTAAGCTCTAAATTTTTGCACAAGTATAACCTACCCTCATACCATAGACATTACCTTTCCATTCAAATTTGTCAGAGGATAAATTACCTTGCTGTAGATTCTAAATCAGAACCTGTGTATCCTTGTCTTACTCTCATTCTAACCTAGCTTCATCCACCCAATCTGCTTGCAATATGGACATTGCACAAAGTAATGCTTCTATGGATGCATCCCATCTGGATAGTGCATCTGCTACTACATTATCTTTACCCTTCATGTAGATGATTTCAAAATCATAACCCAAGATTTTTGTTACCCATTTTTGTTGTTCCTTAGATGATAATATTTTCTCCAAAAAGTATTTGAGACTATCATGATCCATTTTCACCTTAAAGTGTCTACCCATCAGATAAGACCTCCATTGTTTAGCTGCATGAAGAATAGCCATCATTTCTTTCTCATAGATAGGTTTTTTTAGATTCTTACCTTTGAATTGATGACTTTCAAATGTAATGGGTCTTCCTCCCTACATTAGTACTACCCCCAATCTAGACCCAGAAGCATCACATTAAATAGTGAATGTCTGTGAGAAGTCTGGAGTAGCCAAAATTGGAGTGGTGCACATGGTTACTTTTAGTTTGTCAAATGCTTTGGTGACATCATCATTCCAATGGAAATCATCCTTCTTTAGCAATACAGTGATTGGAGCTACTATGTTGCAATAACCTTTCACAAATCTTCTGTAGTAACCTGTTAGTCCAAGGAACCCTCGAAGGTTTTTGAGAGTTTTTGGCATGGGCCATTGTATTATCACTTTGATCTTCTAGGGATCAACTTTGACACCTTCATGGGAAAAAATGTGACCGAGGTACTCTACCTCCTATACTCCAAAAGCACATTTAGATGGCTTTGCATAAATTTGGTGCTTTTCCAAAACTATCAACACTTGTTTCACATGTTGTAGATGTGCTTCCCATGTCTGACTATAAATCAATATGTCATCAAAGAAAACTAGCACAAACTTCCTTTAAAAAGGCCTAAAAATAGTGTTCATCAAGCTCTGAAAAGTAGATGGTGCATTTGTAAGACCAAAGGGCATTACTAAAAACTCATAATGGCCCTCATGTGTTCTAAAATTAGTTTTATGAACATCTTCATCCTTGATTCTAATTTGATGGTACCCCGAGCGAAGATCCAATTTTGTGAAATAATTAGCACCATCCAACTCATCAAGTAAATCATCAATTACTAGAATAGGAAACTTATCTTTGATGGTGTACTTGTTGAGTTCCCTATAATCTAGGCACATCCTCCATGTGTCATCCTTCTTTCACACCATGACCACTAGTAATGAATATGCACTTTAGTTATGCTTGATGATCCCTACCTCCAGCATCTCATGGACCATATTTTCAATTTCACTCTTTTTTGCATATGGATATCTATATGGTTTGATATTTGGTGGTTGACTACTTGGAATTAGTTGAATGGCATGATCATGTTCTCTTTTTGGTGGTAGTCCTTTTGGCATGGCCTGAAAAATAGATGAGTGATCCTCAAGAATTATATGTAGATCAAGATGTGTAGATACCTATGTGGGTTGAACTTCTATGGAGCATAATCGTGCAATAATTCCCTCTGCCCCCTTTTTTAGCATCTTGGTCATTTGATGTGAAATAATCAATTGTGGAGATTTTGCATGTAATCCACGTAGTTCAATTTTCTTACCTTCAGAATGAAAGCACATGAATAATTTTTGGAAGTTCATCTCAATGGTACCTAAGGTTGTGAGCCATTAGACTCTCAAAATAATGTCTATGTTACCCATGGGAATAGCAAACATAAGAGAGTCGAGATTGCACCCACCCATAGTAAGCTTAATACTATGGCATTTGCCTAAACAATTAATTATGCCACCATCTGCAATCATGACCTAAAATTTTGGTGTTGGGTAGATGAAATAGTTCAATTGAGTGGCTAACTTATGGTTTATAAAGTTATGTGTGCTCGCTGAATCAATCAACACTGTCACCTTCTGTTTCTTGAGGAAACCCACCACCTTAAGAGTTTATGGAGTGCTAATACTTGCAAGTGCATGACAAGATATTATAGGTTGGGAATCTTCAGGTACCTCCTCTATATCTTTCTCATCATCATTGGAGGCATCATCTCCTTCTTCATCTTCATTTGGTCCCTCAATGTAGAATAACTTCTTCTCAACACATCTATGTCCTTTACTCCACTTGTTATCACAACTGAAACATAATCCTTTTACACGCTTCTCTTTAATTTGCTGAGGGGTCAATCTAGTAGGTCAAGGAAATATTGGTGATGATATGCTATGATCTTTGAAGTGAGTGAATGGCTACTTCTTATTGGCTATGAATTTTTCCTCAGCTCTACGTGCCATGATAATAGAATCAGAAATCTTAAGTGGATTAAACATGCATACCTCATGTTGAATGTGGTCCTTGAGTCCACCCAAAAATAGGTCATTCAAGTTTGCTTCAGAAATTGTCTCCACACGTAAGGACAGGTTCTAAAAATGATGAATATAATCCTTGATAGAGCCAGTTTGTCACAATTTTGCTATTTTTCTAAAGTAGTTCTCTATCACACTATTTCCATAGTGTAATTGTAGCTCCTCTGTAAAAACTGACCAGGTGACATTGAGAGTCATCTTTTTCTTTTGAGCACACAACCATCAATACCAAATGAATTGATCAAGTTAAAGATACAAGGATGCCATGGTAACCTTCTATCTACCTAGAATATGATGTAGGTCAAAAAAACTCTCCATTTGGTTGATCCAATTGAGTGGATCTTTTCCATCAAATTTGTAGATATCCACCTTTGGTAATAGGTTCCTCTGTGGCCATGGAGTTAGATTTGAAGTAGACTAGTTAGGAGAACCACCCTGGTGGGTTTGTGCAATAGATTTAGCTTGATTATTTGACTGATTAATGTTCAAAGCCATCATGATATCTCCCAAACTATCTTGTAAGGATTGCATATTAGATTGTATGTCTTGCACCTCACTCTGAATGCCTTGCACACTATAGTCAAACTGGCTCAATTTGTGATCTATGTCAGAAAACCCTAGTATAAAGGGTCTAGTACATCCCCCTTTTGACTCCATCTCATCCTTGTTAGGATTTTTACTTGGAGTTTCAGCACCCTTTCTTTAGCCCTGAGTTTATGGACCTGCCTTAAAAGGGTTTTACGATGTCGATCCTTATTGGCACTTTTGACCCAACTTTGACCAAGTGATTTTGGAATTATGTCAGCCTCAAATCAAAATATACAAAGAACATACCATATCCAAATTTTTCTAGGCTTTCCAAAAATGTAAATAACTCAGAAACATTCTTTGAATTGTGCAATATAGAGTAATTTTATGAAAAACCATAAAATAGTGATAACTTTTGTAAAACAAATCCAAATGAGCTAAAATTTTAATGGAAGCTTAATTTTATTATTTTTCACCTCTATTAAAAAAAAATCGGAGAAATTTGCAACCTTTTTTACATATATCACAAAATTTAAAAATTTAGTGTTTCACCCACAAGATTTCCCAAATCGCAACTCTGATACCACTTGTAATGAAATTACTTCAATAATGAAGTATAATAGCAGAATTATATCCAAATATGACTGAAATATATCCAAATATATGATAATAGATAAGCCACTTCGAGGGGGCACCTCCACAAGCTTCAATAAGAGCAGAATTCACAATATGATGATAAATGATTACCCACTACCCCCTATATATAGTCTATCTATTACATGGTTACTCCATAGGCCGACCTAATAATCAAAAGAAAGCATAGGTAAATTTAATATAACATCAAATAAGGATAAGTAAGCCACAAGTTGGCTAATATTATCCTCATACATGTGATGGGTTAGCAGCGTAGCAGACCTTAAATCAAATTTTAACATATCATGCTAGTCTGTAGGGTTCTTTTCCAATATTTTCTTGATTACATCAAAAAAATTCTTATTAGTTGATTCTACTACCCCATTACCCTATAAATAATAATTAAAATATGACTTTATGATTACCTAGTTTTCATAGGCCCATTTAGTAAATTGAAGAGATGAGAAAGTAGAACCCTTATCACATACCAACATATCAAGCATCTCAAAAATAGTAGAGATGTGTTCTTCTATAAAATTGATCACCATATCAGTTGTACAATTCTTGTACTCTTTATATTTAATCCAATGTGTATATTAATCAATTATTGTAAGTATGAACTTATGTCCTATTAATGAGTTAACATTGATGGAACCAATAAAGTCCAACCCCCACTTTACAAATGGTCAAACCTCAATAATTGGTTATGGTGGCATGGTGGGGGTATGCTCCTAGTAGGTATGGCAGCTCTTGACATGAGCATGTGCATATTTTAAGACATGTAACCAATAGTTCCTTACCTTAAGTATTTGATGAGATGTTTTAGCTCTTTATCCATGACCAATTCCATATTTTTCATGGAAGTCACTGAGTACTCTAGATGATTCTTACTTGTTCATGTATATTAGGTATATGAATTCATGATTTCTCCTATAGAGTATGCTTGATTTGATCATGAATTTATTACTTTTTAGGTGTAAAGATCTTTTATTTTTTGAATTTAAGTGGCCCAAACATTCATTGTTTAGCAAATAGTAGACCACATCTTGATACTTGTCAAAATTAGTAATGTCCTAAATTATGTATTATTGATAAATAATTTATGGATCTACTTCATCCATAGTTTTACTAGTCCCTTGACCTCTTACTATCTTCATCATATGTAACTCCAAGTCAAACTCTTAGAGAATAGTCATCCATTTTCCCCTTATTTCACCCAATTCATTTTACATTAACATAAATGTTACTACTGGATCAGGCACAATTGAAAACACCTTATTGTGGTAAATATATTGTCTAAACTTATTGAATACCTTGATCAAATCATATTATTACTCATCTATCATTGAATAAATAAATTTAGCATTGTAAATTTAAAAGCTCATAAATGAGACAGGTATCTCATCTCCAAATTGTTCCTTATATGTTAAAATAGCTACACCAAAGTATTTTGAGGTGAATCAGTAGATGTATAATGGATTTGGATAATAAATAATGATTATCACCAGTGTGTTTACAATTTATTCCTTGATTTGTGCAAAAACTACTTGTGTTTCAACTATCAATTCAATCTTAGCATCCTTCTTCAACACGTTATTCAATGGACAAATTATCTCTATAAATCCAAATATGAACTTTTTGATGAAGTTGATAATGTTAAAAAAGGACTTGTTCTTTTATGTTGTTGACTAATGGTATTTTTAGTATTTATTCCACCCTTTTAGGATTTATATATATCCCCTTTTCTAAGATGATGTGGCCAATAAACTTACCCTTTATTTCTCTAGAAATGCACTTCTTTAGGTTTAAAGAGATTCCATAATCTTTTCATCTTTTCAGGACCACCATCAAGTCTTTCACATGGTATTTTTTGTTCTTAAATAAGATAGTTAAATTGTTCATGTATATCATTGTGTATTTACCAATGAGATACTTGAACACTATATACATAGAATCTTGGAAAGTAGCACCTGTGTTGATTAGGCTGAATGGAATATTATTGTACATGAATGTTCCCTACTTAGTTATAAATGTTATATTAATCTAATCCTCATATTTTATTGCTACTTAGTTGTATCCTAAGTATCTATTTAAGAATGACATCATTTGTGAGTCGTTCACTATCTATAGAACTTAATCTAGTGAAGGTAGAGGGTAATTATCCTTTTCTGAGGCCTTATTCAAGTTATGAAAGTAAACACACAACCTTATCTCTCTAATTTTATTTCTAATAGGCGCCAATTTATCCACCCATGTATAATGTGTAACATGGAAAATTATTCTTTCTTGGAGAAATTTTTATACATCTTTGAATATCAATGATTCTAATAGTAGATTGACTAGCCTTTGCCTTTATTAGAATGGATTGACCCCTAGATTGAGAATAATGGTATGCATGAGAATATACATATTAAACACTTTTAGGTCCTCATAAATCCATGAAATAACATCCCTAAAATCCTTTAGGGCCTAAACAAAGTCTTGTTTCTCTTCGTTAGTGCATGTTATTCCTAAAAACACATTCTTTAACTCATTTGCATTGCTAAGTTTTCAATGTTGGTGTAACATACCTTTGGTAGGAGATAATTTTTATTTCTCACCCTAGTTATCCATGTTAAATAAAAATTACAATGAAACCATGCCCTTGGGTATATTATTAATTTTCAAGTTGATGACCCCTTCCTCTTTTAGTTCAAACTCTTCCCTGTTATCCTCATCTATGATCTATTATTCAAACATGCCGGCATTGGTGATGAAGTTGATTATGTGTTGATCATAATTAAATAATTGGAAGTTTTGGACATTATTTGGAATATAAGGAGTAGATACTAACTCCATGGAAAATATTCTCAACCTACAGTTAGCTATAGGCTCACGAGTACTAAAAATTATAGCTAATGTGTCTATTGTGTATCTTTATTTGAGGTAGAGTCTAAATATTGAATATATCAAAGTCATATATCAAGTTTTACACTTAGATATGATATATAAACAAATTATTATCATTAAAAGCATACTAAATTCTCACTTGAATAACCACCAGTTCAAAATCACTAAACACTTTGAGGTTTTTAGCTTTCTTATTTAGTGTGAATAAGAGATCATGAACCAATGCCTCATACTTAGCTACATTGTTCATGCAACTGAATTACAAGTGAAAAGTATCCAAATTTTATTTTCTTCTTGGATTGATAAGTTATATACTAGCACCACATCCATTCTTGGACTTAGAACCATCAAATTTCAATATCCATAGATGGTTTTCAGTCATATACTTTGGATTCTTATAAGTTGGTGTTACTATAACATGGATTTCTTCTTTTATTTTCTTAATGTTTTATGGGGATGTATCTTATTTTTTAGCTAACATGGATATTCTTTCCAAGACCTTGATGGCATAGGTAACTATAGGGTTGTCTAAAATTATTATTTTATCATAACAAGATTTCACAAACCCCTTAACTTCACTTGGACAAATTTATTTAATCTTGTTGATTTTTGATTCAACCATACCCAATACTAATAATAATGGTTTAAAACCCTATTTTTCACTCAGATTAGCAATTTTCACCCCTTCATATGCTATGGAAATAGTAGGGAAAGAAGTGATTTTAGATGTATTGAGGAAATCATCCTCATCAAGATGATCTAGTTCCTCGATTTATAGACTCTTGTATGGACAACATGTTAATGTAGAACTTATTTCAGGCTTATACTTTATTTTTAATTACATACACCCCAATCTATGATTGTTTGAATAAAATATCATTCATTTTATTGTATTCTATTATCATGTGAGTCATCTCGAGCTCACATTTAACCCTAATTTTATTAGGTAGACCTCTCCATGGGAGAGAGAAGTCATTTTCAATGTAAATATTTAGTGTTTTACACTAATCCATAATAAAGAGCATACCATAGGCATCAAGTATATCCATTACCTAAATATCAATAAACTATTGTACCCTCATCTCAGAGGCCAGCTAATTATCTAACTATAGGGATGTAATTTAGCTCTCTAACTATCCTGAGTACATATTTATTCAGTTGGACCAATTTATTGTTTTATTTTATAGGTGTCAGACCCAACAACTATCATATGGCATAAGGCATCATGTTTCTAGAAGCACCTAAATCCACTAGACAATTATGCAAGTTCTTTCAAAAAAAATGTATCATTAGAAAGAAAGGGTGCATTTCAATTTTCTCCTTGTACAAGGTAACATGGGAATCAAATGTCCTATTGGTTATTGTTCCTTTAGGATCATATAGTTATTTTATCAATATGTATTTATTATTTAATAGTTGGATTAAGTTAAACATCATGATGTTGGCCTTTATCTTCTTCAAGTTATCCATAATATTATATCTGTGCTAACTTGAATCTATTGGTTTATCACCTTCTGGATGTGGGGAGTTGTTATTTCGTTGGTATGATGTGCTAGGTTTTATAGGTAGAAGCAGGTTGCTACTCATGTTTTGATTAGGGGGAACTTAAGTGTTATTTAGAGGGGTAAAAGAAGTCAACAAAGTTTAAAACTTGCTACTCAACTAGTAGTCATGTACACATTTAAATTGCTTAAAAGCATAGACCTCATCTAGGTTATCCTCTAGCTCATTATCACTTTCAAATAGAAACTTGTAAGTCTCCAAGATAAGATTTATTCCAAGATTTCCTCTACCTTAGTTAGAGTTGTTTTCAAGTGTGGGGACTAGTTATAAGTTTTACATCTCATTCTAAAATATGTATGAGCTAAATATAAACTCTATATAATCAATTTCAACTTGGTCAATGGTATTTTGTGTCCTACACTACGTGGATAGTGCTAAATTAGTAAGGTTTATAGCATTAGAAGTGTTTTTATCCAATGGGCTAGGTACACCTCTATTATTCGATCTCATGTTCCATTGTCTATTGGTTCTTTGAAAGTTAAAATTTATGTCTAGAGGTGGGTTTTTTATGTTTTGGTTGGTGTTTTGAGGTAGTTATCTTGGAAAATTAACCATATCATTGGTTACCTCTAAACCATCTATTGTAAATTAGCTATTCCTCAATTAACACTAGCAATTTATGGGTTTCCTGCTTGAATTTGTGGATTAGTCACAAGTACATTAGTGTTTATAAACATAGGTTTAATGGGATTAGATTGTTTAGGAACATCATTAATAGATGACTGGTTATTTATAAATGAAGGTATAGCCTATGGATTACTAGTGGAATTAGTGTAACTACTAGTGTTTGGTAGGGCAGTAGTGGTGTTATATGCTATGGGAACAAGTTTTTATTTGTTTTATTGAGGTAAAATGTGAATAGGGGGTGTATAGGTAACCCATTAGTCATGTATTTCATGGGTGTTGGATTATAGACTAGGTTTTAGCTTGCATATAAGGCACCCAAAATTGGATTCATCATCAATGTTTGATATTGAAGGGCATGATTGATTATTTGGATTTGATTGTAAGCATGAAATTGGCCTAGTAAAGGAAAAGGACCCACTATATAACCTTATAGGACCATTTGGTTTTAAATGTTAATAGCCACATTATAAGCTAAGGACAATGCTAGGAGAGTTGGCAGGGTTCTTCAAAGGAACATAAAAGTCATTGAATCTAGAGCCCTTAGGTATGTTTGAATGGTAGCCATTTTATTTTAGTATAGGAGTCTTTAAAACTTTGTTAAATATTATGAAGTCATGTATTAAAGATACTCATAGGTTCATTTAGTTCTCTATGGACATCCACAAAGTGATGATATAGGATGACTGGATCGATAGGCAACCTAAAATGATTCATAAAGACGGTTTCATGGTGATTCCAAGAATTCATGGATCAATTTGGCAATCCTAAGTACCAATCATAAGTAACCTCTCCCAAGAATAAGGGAAAAGATAATAAGCAATGCCCTCATGTTACACTTATGTTCAGATCAAGGCATCCTTATGCTTAAATGTGGTCATTGGCTAATGGAATCCTGTTAGGTGTATACTTTGGGAAAAATTTATCAAGATTCTTTGGTAAATTATGAGTATGCCCTAGAACATTCACAAAGCATCTATATATACCAATACAAGTGGGAGTATCCACCATTGGTGGGTTTTGATGAGAGTTAAAGGGGTTTATGAATGGTGTTACTATACTAGGTAAGCTACTGGTTGAGCGAACTTGTCTATTTTTTGGTTTCCCTTTATTTTTTATTAGTTTATGGTGTGTATTAAGCTTAAGGGGCTCAAATTCATCCCCTATTAATTTTGGCCTCATTGATATTCTTCTTTTTTCCAACTTAGTTTTCAAGACATGTGAGCACGGATAACACTCACAAATGTTCAAGGTTTAAGTTTTCCACTAAATTTTAGTTTTATGATTTTGCTTAAATGGTGGCCCTCCTTTTAGTGCTAATTATATTGACATGTGTTTGGAATGCTACCAACATTCTAGGCTCTCCTCATGACTCACCTCTCTTTAAAGGAGATTCTGAGAAATATACCCAAGGTTTTTGTCTACCGAGTCACGGCACGTTGATCTTCACTCAGTTGAGTGTTGTGATGGTTCCAATTTAAGGGGCTTATGATGGTGTGAACATTCATTGTAGTAGTTTTAAAGGTACTTAAATAATGTAAAAACTTTTTATTTTTTTGTTTTTACTTGAATATGGGTTTCATGTGGAGGTTTTACAATTGGTAGGATATGCATTCATTCATTCATCAGTTAACAAAAAACCATAGTAAACCAATGCATTTTACAACATACCTAATAAAAAAAATCAGCTCCTTAATGTTTCATTCAACAAGTGTATATGATTTATTTTATACGTGTATTCATTTGATTTTATTTATTATTTATCATTGCTAGATTATAATGGATAAATAGAAATCAATAACTGATATTCATTCGGGTGCACATTTCTATCAAACCCTACATTAACCACTAATAAAAGAAATGGAAAAAGATAAGAGAAAAGATAAAATTTTAAAAAAAATGTAATAGTGATGATAAACATGAGATTTTAAATACATAAGCTCAATAAAGTAGTTGTTAGAATAATCAATAGATGTACAATTGACTCCAAATCTATTATAATCCTTTAGGAGTAATAGATGGAGAAAATAAAACCACCACTACCAAATCCATGCACAAATGAAAGTAAATAAATATCTAAATCTTCATTATATCAATAATCCAATTTTTTTATAATTATTTTTTAGCACATTACATTAAATTTCTTGAAATTTTTCTAGCATAATGATAAGGAAGGAGTAAGATGGAGAGAGATTACACTAAAAACATGAAAGAAATTATAGAAAATAAAGGGTGTGATTGGCCAAATCTCATGCAAGAGGAGAAAAACCAACCTCTAAAGTGTCAAATGCATCCAATATATACCCAAGTAGTCTTGTAAGGGAGATATTTTCCCTCAAAAACTTCATATACTTTCATTAATTCCTCAAATACCTCCTTCATCTCCTAAATCTTACCACTTTCACTATTCACCTACAAAAATAAGGCAAAAACAAGTTAAAAACTTCATTTAAACATCCATAATAGTGTACTAGGCCATTCAAATAAAAAATACTCTTAAACTAGGAGGATTTGAGAAAAACCTAGACTATCATGGCGATCGGGGTAGAACCACCTTTTTGATGAATCAAATGGTTCAAAAAATGGATACCTAGTTTGCAAGATATGGATGAAAATATCCCTAGATCATTCTAGATCACCAAAATGGAAAAATATTCAAAAATGAATAAAATAATAATTTTCTATAAAAACTAATAAAAAATTATTAATTAATTTTAATTTATTAATATTAAATTAATTTAATATTAATTTTAAATATTTAATTTAATTAATTAAAATTAAATTAATATTAATATTGAAAAATAAAAATAAATAAAAAATAAAAAATAAAAATATTTCATATTTCCTTAATAAAATTAGAAAAAAATAATGAGGGGGATGCATCCCACCACCCCCCCCCCCCCAACACTATTTACCATAAAAAATCCATGATGAGAAGTCACCCCTGAGGGCTTGATTGTCCCTCAAGATTGCAAGAATGTGGATCCCTGGGGGATGGTTGTTCCCTGTATAATAAAAAATGTATGAAATAAATAATACCCCCTCCCATTCCACTTTTCACATGGGGGGGCATCACTCAGGCCTGTGAGAATGTGGACCATCGAGGGTGGTCACTCCCCATATAACAAAAACAAAAATGTTATGAAATAAATAAGATCCTCTCCCATTCTATTTTCCATGTGTGGGGGGGATAAAACCAAAATTTTATTATATTTTGAATTTTAACCTTTTTAATTCATTTGATTTTCTAAAATACTTTTTGGAATTTTTAAATAAAATTTGCAAATGATTTTTAAAACAAACCAAACCCATTTTATCTCAAAATAGGCCATCTTGGATTGGAGAAACAAAGGTCAAGGGAGCACTTTCAAAAAAAGTGTCTTTATAGGGGCTAGGCCTACCCAATGAAAGTAATGTCAAGACCGCATAACACACGTAAATTAAATAAAACTCAAAATAAGGTAGTCAAATATGATCAGGTGACTGAGCAAGAAAGAATTCCAAGGCAAGTTAGGAGGTCAATCAAGACTCTATTTTCACGCTAAGTGTAAAATAAAAATTTGTCTCACAAAAAAATTGTCTTTCCAATGGTGTTTATTTTTAATCTTGGTTCAACACACAAATCAAGATGAACCACCAATATAGGTCATAGTGTTGAGACCCACAAACCATGAACGTAAATGAGAGCATAGCAAAAGGCCAAAATAAGAGGTTCCCTAATTATTGAAATAATTAGGGCATGTTATGCAAGTAAAAACAATATGTATGAAAATTAAAAATATCCTACCTTCCCATAATATGTTCTTTGCTTCTCAATACCCCTTGTAGAGCCATCGGTCTACTACAAAGATTGGGTACTTGTGTGAGAAAGTAGGTGGCACTAAAATGTAGGAAAATATAAAGATATAATGAGACTTCTATTCTAGTCTACTGGTCTATCCCACCCCAATGGACCTCGTCTCTATCATGAGGCTAATTATGGAGTTTGAGCTTCAACTAGAATAGGATATGTGCCAAACAAATATCATATATTTTGGTGTGATCTAACTTTTAAGATATAATTACTTGACATGGTTGTTAGATTTTTTGGTTTTTTATATTCCTCCTCCATATAGATTTTAAAATCTAAACATGATTGAAATAGTTTTCTAACATAAGAGAGCTTACACTTAGACACTATAGATAATAACCTAAATACCATGGTGTCTAAAGACTCCTATACTTACCCATAATTAAGTGTGCAACCTCAAAATCAACCTACATGTGCCTCAAGTGGAAGGAAATAAGGGGAATATGGGGATCATGAAATATTTATCCATGTAAATAAAGGTGATACAATGATTAATATATTGGTATTTGGACACAAGGAGGGTAAATCATGTGTCGAAAGAGATGAGGGTTATGATATGATAGTCATGTCACTAGGGAATTCATACTAACCTATAAGGAATCTAACATAAGCACTAATGAAAGAAGTCATCATCCTAAAAGAGGGGAAAAGTAAATAGTCATCCCAAAATAGGGGGAAAGTAATTGGAAGCCAAAGAATCATAAAAATACTAAGGTAAGAATGATAAAAAGGAAACCCAAAGGTGTTACCTAAGTTTTAGAATGGAAAAAAAGGCCAAAATTATATAATAGCAAAGAACTTAAAAGGAAACAATGATGTAAGCAAAGTGATATAGAGTGTGAATTAAAATAAATATTAAAAATTAAAGTGTTGAAAAATGAAAGAGAACCATAATATAAACAAGATATGTACAACAAGGCATAATGAATGTTATTCATATAAATGAACTTTAATCATATGAAAATGTGAATAATAATGTGATATGATGCATTTGTTTGCTCATTAATAACACCTGATAAATATCATTGTAATTGATATCTATCTCTAATCATAGTTTCTCCTACTCTCTCAGAGAGTCATGCAAGTAATGTCTAGGGAATAAGCTCTATGGAAAAGGTAGGAAATCTAGAATAAGTAGAAGGGTGTGGTGCCTCATGTGAATGATACTTAATTCAAGGAATTTTACGTGTCATATGGATGATATCCTCTAATCTATTAGAATGTTCTGGTTGAATAAAATGTTGCCCCTTTGCTTAAGAATGACCCTAAGAATGTTATTGAGAAGATTTAGGTGTAGACCTCAAAAAGTCACAAAAATGTTACTAGAGTAATCTACATCTATCTATATGATGTTTATTACACTGATTCCAAATATAATAAACTTCCCCATGTTTGGAGATGTAATAGGGAGATATCTTTAGAGGTGGAAAATTTGGACTACTATAAAATTGATTTGCTTAAGATGAAACACATTTATGTACTACCAAAGAGCTAAAAAATGTGTTGAAGAATGTGTGATTGTAACATGGAAATAACAAATGTGTCTATAAGGAGCTAATTATGGTGGCCAAAATTTTGAGATAGGGATGGAGCCTTGTGACTTATATTATGCTAAAAATTATAGGTATGCTTGATAATCTTTGATATCTTATGAAACTCATAATATGGCTCATTTTTCCATTGTGTCATAAGTGGAGACTCATACTAAGGTCTATATAGAACCTCATCAAATAGGTCATTATTATTGAAGCATCTAGGGTTAAGTTCTGAAACTAGTGCTATATCTACTTCTTTAGGAGACTACCTCAGGCCAGGTTGGATCAATGTAGTCAACATCATAGGAGGAATTAAATCAAAGGATTATAAAATATGGAAAACCAATATGGTCCTATCATGGAATGATCAAGGAGCGTACTCTGAAGAGGCTCAGAAGTAACTAGGGTGATACATGAAGAAGTTGGAATAGACTCCATATTTAACCTATGAACATCAACTAAAGGAGGAATAATGCTAAGTAAAGTAGAAGGAAAGTAAAATATATCAACTAATGTAATAATAATATGTGGAAGACTCATAAGAACACTAAAGGGATGACCAATAATGAAGGATTTTTGCATCCTTAGCTTGGGCACAACCAACTAAGTATGGGTCATCAAGGGAATAACCATCATCATAATCATGTTTATGAAGATTTATGTGGAGGCTATCAACCTCTCTATTTCTAGAGGAACATTAGGGATTCAACTTTTTAGGAATGGCCATAGAAGTGGGAAACTCGTTAGTTAGCTTCTTACAAGAACAAGGTCACAAAGAAGAGGGTTATTGAGCTATAATTCTAGAATGGAGATTCAAAGTGTTGATCATAAGGATGATCTCATTGAAATATAAGAATTTAGGTGGTAATTTTCCCATAATCTTGAGTTGACTACCATATCCTCATTTAGAGTTGGTAGGATAGTTAAAATGTTGTGATTTATGGAAAGGGATATTAGCCATAGGTTTAAGGGTAGGTATTTTAGAGACGTTGCATTCTTGAAATAATTTGAAATTCTAAGGGTTAGTGTCACCTTGAATCTTATATATATCACCATTGAATGGAAATTTGACACACTCACATGCATAATAAGTGATTGTTCTCATGTAATAAATCTAGGGTTATCCAAGAAAAATGTTATAGGATAATGGGAAGTTAAATATCATGACCTTAACTCTAAATATAATGGGGGGTTAGTTATAGGAAGATAAACACAACAAATAAGATTTATGTGTCTTTTATCATAGCCTTGAAAAATACTTTAAGTAAACTTAAGGTTAAATTCAGAGTATCCAAGGCATTTGATGAATTCAATGGAGGTGACATAGGTATCAGACCCTTCATCAATCAAGGCACACTTGACTTGAATGTCACAAACTTGGATGTTAATTAAAATAGGAGTGTCATCTGCATAAATTAATATTTCATCGAGGACCATGGAAGCTATAGAAAACTAAAATGAGAGAGAAGAATCCATAGTTTCATCAACTTGAATGGACATTATTTCACACTATTATAGGATACTATCCTTTCTTGCCCCATAGGAAAAGGTTTAGGCATATTCATTTTGAATAAGATCTACATCAATCAATTTCAATGACACAAAGAGGTCCTCATGAGATCAAAGAAAGTGATTTAAGAAGGAATCTTAAAAATTATTCAACAGAATCCCATTCATGAAATCCTAAAGGAGATGGGCATGCCTAAGATAAAAGTACATAGTGTTGAATCAGATCAATTGAAGGAGGGGCTGAAGTGAATTTAAATTGGGGAGTAAATAAATTATGTGGTCTCAACCCAAAAAATGTAGTTTGTTTGAGGAGAACAGACTACATCGACCTGATCAATGTAGTTTGTTGTAAAAGAGAGATAGAAGTAGATAACATCAATTTGGTTGATCTAGTATCTTATGAGTGAAATATAATACTAAATTACATTAACCTAACTGATGTAGAAGGGACATAACTAGGAATAGAAATTGATTGCTTCAAGCTTACTGATGTATTTGATTATGATTTGGAAGAATATTATATTTGATTGGTTGATGAAATAAAAATAGATAGTTATGAACTAAAAAATTGTATTAGGGTAGCCAATATAATAGGAACAAATAAGTGAGGACTAACATACTATATTGGTGTGGTCAATGCAGTAGGAAAATCATCATAAAGGATCATTTCAATGATTTGGCTGATGTAGTAGGAATATGTGGATTGGTAAGGATTTCCTCATACTTAACATCCACAAAATGAGATGGAGATGTATCATGAATTATTATATAAGAAAGATAAGGAGTATGAGTAGAGTGAGTATAAGGTTCATTGTAAGATAATATTCACCTCATGTTATTCATGTTAACCAAGTTATTTTCATTGGTAAAAGAGTGGGGGTTAACTATGATTTCAACAATATTATTGGTAATAGGTTTATTGATATCATGTTGATGATTTTGATTATGCTTAGGAAGTGGATATGTATAGATAGTAAGGTGATAATTATCCTAATTAATAGCTTCATGCTTGATTTTGGAGTCATGGGTTTTAACTATTTTTTCATAGGCTTGTTGACCTTCTTGAATCATAGTTTCATGATTGAAGTTGGGATCAAGGAAAAAGTCAAAATTAAGGTTCTAAAGGTGTCTACATGTTGCATGGGAGCATCCAAAAATTGCATGATACCAAAAAAAACTTTTGGGGATCATATTAATGCTTAGTAGGGTGAGAAGGATCAAGCTCTCTAACTAAGGGGTTTAGGAATACATTTATTAATTTAAGCTAGGGAAAGAGGCTTGTGAACTTCCACATTATTTATGTAAGCCAAAGGAGGATGAGGCTAGAAGGGACTTCTCGTGAGGTGTTGGTAAATTGTCACTTTGTCAGATCCACCAAGGATAATAACATAGATGGTGTGTGTGGAATCATATGTATATATGACACCATCATTGGTAGCATTTTTATTTTTAGACTTCATAATCATATGATTTCTAAATGTGGGTTAGGAAGGCTTGAATTATCTTATGATGAAGTATTGACATTAAATTGATCAAGGGATTCTTCCAATGATTTTGGAGAGAGTTTTGACTCAATATTAGAGTTTGGTATGGAGAGTGTTGGTAAATAATTGTAAAATGTTGTATTTTGACATGTGTTCATGCTTGTTAGATAAGGATTTCCAATGCTTGATAAAGGCTTGGGAAATTTCATATTTCACCTATTTGTAATTAATAAAATGGGATAATCTATTTTCAAAAAGATCAATTGTCTAAAATTCTTGAACTAGTGCATTAACTAAGTCTTCTAAGCTAGAGATTGTGCTAGACTTGAGTTGTTTTTACCAATCTAGGGCATCACCTAAAAATGTTGTTTCTAGAAGTTTGGTAGTTACAAAGGTGTTTAGCTTAACCCAATATTTTTAAAGGTTTCCAAAAGCTTTCAAATTCAAATCAAGATTGGTGGATCCATTATAGGTGATAGTAGGAGTGATACCACATATTTCTATGTTTTTTAGTTTAAGGAACTAATGGTTCATTTTGAAGATGCTTAATTTCTTTATTAAGAAGTGGAATTTATGGAATTAGATTCCCATGTGCATCTCTAAGGTGGGGGTGGTCAAGGGGCATTTAGATTTTTCATTCCCCATTGAGGTTATTGATAATTATTTTATAATTGCAAGAGATGATTTTACATTCGCATCATCTGATTGTTATTGGCATTTTGTAAGGTAGCCATTTGGCTTATTTCTTGTAACAATATTTCATGAGTGTTAAGAGTTTATTGGCTAGAGGAGGAAGCTTGAGATGCACCAATGGTAGAATTAATATGATTTTTAATATGGTAACTTTTATTAGGCCCACTCTATGAAATACTCACCATGTTAGTAGTAATACTAAGCATGATGGAGGAAGAAAGGAAAGGAGAATTCATGTGATGACTTTCCCCAAGTCTAGTAGAAAAATTAGGCATAGGGGAAGGAGGAAACTCCACAGGAGGTTCCATCATTAGATGATAAATCACCATAAGGTATTTCCCCCTATGCTTAGTATGTTCATCAATGTAGATAATCATTTCAGGATTATACTCAAGATCACACTCATCCTATATAATATGCATGTGTAGAAGATAGTTAAGTGGATTAAGGGGTTTAGATTTACTAAGTGGTTCATAAGTTGTAGTCCTAGTGGTCACATGAAAAGTACTTATGTCTTCCTTATCTAATGTAATTTAAATAAAAATGAGATCTAGATGTGTTTCATGAATTAGTCAACTCCATCATATCTTACTGTGTTTTTTTTTTAAACTCAACAAAGATATACTACATGATGGAATAAGACAAGGTATATATAGACTATATTATCCAAATATATTTAGTTAAGGACATATATTGGTAAAATTATATTAGATCAAGCTATCCAATGTATTCAAGTAGGAAGAAGATAGATCTAACATACAATATTAGGTTGGTTGATGTAGTCAAATAGATAGATACTACTAAAAATAGACTATACTAAATTATTCAATTCAGTCAAACAAAAAATAACTAGATATTAGGATGTCTGATGTAGTTAGGATGAAATAGGCTATTTAAAATAGATTGTATCAAGATAATCGATGCAGTTAGGAAGGAATGAGATAAGTCTAATAGGCTATTTTAAGTTAGTTGAGAGTAGCTGGAAGACATAAATTAGAAATGACAAACTATTCTAGGGTAGTTGATGTAATTAAGCAAGTAGAGGCTAGATAAAATAAATTGTATTGATCTAAAAGATACATATAAACTAAAAGAAAGGAAAACTATAAAGGTATTGGCTGATGTAGTTATCTGAAGTCTAGTAAATTATGAGATTGGATCAGGTTGGTTGATGTGGTTAGGGTAACAAACATAGAGAATTATATCAGACTTGGTTGATCTTTTTCATGAACATAGATAATTATACTAGGCTCATTAATGAAGTTATAACACAACACAAAATGACATTGAGTTGGTTGATACAATCTTTAATACATCAAGTAATTTGAGTGTAAACACCCTAATTTTGTCAAACAACCACAAGTATCATATTTTATTGCTCTTTCACATGAAGGTCTTAGTGATGATTATATCCCTTATTCATGTGATCATTTTGAGTCTTTATATATTTCTTGTGTCTTAATTTATCTTGTGTGTGACACTCCTAGCAATAATAGGTCACCTTTTCCCAGTCACAGGGGAACCTAACCTATCCTACTTGATTTTAACTCTATTTGAGGCCTTAGGAAATTGGTGACACTTTCAAGATATTAGCAACACATAGCACTAATCTCTACTTATATCTATAGTGTCTAATGTTCTCCCATGTTTGAGTCCTAACCCCTTTGTGAACCTTCTCTTATGTTTTTTATCTCTCTTTTATGACTTATTGGCTAGTAAACAAGGTCTTATATTCAAAAAAAATCCTTTTATATAAAAGCCTTATAAATCATTTTATAGCTAGCACTTACTATTTTGGAACTTATTTACATAAAATTGATCAATTATATCTCAAACTTTGCATACTACTCAATCTTCACACCTAGACATGACATGCTTTGATCAAAGAAGGGCCTAATCAAAAATCATTCTAGCATACTTTTCAAGTTGACTATGTATGTTACCTAAGGGAGAACTACATGCAATCTGATACCCCTATCATTGGAGTTAATATAGGTGGTGGCCTGGACAATAGGGTTTATGTTCTATGCAATCGTTACATCCCACAACCCAATTTTTATTTTCCTTTTTGCAGTTGATTCATTTATTATTTAATGTTTATAGGTATTAATTAGGGTTTTAGAGGAGATTCAAACAAAATAGTGACATAAACAAGTCCCCAAATGACATATAACTACTTATAGGACATATAGAGCCTTCTACAACTTCCCTTAAAGTTCTAGATAGTCTCTACAAGGACATTAGTGCAAGAATTGGAAACTAGCACCATATGGTGTTACTGTCCTGATAGGGGTGCTACTATCCTGAGTTAGATATCAATAAATAGTTAAAAGGTGAAATATTCCTATGTGTCTGCTCAGTCATTAAAGTACCCTAATCCATGAAAAACTCTCTTTATTTTTAGATAAGTTCCTTTTTTCTTCCCACTTGCTATTTTGGGAAAGTTTAATTAAATCAATAATTTCTATTTTTTATTCCAGATTAGCAACATAATCAACCTTTTAACTACATAATATTTACATTAGTAAAATCCTAAGAGGTTAAAACATTTGGTGAACCTAACTTACTTTGAATATTAATTAAAAAACTCTAGTTTTCCTTAGGGGTTACCTTCTCTAAATTTTGTGTATTAAATTAGGGTTAAAAATTTATATTTTTATGATTTTTTGCATAACCTAGTTAATTTAATAAATCCTACATTAGGATTTCATTTATTAATTGTAATTTAAATTTTTTAAACATAACCCTAACTCAAAACCCTAGATCCACATACTAGGTCTCTATACATACAAATAATAGCAATTAGGGTTTCAATTACAATCCTATTTTCTATTACATACTTTGTTAAAAATTTCTGAAATTGCACATATACTTATGTTATATTATAGTATACCTTTTTTGTGTTTTTAATTCCTTGTTTACATTATCTTCTTTGGCAAGTTTAAAACGGCATCAATACCCCTCATCCAATTGATGCCATCTTGAAATTCTATCATGATTATAATAATGAATGGAATAATTTTCAGTATTATACATTAGAGTATAATAATGAGTTCATTTATATGATGATGATTACTATTATTATAATGATATCTATAAGGATTACTATGAGCATGAAAATGAAAATGAACATGAGGAATATTAGATACATCATCTTCTCTTTCTTATCCCTCTTCTCTTACTCCTCAAAATCAAACTAACAATATAATGCCAAAATAACCTCTTGTTGGTAGTGTTTTATTTCAATGTGATCCTAGATTTTCAACTAATTTTTATAATTCATTATTCAAATTAAATCAATATAAGTGTAATACATTAAATCCAATTTTTCATGATTTAAGTAAAGTAGATAGGAACAATGCATCTTCTTTACCCTTCTCAGTTAAATTTAAAAAATCAAGTACCAATGATAGTACTCCTTTTAGTAATGTACAAACTATGGTAGGTGAAATAATTGTATCACCTTCCTTCGCATTCCAAGCTCAATGCAATGATTATTTACAACAAGTTGATAATGTACATGTCTCTAACTCTTCTATATTTCATAATATGCAAAAAGAAAACATGATTGTTACTTATCCTACCCTTGATTCCATAATTGAAAGTGATAATCATACTTTTATTCCACAAATAGCTAGTGAACAAATGCAGTGCATTACACCTACATATGATGATAAATTTCATAGTAGTAAAAATTTAAAATATCCCCCTTCTCTCTCTCTTAATGAGCATGTGGATGACACTTATTATGCTCTTACTTATACAAATGAATTTTATGAACCATGGGATAATGATGATTATTATGATTATGATGAAGATGACATAGAATATACACCTAATTATTCTCCTATCTCACCTATCTTTCTTGTTTAACCAAACATTAGGTTACATGTAAAAATACACACACACACACTTATTCTTATGTTCATAATTTGCATTTACTTGAGAATAAAGTACCTTCTATTCAAGTAGCATGTGATACTTCTTCACAACTTAACAATATAAGAGGTGCCAATGAATATCGCCCAACCCCCCTTACTATATTAGAACATGTTTCTCAAACTAACCTAAATGAGGGTGGTATCTCATTTACCTCTAACCATCTCCCAGCTACCATACCTTCGAAGGCTATTGAGAGCAAACCAACCCTCTCTAAAAAAGACTTCTAATACAATATATATGCTAACCCTATTCTATGAAAAATCTTAACTATAAGGTTTCCACACAACTTTTAGATACCAGTGTTACCTATATTTTATGGGCATGGATATCCCTATTTACACCTTTAGGATTATGATAAATCCATGGCTCATATTACAAAAAAATTTACTCTACTATAATTATTTCCAAAGTCCTTAGATGGGGAAGCACTAAATTGGTTCTAACATACAATCCCTAGTGGATATATACACACATATAAGGAGATAAAGATATTGTTTATTAGGCATTACATATAAAATAAGGGACCTCTAGTCACACATGAAAATCTACCTTCATTACAGCAGGGCAAGATAGAGCCAACATTTGAATACATTTTAAGGTTCAAAGTTTGTTTACATCATATGATTTATCAACTGATATATTTATTAGTACATCTTTTCCATAAGTCTAATTTATCCTCTCAAGGATAGATTACTATATTAAACATCAAAATCATTTTGACATATATGTAACATAGCTATAGAATTAGAGGTAGAGTTAGGATTAATAGCTATACATTTAGAGGTGTATTTAGCTATAGACCCCTTAGTTCCTTAGTCATATAATATGGTACAAGAGCCTACTCCAATTCAAATTAAGAACTTGGTATAACAGAGGCCACCAATAAAGATACTCAATAAGGGAAAAGAGACACTCTATATAGCACCTTCTATAGTGAGAAAAACATAAGATATACACAGAGGGTTTATACAATTTTTAGATAAGGCTTGGCCTCATGACATTTTCATTACACTATTAAATAAGGGGATGATTAAACTTCCTTATATTCATCATCATCCACAACATCATTTCCATCAGGTACCACATAAGCCATATTGTCATTTTCACAAGATAAATGGACATTTAGATGATCATTTTTATGCACTTTGAGTTCACATTGACTAGTATATTACTCGAGGCATCATAGAATTTACATAGGGGAATTGAGATCTCATTCACCATACTCTCCTAGATAACACTCCTTTATGATAGAGTTATCTTAGGATGTTCCTTTTAAGGAACAATTGGTTACTCATCATATGAGCCCTATGACTTATAGGACACCTATTTATGAGAAATGCCATACACCATAGTTTCAGTAGTGATGATAACTAGTTCATAGAGATTAGAACACAACTCAAGTGCGTAATCAATAAATATATATGTAAATAATTATAGATATCAAAACACAACTCAAGTGTGTATACCAATCAATATATATGGGAACAACTACAAAACCAAGGGCACAATTATAGTTCAAACACTAATAAATATATATGGGAATAATTATAGAGATCAAACTATAGCTCTAGTTCATATACCGATTAAGATATTTTATAGAAATCATACAACTTAGAGTGAAGTTTTATCACATCAAATAATCAATATTTTTTCACTAGAGTCTACACATATACACACTAGCAATGCATCACATTCATCTCTAATTTTAGAGTCTCCTTCTACACCGACATAGCATGTGTAATATGGTCATTGGTTATCCATGTCATTTGAGTTTAGATAGGGCATACCACCATCACATGATATACATGAAAAAATCTTATATAATATAATAAATCCATGTACCAATAAATAAAAAATCCCTAATCCACTATACATTTGTCTAAACATGTTTAAATATATATATATTCATTAATTTTACTTCAATAAAAACACTATACATATATCATCATTTCAAACAAACAAACCAATAATACACATACCATATAATAGTATCCATTTACTAATACACATAGTGCCAACTTAAATAACAAACATCCATATATATAACTTAGAATATAGTTTCAATACAAATATAGTCCATTACTCAATGATGCATACATGACTATTGGGACTAATTCCCTCACTCTCACTCTTAGATATATCAAATCTAGAATTAGAGGTCCCACTATCTCTATGTGATTTGGATCAATGACTCCATCTACTCTATCTCTCTCATGATACATGCCCAACTCATCCATAAACTCACCATGCTCTCATTGAAGGCATATGTAGTCATCTACTATCTAACTACTATCCCCACCTAGAGTATCAAGTGTTGGTATGGTATGCCTATGCAATTCAGCACATGTCCACATAGTTCATCATCCCTTGAATTTATAAATGTCCACATAGTTCATCATATTCCTCATCACACAAAGACATAATCAAATTTACATAGAACATACAAACATATTGTATTATATTTCCATCAATAACCATCAAGGGATCTATATACAATAGTACCACCCCTTGGACACTAGTGTTATGTCCTAGACAATAATACCCAAAATTGGAAACTAGCACCATTATGTGCAAAGCAAGCTCCTAATTGGTTCATTTCTAATAAAAATAATAAATTATCTAGCATAAATAATAAAAATAGAAAATATTTTGGGTTCTTTACCATCCAAACATCCTCTCTATCTTGAATCCATGCCTCAACCTCCTCATAATGTGTCAAGCTAGTTCCTCATCTCTTCAGCATATTTTTCTCACTCAGACAAAAAATGCTTTCAACTCTAATGTCCCAAATGAATTTCTAAATGAATAAAATGACCTATTTAATTCATACTTACATAATTACACTTTATTAAGGTTAGCCTTGCCTCTTAATTTCATTGACTAATGAAAATCCCTTACTATCACCATATCTCAAGAACCATAGCTCCAATTTATGAAACATTTATTGCACATGGGACTTAACATTGATATGTAATGTCTCATTTTTGTTAAAAAAATATTCTAGTCATTATCAAATTTCTAAAACAATAAAAATTATATCATTATAGTTAACATAATAACTAATAAAACATTTATCTAATTACACATTCAATTATCAACTCTGTCACAATAAATACACTATTCAAACTTAAAACAACATGACACCTACTAATAAACACCATTACAACCAATCATTACCACTTTTTGTTACATATCCTCACCACAATCTTGACTCTCTCACCAAAATGGGGGGTAAATATGTATTAATTACTTTAGACATATAGAGTTTCATACAGACATAGATACACAACTTTACACATGTATTCAGATTCACAAATTTTTAGATATATAGAAACATGGGTCTACATAAGTACACAACTTTACACAAGTATTAAAAATCATAGGTTATTAGATACATAGATACTCCTATTCATATGTTTTTAGATATACAAGAACATGGGTCTACATAGGTCACAATTTTACACAGGTATTCAAATTCACAGGTTGTCAAATACACAAACACTCAAATTCATAAGTTTTCAGATATATAAACACATGGGTCTACATAGGTACATAAGTTTACATAGGTATTCATATTCATAGGTTTTCAAATACATAGATACTCAGATTCATAGGTTTTTAGATATATAGACACATGTGTCTACATAGGTACATGGGTTTACATAGGTATTTAGATTCACAAGTTATTAGATACATAAATACTCAGATTTGTAAGTTTTCATATATATATACACAATATTCTACATAGGTATAAATATTTACATAGGCATTTAGATTCATAGGTTTTTAGATATACAAACACATGGATCTACATAGTTATATAGGTTTGTACAGGTATTTAGATTCATAGGTTCTCATATATGTAGATACAGGGGTTCACATAGGTATTAAAATATATAGTACACACATATATAGATATATAGATATATATTTTAACTTACGTATACTATTTTAATCATATATTCATATACATAACTACATTGTTTAGATATCAAGATTAGGGAGCATGATGCAGAACACATGTCCTTGGTCCCCATTTTTAGATTATTAGGTTACACTCAGTATCATCACTAGTATCATCACCAAATTTTCACTATTTTAGGTCACATGACTATCTATAGTGTTTGATCCATAGCATTTCACCAAACCCAGTTCACATAATTAGATTTAGTCTAAATATTATGGGAACATGAGCCTTACTTCTCCAAACATTCAATTTACATATTTAGATTTAGTCTATATATCAAGGTGGGGGGAAATGAGTGTTTTTCTCCACACATTCAGTTTACATACTCAGATTCAATATAGGGGGCATCCACACCATGTGTCTCCCTATCACATATTCCAATCCAATTTTTATTCACTTCTCTAGGTAATAAGTGGGCCAAAATCCAAATTACATTCACACAGGTAAGTATAGGTATGCATTCCTCTTTTTATTTTACTCTAGTACTATCATTTCATTACATTACTATAATAAAAAGGGGGTAAATTTAAACACCCTAATTTGGTCAAACAACCATAAGTACAATGTCTTTTGTTGTTCTTTCACATGAAGAACTTAGTGATGATTATAGCCCTCATTTATGTGGTCATTTTGAGTCTTTCAATCTTTAATGTGTCTTATTTTTCCTTGTGTGTGATAATCCCAACAATCATAGGTCACCTTTTCCTATTCATAAGGGCCCCCTAGCCTGTCCTTCTTGATTTTAACTTTATCTTAGGCCTTAGGATAATAGAACCACTTTTAAGATAATAGTGCCACATGATGTTAGTGTCCACTTATGGATCTATTGTCTGACATGCCATTTATACCATGTTTGAGTCCTAACCCCTATGTGATCCTTATCTTATGTTTTTTATCTCTATTTTATGACTTTTTGGTAAGGTATTATATTTAAAATATATATCCTTCTATATAAAAAGATTCACAAAGAATTTTACATCTAGAACTTACTATTTTAGCACTTATTACATAAAATCAATCAATAATACAACTCAATACTTTGCATAATACTCAATATTCACACTTAGACATTACATGCTTTGATCAAAGAAGGGCTTAAGCAAAAATAATTCTAGCATACCATGCAATTTGATGGTGAACATTCCCTAAGGGAGAACTACATGTGATTTAAGACCCCTAGCATTAGGATTAACGTAGGAAGTAGCCAAGATAATAGGGGTTATACCCCACATGATCTTAATATCCCACAACCCAATTTTTCATTTCTTTTTTTTTGTTGATTCATTTATTTTTTTCATGTGTGCAAGTATTCATTAGGGTTTTGAAGGAGATTTAACTAAAATAGTGACACAAATGAGCCCCCAAATGACATAAAACCACCTATAGGACTTCCAAAACCTCTTAAAACTTCCTTGAAAGTTAAAAATTAGTCTCTACAGGAAAGAAATTAACACCAATATTAGACACTAGTGCCACATGGTGTTACTATCCTAATAGGGGCACTATTATCCTGAGCCAGATCTCAACAAACATTCAAAAGATGAAAGTTTCTTATGTGTCTACTCAACCATTTCCAATACCCTGATCCATAAAAAAAATTGTTTATATTCAAATAAGTTCCTTTTCTCTTCCTACTTGATATTTTGGGAAAGTTTAATTAAATCAACAATTTCCAATTTTTATCCTAGATTAACAACATACTCAACCCTTTAACTACATAGTATTTAAGGTTAAAACATCGAATAACAAATTAAATCTAAATTTTCAAAATTAGTATCAGGTAGATGTAATAAAAGGACTTAGTTGAACGTTTGGGCTCTCAAATATACTTACTCATTCATTGATTAGTGTCAGCCTAATATTTTAGAACACTAACTATATGCAATCAAAAATGCATCATGTTTATAAATCAATCTTGTCTTGGAGAAGATAGAGCATACCTACACTTTTGATTGGGAATAATTTTTTTAAGTAGGAGCATGACCAATATGGGGATCCACTAGACCCGATTCCATATCCTATAGTCTAACACAATCATGCAACAACCCTAAAAGAGTCTTAGGTTCAATGTTCACTCTATTCTAATAATCAAGAAAGTAAATCTAATCTAGTGTACACAAAATCTTGTGGCACAATAAAGGGGTTAGTAAATAAGTCAAAACATGTATAAGAGAACCTCAATTAAGCTAAGTATGAGTAAGACCCTAATACATGGAATATGAAGAGTAATATTATTTGATCTAATACTTATGCTACTTCTATCTACTAAAGAGAGGAGAATAAAGTTATAATATACTTACCTAAATGTGAACCCATCAAGACTCAATCACTCCCTTGGATAAAAGGTATTCACAATAGGTTATTGTGGTTTTTAAAGATAACTAATAAATTCCAAAGCATCAAAGACTTATCCACAAGACTAGATTTTTCAAGTAGAAACCCTAAGCTAAGACTCCTCAAGTAGAATGGTAGAAGAGAAAATTATAAATAAGTGTGAGAAAATAATAACTCTTGATTCAATATTAAATTAATGATGAAATAATCGTGTATTTATAGGTAGATCTCACACTAAATATTTCCAAATATTTTGGTTGTACGGGGTTAACCTAGTCGACCCTATATGTTTTTGAGAGATAAATCACTAGGTCTTGAGCTAGGTTAGCCAAAGGACTAACAAAGTTCTCAATAAAAAATACCCAAAAATAGTATAGGGTCAACCTAGTCAACCCTGTATAGTAATCAAAGGCTGAAAATTATATGGGTTTAACCCAACCGACCCAGTACAGTCAATTGGATAATAGGGATCAAAGTGAGGAAAAGATAGATGGAAAGAGAAAAAAGATTAGAAGAGTGTACAAGGGATGATTAATAGCTTAGGAAATGATTTTAAGATCTGGTTGGATTGGTAATAATGTGTCAATTAGGGATAATAATCCTATGAAGTAGCAAAGGTCTATCTACCCTTTTCCTGGTGTACCCCTTAAGGCATGCACTCAGAGATATTAAGTATGAGACTATTTATTATAATATGTAAGGTGTCAATATTTAATAAAAGTTAAAAAATATTATGTGTATACATATGTCCCACTTAAAGATCATCAAATGTCACTAAGGTGCAATAGGGGATGGTTCTTTAAGAAATAATAGAAGGACACATAATGTTGAGGTTAAAAAAAAGTTTGAGTATTTTATAGCATAAAATAACTAAAATTAAATGACTAAAAAGTAAATAAATAATAATTAAATGCAATGCATACCTTAACTTACCTTTATCATTGGAAAGTTTTCTATTATGTTGTTAGTTTTGATTGTGTAGGATGCAGAGACTTCTTTTGACAAACTCAAGAATACAAAACTAAAGAGCATAAATAAACAAAAAAGAAAAGCCAAGATAGTTGGTGTTATGAGGATAGGATGTACTTGGGAAATTTGGCAAGTTGGGGTGAAAATATTTATGTTAGACCAAATGACCAAGTCAAAAATAAGAGTAAATTTTGTAACTGAAAAGCCAAGGCTACTAAAGATCAAAAAACTCAAACAAGTTATCCTTGAGTAAGAAAGGCAAACTCACCAATTCAAACCAAGGATACATGTCAAACAAGATTTTAATCAAACATCAATGGTAAACAAAGAAACAAAATTTTAAAATAACATTGATGAGTGAGAAGTAATAATCCTTATATCACTCAATAATTAAAAAAGGGTACATAAAAGGGAAAACAACATTGATGATTGAGAAGTAACAAGCCAACCTCACTCAACAATGGAAAAAGGGTACAAACTTAGGTGTCTATAATAGCAAGATAGTACAATAAATGATAAATGGTAATAGGAAAGTAAGAAAAGTTTATAAATGTAAAATCATAGTGAAAAAGAAAGAAATAATCCATAGTTTCTCAAACATGTTGTCTTGATCTAAGGATAGATAAAATTGAAACAAAGTAGTGTTAGCATGTTTTTAAGATGTGAAGAAGAAGGAATTAAAGAAAGAGAGAAAATAGATTTGGAGTCACAATTTGTCTATCAAGGGTGAAAATGAAATGGGTGGAGGGGAGAATGAAGGAGAAACCAAGGTAGATGAACTCTCTATCAAATTCAAGACACTCAAATTAGGTTTGTCAAAACAAGAGGACTTTTGACCTTAAGGACTCTGAAGAACTTATCTTAGCCACACAAGTCTTAGGTCAACAAATGAAGTATATAGATCATTCCATGAAAGCTATATGCATGAAAATTAAAATGGACCTACCTCCCCATAACATGTTCCCCATTATTTAGGATCCCTTATATATTTGTCAATCTATTTAAAATATTGGGTACTTATTGAATTCTCTTATTCCAATCTACTAGCCTATCACACCCAAATATACCTTGACTCTATGTGAGGCCAACTATGGAGTTTGAGATTTGATTAGTGATAGGAGGTGTGTTTGGAATCATTTATTTTGGTGTAATTTAATTTTTGAGATTTATATGTTGCCTTTTAGATATATATATTCCTTTTGTTTCAAATGATTTGGTTTTTAACTTTCTTGATGGATTTTTCTATTCCTACTCCATATGGATTTAGAAAACCAAACATGGGTGATAAATATGAATTTCATTTAAATACTTGGGATAAGGTTATTAAGAAAGATAAATTCAAAGATCATGGGGTATAAGAGTCTCATAAATCTAGGTGAAATAAAAGTGTTATCTTGACTTTGACCTTGTTCTATCCAATGTGGAGTGAAAGGAAGGGAAAATCAAAGGGATGACATATGGAACAATTTGAATTACTTTAAATTGAAAAAAATGTAATAAAGGGAAAAAATGGATACAATGATAGTAAAGTGTGATTCCTCATCATTAAAATTATGGATATGGAGGAAAACATGATAACATATATTTTTTTTTTGTAATGGAATTTTGATCTCTAAGAATAGGCTCAATACTAAAAGAGATCAAATCCTTAGTAAGAGTGGTTGAAATTTGATGATATGTGATGAGGTTATCAATTTTACATTGATAATCACCACTGACTTGATGGAAAATAATTTGAGAATCACTTAAAACATAAAGATATTAAATATCTAAGTTAAGAGCAGATCGCATGCCTAAGATAAGAGCTTCATACTTGGCCATATTATTGGTGACATCAAAGGTGAAGCAAAAAGCTAAAGGAATGATCTTTCTAAGAGGATTTATGAGAATTTAACCTACCCCAAATTCTTGAAGGCATTTAGCACCATCAAAGTGAAGGGTCCAAGTATCCTCATGCAAATCAACATTAATTTTAGGAAGCTCCTCGATAACTACTTTTGGTTTAGTGGTACCAGAGCGAGTAGTGGATTCATCAAGATTATTAGCTTCAAGATTAGTGGTAAAGCTATGAAAATAATCTTTGAGATAAATATCTTAATTAAGACCTTCGATGTAAAGAATATTATCATTTAGAAGATTATCTTAAAGAGAAGAAGTGGCTAATATGGGAGCTACAATAAGTTGATCAGCTATGATTTTCCCTTTGAAAGTTTTTTGAATGACAATGTGAAGATCAAGTTCCATAAGGAGGACCATCCATTTACCAATTCTATCTCTAAGAATAAATGCTTTGGAGAATAAATGACAAATGGGCTTGATATAAACAATGACATAAGTATATTGGTAAAGCATGTAGTGGCAAAGCTTTTTAGCTACAAAATAGATGGTGAGGCAATCACACTCAATTTTAGTATAACATATTTCATAATAAATGAGGCCTCAGATAATGTAGTATATATCATACTCTCTTCTCGTATCATCTTGTTGGGAAAGCATTGCCCCAACTAAAATAGGTGTGGAATAAGTATATAGAATCAAAGGTTTATCATTGGAAGGAGGATAAAGTGTGGGTAGATGAAGCAATGACTCTTTCATATAATCAAAGGCTTTTTGACATAGATCCATCTATTCTAAAGTAGTAACTTTATTGAGAATGGAATTGATAGAGTGAATTCAATATGCCATTTTGGGGATGAATCATCTAATTGCCCTAAGTTTTCCTAAATAAGTATGAATGTTAGGAATAGAATGAGGAATGGGCACATTGATGATAGCACTAATTTTGGTAGGATCATAATCAATACCACAGAGAGAGACTAAGAATCCTAAAAAAAATTAGATGTGACTCCAAAAAAAAATTAGATGTGACTCCAAAAAAAAATTAGATGTGACTCCAAAAAAAAATTTGTAAGGATTAAGTCTAAATTTATATTTAAGAAGATGTTTAAAGATGATAGCAAGATTAGAAAGATGATTCTTATGATTTTTGGATTTATCAATGAGATCATCCATATAGGTTTCAAAAATTTTGTGAATGAGATCATGAAAGATGTGAATCATCACTCATTGGTAAGTGGCTCAAACATTTTAAGACTAAAGGGCATTTTGACATGGAAATAGGTGCCCCATTCCATGGTGAAAGTAGTCTTATATTGGTCCTCAGGAGCGATATGAATTTGATTGTATCCCAAGAAGACATCCATAAGAGATAACATATTGTAATTAGCCATGGAATCAACAATGGAATATATTGAAGGTAAAGGGAATTTTTCCTTGGGACAAGCAAGATTAAGATTACAAAAATCAATATAAATATGAATGGTCATAGTGAATTTCTTTTGAATAAGAACAATGTTAGAAACCCATTCAGAATAATCCATTGGTTTGATAAATTTAACATCAAGTACTTTTATGATTTCCTTATGAAATAAAGAAGAAAATTTAGGTGGAAATTTTCTTTGTTTTTAATGCATAGACTTGGCATTAGGATATGTAATGATGGTATCCACCATAATTTTAGGGTCAATAATGGGAATGTCTTTATAGGACCAAGTGAAAGCCTCACAATACTTGTCAAAGAATAAGCTAAAATTATCATGTTCAATAGGTGAAAGTTCATGAGAGATAGTAATTGGTTGAGGACAAGATGGAGTAATATATTCAATGTGAGTAGTTTCTTCAATAAGTATGGAATTGTCATCTTTAAAGTGGTATGGTACATTGGATAATGCATAAATTGGATTAGTTTTAGGATCAATGCTAGCAATGAAGTTATTGAAGCAAGGAGTTTTAGTCTTAAAATTTCCAAGTTTATGATGCTATCAAGGAAGTGTTTTTAGGCATAAAGTAACTCAAGGATAGCTTCATCACTAGGCAAGGTAGGAAGAGGACCATAATACTTGACATCTACTTCAAGATATAGAATTTGATTGTCATGGTGATCATACTCAGAATGTATCTGATGAACATCAGTTATCTTGGCATCTATTGTAATTTCAAGGGTAGAAGAAGTAGATAGAGTAAAAGAAGTAGATGGAGTAGAAGAGGTTGGAATATCAATGGGTTTAATGATAAAATAAGGATTTTAGGTAGTGATTAGATCAATAGGTGATAAATAAGATGTAGAAATTTGTGGAGGTTCATAAGTTATAATTTTCTCTACCACCCAAGGAGTATCGATAAGAGGAGGATTGGTAGGAGGCACATGACCCTCAGAATATAAGGAATGATCCACATAAATGGTATGAACAACCCAATTAAAAACATGAATTTGGGATAAGGTTTTCTGATAATGCTATTTATCCAAGTCTCTAGATTGAGCTTGGGCCATTATATAGTTATCATCGTATGTTGGATAAATTGTATATGATTGAGAATCAAGGGGAGATTCAGAGGGTGAAATCTTGATATTACTGAATATATGAGGAGACATGATGAGAGGATCTTGAAAAAAATTGTCCACTCTAAAATCATTACAAATGAAGGTATATTTAGGTGAAGAAGGATCCCGAGCATTACATAGAGGGGGAAAACTGGTAATCTCATCAATAATAGGAATAGTACAATCCCTAGGTAATAGAGAAAAGGGAAGCCATTATGAAATGTAGGTAGGTAACTTGGTAGTATTAAAAATATGTTTTAAATCATTAGGCTTATCATCATCATAATCTATAAGAGTCACTTGTAAATTAGAATTCATGTTGATGAATTTGGGTAAAGGAGCACTATTGATCTTAAGAATGGTAAGAATATGATATTATGATTTAGGATTAGGAAGATAAATGCTCCATGGGTTGGGAGCAGCCTCATGCTTATACCATTTTCCATTATGTAGGAATTTAATACATTGAGTACCAAAAGAAGCAATGGTCTGCATTTGATGAGTCCATGGATGAACAAGTAGTATGTTATAGATAAAAGGTGATCAAGGACTATAAGCTTGGTTTGAATAGACTTAGGTCCAATGTTTAATGGAATCTAAATATAAATTTTATTAGTCTTATCAAGATCACAACAAGTAAGATGGGTTTACTTGAGATGGTCCTTGGTATAACCAAGTTGTTGGATGAGCCGTAAAGATGTCACATTAATACTAGAACCTTGATCAACTAGAAATTTTTTAGATAAGAGTGATATTAATGTCTACTTTGATAAAAATTGGTGGATCATTAGCACAAAATAGAATTTCATCATTGATCATGTCTTTTTTAAGTAATTCAATAAAAGGCTTGGAAGAAGGAAACATAGTTTCAATGGTATCTACATTGGTAGGTTGAGATTCAATAGAAGGTCATTCTTCATCTATGGAGGATAGATCTTCAATTTCTTGGATTTGTTTCATAAGGAACTTATGATTATAGGGAGAAGTACGAACCAACTCCATAAGTGGAATCTTATAAGTCATAGATTTGAATCCTTTGAGAAAGTTCTAATGAGATTTAGAAGAACCAATACGAGGTTTAGGAGGTAAATTATATTTTGGAGGAATAGATGTGGTTAGAAGATTAGAAGGAGGATATGGTTCCTCATGGGATTCTAAAGAAACATTAGTAGTGGTAGTATTTTAAAGAATTTGATCCTCCAAAGATGGCTACTTAGGCTTGGTAATGGGATATTTATGAGCTAGCTTACAAAGATAATTAACATTAACAGTATTAACATATTAAGAATTGTTAAAATATTGGTCATAATCAGCATCAATGACACAAACATCCTTGTATTTGGTTGATTATTTGAATAATATTGTTGGGTATTTTAAGTAGAATCATTAAAAGGTTATCATTTTTTAAAAGTAGCGGTGTATTCTTGACGATGAAGATTGATCATAGCTTCATGATTGAATGAATCACCAAGCATATAGGAGACAATAATTTAGTGAGCCCTCTAAGAGATTCATTGGAATTCCCAATTTCATCATGGAACCAACAAAATAAATTGGGGTGATACCACTTAGGAGGAGTATTAGGATAGATGAAAGGTTTTGAGGGCAGTAAAAAATATTTCATTTGCTAAACTAAAAGAGGTGTATGAGAAGGTGAAGCAATATTAATTTTGGTAACTCCTAGTTTGGTTTGTGGAATATTAATAGTGATAGAATTATATGTTTGTAAATATCCTTTAGGAAGTTTAGGATAAGGTTCTAATTGCTTCATAATAAATTCTTGACATTTAGCTTGATCAAAAGCTTCATTAAGTGTTTGGGGAGCAAAAGTTTGAACCTTATATTGAAGAGTGGGAGTTAAATAAGTAATAAAGAGTTTTAATAAGTTATCATTATTCATGTTATGGTAAAATTTATGGGATAATGATTTCCATCTTTAGATAAATTCATGAGATAATTCAGTGGGAGATTGTTTAGCATTGATGAGTGGCTAACATAATTTTTGGGGAGATAATTGTGTTGAAACTCTTTAATTAAGGAATTAAAAAAATCTTCAAGTTGCCAAATATAATGTTGGGTAAGCTAATTATACCATTATAATACACCTCTAGTGAAGGTTTTAACTAATAATTTAGTTGTGGCAAAGGTATTAGTTTGGATCCACTCTTTGTAAAGGTTGCCAAAAGCTTTAAGAAATGACTCAGGATCTTTCATCCCATCATATTTGATAGTTGGAGATATGTCATCAATATCAATGGATATAATTAAGGGAGATAAAGGCTCATTTTGAATGGTTTGAAGCATCTTGTTATGCATTATGGGATGAGGAATGAAATTGGGATTAGCTTGAGGATGCATAGTTAGAGGTTGATTAGCCACATTGATTAAATATTTTTGAAGTTTCATAATTTAGTTGGTGTTATAATTTTACATTATGTTCATTTTTTGGATAGCTTGGGCTAAAAATTGAGTTATATCAGGATGTGGGTTAGTTTTGGTAGGAGAAATCCTTAAATTGGTGTTAGGGGGAGGATTAATAGAAGAAGGATTATTAGTAGGATTGTTAAGTAAACTTGTATCAATTACTCCCACATTAGTTTGAATATTTTGAAGATGATAAGTTTATTGGTAAGAAAGGAAAGGATTAGATCCATCAACTTCATCTTGAGGTGTTATTTGCACCATATTATAGTTCATGGATGTAGGAGGAGAAGAGGTGCCCTGAGAGTGATGGTGCTCTTGGGAGGAAAAGAGAGGAAGAAATGAACATTCCATATAATATCTAAATGGATTCAAGCTATCCAAGAAGATTCTGATAAGAGATTTCATTATGACTGAAGAGAGATGAACATATGTAAAGAAGGAGAAATAGAGAACTATATTGATAAATTGGGAAGATAAAATGTAGTACAGGGTCAACTAGGTCGACCAAGTATAGAAAACATGGTCTACAGATAGTATAGGGTTGACTAGATTGATCTAGTATAATGAATAAAGGCTAAAAAAAGATATAGGGTCGATTAGGTTGACCTAGAATACCAGATAGGGAAATTTAATAATCCTATAATAGGTTTTGAAATGAAACAAGATAAATTTTGAAAATAATTTGAAATGAAAGAACTGAAGGGAAACAAACAGTCAATTAGATTAACATTGGCCAATCCAATTAAGGCACACAACACAAAACTTTGCACCAATGTTGGCTAATGCAAGTTTTTGAAATACAAAATACAATTGAACAAAAGAGCAAGTAATAAACTTGTAACGTAAATAGCTAAATAATTGGTCAACCTAAATATTTATTATATTATTAAAATATGTTTTTAAATGTGATGATAAATTGGCTATAAGCAAGGAACTAGATTAGCAATCTAAGGATGGTTTCAGGTAATTTGGGATGAAAGAGATCTATAGTAGTAATGATATAGGCTTTTTATTAGGGTCTACCCCTCACTTCACACACCATAGTGATAAGGGTGTCAGGTGCTTAGCTAGAATATACCATTAACCACACTGTATACTTGACTAGAGTATCAAGTCAACTTCCCCCTTGGTGATGAAATCCAAGTAGGTTGGCCTTGGGTAGACAAATGTTAACATGTTTATTTATATTTTATGATTTAGTCATGTGTGCATAAATATATAAAATAGTGAAACTAAATGATTAATTGAAAACCACCTAATTAAGTTATGTGATCTATTCTAAGCATGCAAGCAATAAGAAAAGAAAGTGTGAACTAATTACTAGAATATAAGGTTAATTCCAACTTTGAAATAAGGTATAATGTTGATATGGTCAACAATGTATGCAAAAAATATACAATAGGGTCGACAGGGTTAATCCTATACTATGAAATCAAGGTCTAAAAATGAACAGGGTTGGCAGAGTCAACCCAGTTATCTAAACAGCACACAAAACATAGAATTGGGTCGGTAGGGTTGATTTAGTTGATTATGCAAGGGCAATTTTAAATATTGGAAATTGTAAAAGGAAAGACTATAAATGAATAGATAGATAGATAGAAAGTAACCTTGGTAGATTAGAGATGTATAGAATTAAGATTGATGTTCAAAACCTTGATATATGATTGAAAATTATACTAATTAAGTCAATTAGATCAATCAAGATTTACAAAAACTTACTACTAAGTGTCTTAAAATGTACAGTGTCGATTGGATTGACCTAGTAGTTTAGACTAGATGTATAAAAGTATAAAAACCTATACTATGTTGATAAGGTCGATCTAGTAGCCTATACCTAAAATCCTGCACACAAAAGTCAGATATTGGGTCAACAGAGTTGATCTAGTATGGAAAATATATGATAAAAATAATGATGAAAGAATAAAAGAAATGAAATAAGGTAAAAAAATCTTGTAAGGGTTAGTTCACATTGGGTTCACCAGAATATATTATAAAGGTGAAGCTAAAGTGAATAAAATACTAAGAAGAAAGTGGAAACATGAAGACAATCCAACCAGTGGTGGGATAGGATTCACATCGAGTTCACCAAAATGTATTATTAAAGTGAAGCCAAAGTGAATAAAACAATAAAAATAAAGTGGAAATGTGAAGACAATCCAACTAATAATGGGATAGGATTCACGTCAGGTTCATCAAAATGTATGCAATCATAAATGCATCATGCCTACAAATCAATCCTGGCTCAGAGAAGATAGAACATACATACACTTCTAATTGGGAATACATTTGTTAAGAGGGAGCATGACCAATATAGGGATCCACTAGACCTGATTAGGGGATTGATTGTAACAATACACCATGATAGGAAGGGTTCCAAAGCCTACAATCTAACATAATCATGCAACAACCCTAAAAGATTCCTAGGTTTAATTTTCACTCTATTCTAATAAGCAAAAAAGTAAATCTAATCTAGTGCACACTAATTATTGTGGCATAATAAATGGGTTAGTAAATAAATCAAAACATGTATAAGAGAATCTTAATTAATCTAAGTATGATTAAGACCCTAATACATGGAATATGAAGAGAAATATTATTTGAGCCAATACTTATGCTACTTCTATCTACTAAAGAGAGGAGAACAAAGTTAGAATATACTTACCTAAATGTGAACCCATCAAGACTCAATCTCTCCCTTAGCCAAGGGGATTTGCAATAGGTTGTTTTGGTTTGTAAGGATAACTAATAAAAGCCAAAGCATCCAATACTTATCCACAAGACTAGAATCTCCAAGTAAAAACCCTAAGCTAAGATTCCTCAAGTAGAATGGTGAAAGAGCAGATTGTAAAGAATCACAAGCAAATAATAACTCTTGATTGCATATTAAAATAATGATGAAATGATCTTGTATTTATAGGTATATATCACCCTAAATCCTTTTGAATATGTTGGATATTGGGGTCGACCCAGTCGACCCTATATGTTTTGGAGAGATAAATCACTAGGTCTCAAGCTAGGTTGGCCAAAGGGCTAACAAAGTTCTCAAGCAAAAATACCCAAAAATAGTACAGGGTTAACCTAGTTGACCTTGAATAGTAATCAAAGGCTAAAAACTATACAAGTTCAACCTAGTTGACCTAGTACAGTCAACTGGCTAACAAGGATTCGGGTGAGGAAAAGAGCGATGGAAAGAGAAAAAAGACTAGAGAAGTGTACAAGGGAGGATTAATAGATTAGGGAATAAATTTAGGAGCTAGTTGTATTGGTAATAATGTGTAAATAAGGTAAAATAGTCCTTAAAATCACCAAAGGTCCTCCCATCCCTTTCTTAATGCACCCCTTAAGGCATGCACTTAGAGAGATTGAGTCTTGATGGGTTCCTGCAAGATGTAAAGCGTTAGTATTTGATAAAAGTTGAAAAATGTTATGTGTATACACTAACCTCAATTTTAATGGTACACTAATAGTAAATTCAATGGGTGATACGTTCCTCTCAGATGCATGCTAAAATCAAATAGTTGGATAGTTTCCTAAGTTCAATAAAAAAAAGAATGTTAAGCATTCTTGATATATCATGAGATACATGGAAACTAAATTTTGTGTTTAGTATTTTACTATGGCTATGAGTATTGTGTAAATCCCCTCATACCATAATGTTTATAAAAAAAACTATGTAACCTTACGTGATAATGACTAAGTAGTTTAAAAATTATTGAAACATAATTTATATGGAAAACCAAACAAATAGAAAATAATATTTGAAAATCAATGTCAAAAACCAATTTATAACATTCAATGAAATAAATAAGAAATAAATAGTGTATACATCCAATTCTTAACACCATTATGTTGAAATTGTCAATCTTACTTGAAATTTGTGAAAATACACAATTTGGGCTAAAATCACTTACATGCACTAAATGGTTCAATATTTTCATTTACAAGTGTAGATTTAGGCTAATGTATCTTTAAATGGGGTAATGAAGTTTATGTGATTATTAACTTTTCTCAAATCATTTCCATTCAAAGTGACAAAAATGAAATTTGACACCCTATATCACTAAATTGTTCTAATTTAGAGGCACACGACACGTGCATGTGTTATTTTATGTCGATAATATCCTAAATGGGATATTGGTTCATATGCAACTAACACATTTTTTTTAATTACACTCCAATAAAATTAAAACCCAATAATCTAACATTATGACTAATTTTATTAATAGTGTGAAACCAATTTCCAAAGAATTGCATAAAAATTGACTAATCTCACTTAGGTAAATTAATCCAAATCAAGAGCTTAAGTGGAAAATACATGAAAGTTATTAAATATATTTTAATTTGAAATTGATTTATAATATCTACATCATCAAATGACATCATTTTTTGGGTGGCATTCATAAGCCATAAATGCAACAAATACCAAGTCTAATGCCTCTCATGCCTCTTTAATGCCCCTTCCTTCTCAATATTTATGACGGTACTTATGGATTAATTATAAAAAATTGGATTAATTCATGGCCACATATCTTGATCTCAATATGGATGATCATGGTTGATCCTGATCAAATTCAAAAATCTATAAATAAAAGGGCTAAGACTACCATTTTTAAGCTTCATTTGTGTAAACTTATTATGCATAATTCTCTCCACAATCCATTTATGTGTGGTGTTTATTATGCTTAATTTTCAATAGGATAGCTTCAACATATGCATAACATTGATTCAAATATCATGAGCCTAGTTTAATTAGTGAGCAAGAGATGATGGAAAAGGTTTGCCTTGCATCATTGATGAAGACTTGAGCACCAAATCAAGGGAAAAATCATGTTTTGAGTTGAATTTGGGTGATGGGGTGCTCTTGAGAAGTTATTGTGTATTATTTATTTCAATATATCTTAATTATCATTTTCTAAACCCCATAAAAATATTTGGCTTACCTAGTTATGTTCTTGTGTATTTTCTTGAGTTTTCATGACTAATTTTTGATCTAACTATCTTTGGATTCTAATTTTAGTTAGAACCACATTATTTTTGTACCCTGGGCCATTTTAACTTGGCCATATTTTATCCCTTGACCAATTATGATCCTAATTATGAATCATAGGCATTATGAACACATTCAATACCAGTTCTACAAAGTAGTTTAGTAGGGATAGTATTTTATAGCTTCTTATATAGACAAATAAACATAAATACATCTTTAGCTCAAGATTTTTGCCTTATAAATGGTTCTTAAGAGTTATATCATGTTGCATATTATTCTATTATTATTTTACTACTATCTAGTAGGCATTATTGCCTTAGTAGGATCTTTCTATTGCCGATTTATGAGCATGGGCCATTACATCTAATTTTAGTTGATATTGGAAATTCTACTCTTGGACATGCATCTCCTTGATTAGTTGGTTTCATGTACCATTGTTTATACTCATAATCCCCATTATAGTCAACTTAGTTATTGTTTGAACGCTTGCCTATGGATGTACATCTCCTCAACTAGGTTGTTCTCTAGATATTGTGTACATATTTCCTTTCTATTGCTTATCCTAGAAAATATAAAATGATCCACCAAAATGAACAAAAACATTGTCTTACATTTTTTCATTTATTTTGATCTCATCCCACATGCTTTCCATTTTGCAAGATCATTCTGATTTGAATGTTCTCATCATTTTGAGAGCCCATTTACTTTTCCTATACAACATGAATCATATTTTCTTATCATCACTTTTATTTTATCCCATTTCCTAGGAGAACTAAATTTGTCCTGAAGTTCATGTTGGATCTCGCATCTATGGAACTATGTACGTAGTGTCCACTTATCTTGTTCATCTAGAGTCAGCTAGGTCATCCCCTTCCTTTTCTTTTTTCCCCTCATTTTTCTTCTATGTTGTTTCCCTATCACTTAGGGGAAACTTTGTGTCCTTGTTATTGTTATATTTTTGTGGAAAGTAATGCCTCTACTACATGTACATAAACAATTATTTTTAAACCACACTAACATTGTGACTAATATTTGTTTGTGTGTGTTTATTTGATTTTTATCAGTGTTTTATTGTGTTTTATTATCTCTTAATTTATTCATTTCTCTTCTTTTGTTGTTTTTTCTTGGTCTTTTATTTTACCATTTGGTCTTTTTATTTCTTTTGCTTTTCCAAGTACATCTTGATAGTACACATGGATCTTGATTATTCATATCTTTTGTCCATGTTGTTTATTGAGTTGTTCTTGCTTTGTTTTTGTACATTCTTGTTCTTACTTAAATATTTATTATTCTTATCTTGATTTTAAGTTAAGTTAATTTATGCTTATTTTCTTTGTATTTATTTGTTTTTATTTAAATGTAAATAGTTATAACTCTGGTCTTGGTAGTTCTTATCATTATCCTTAGTTATAAATATTCACATTTGAACCAAATTAACGTAATTTAAATCCAATGTCATTATAAGTTATTCATACTTATAATGCATAATTTCATTTTGATATAGCAATCACCATATGCTTTGGATCCAAGTCTCAAAAGTAATGCAGCTCTGAAGATAAACTCTCAAGTGCACCAATGAAACTAGGTATCAATGGTTTACACACATAGCTTTATGCAATATGTGCATCTCTTGGCATACATCATGAGTCTAATAAAATAGTGGTATGTCTTTCTTCTATTTTCTTCACTCCATTTTCTCCCACTTTTGGGTGAACTACATTGGCTTGAGATCTATTTTAGACTATGTAAGTAGTTCTTGGATATATGACATATCTCAGGTCAGCTCAACCACCTTTTTTTCTTCTTTTCATCTCTTTCATCATTTTTTTCATCCTCATATATCTAGTTTCTTATGGTTGTTGCAGTCATTAGCCCATCACATATACATTTGCATCCACTCATATTTTAATCTATATAATAGGTTATATCTTTGAGCTATGATTTCCAATTTGCCCTATTGGGGCATAACATTTGAACCAATCACAAATCTAAATCATCTCTACGAGGGCATAATTCATTATCAATGATCAAAATTTTCCCTAATGGGGTAAAATTATTTTATCAACATATCAAATTCACTCTATTGGAGCACATTATTATTTCCTCTCTTGGGATCAATGTTCTCCTATTTCTTTTAATTCCAAGCTATGCAAAAATTTTCCCTTATTTTGAAAATATTTTATTTTTTAACTTGTTTTGAGATCAATCATTTCCTAAGTGAACAGCTTGTACCCTAGCTTTGGGTGTGTTCAAAGTCTATCACTTATATTTTTGGATTGTATCTTTCCCCTTCCCCTAGTCTTTGGGGCCCATTATATTATAATTTTATTTTGATCATTAAGAATCAATGTGTGCAAGCATTAGCTCATCAAGATTTAATCTATCCCATGGGTTAATTTCACTTTCTCTCTCTTTAGAGATTCCATCCTTTTATTTCATATTTGTATGTCCTCTTGAGGGGGAATCATGGGTCATTTCATTCCAACTTCTTCTTTATAACTCTTCTCTTTGAAAAGACATTACTTTGCTTGGATGCCTTTCCATGCCTTCTCAAATAGGGGGAAAATGTAGACATCCAATTCCTATCACCATTGTGTTTAAATTGTAAATCTTACTCAAAATTTGTAAAAATGCATGATTTTGTCTAAAATCACTTAAATGTGTTAAATGGTTTGATTTTGTCATATACAAGTTCTAATTTAGGTTAATGTATCTCTAAATGGGATAATACATTTTATGTGGTTATTATTTTTTTTAAATCATTTCAAGTCAAAGTGATAAAAATGTACTTTAACACCCTATATCATTGATTAGTCTAATTTAAAGGCACACAACATGTGCATGTGTTATTTTATGTTCATAATATCCTAAATGGGATATTGGTCCTTATGTAGCTAACACCTTCTTCTAATTCCACTACAGTCAAATTATAACCCAGTAATATGACATTCTAGCCAATTGGATTAATAGAGTGCAACCAATTTCCAAAGAATTACATAAAAATTGACTAATCTCACTTTGAAAAATTAATCCAAATCAAGTGCTTAAATGGAAAATCCATGGAAGTTATTGAATATATTTTAATTGGAAATTGATTTCTAATATTTGCATCATCAAATGACATCATTTTTGGGGTGGCATTCATAAGCCATATATGTAACAAATATCAAGTTTAAGGCCTCACATTCCTCTTTAATTCCCCTTCCTTCTAAATATTTATGAGGGTATTTATGGATTAATTATAAAAAATTAGATTAATTCATGGCCATACATATTGATCTCAAGATGGGTGGTCATGATTAATCTTGATCAAATTCAAAAATCTATAAATAGGAGGGCCAAAACCACTATTTTTAAGCTTCATTTGTGTAAATTTATTATGCATAATTCTCTCCATAATCTATCTATGTGTAGTTTTTATTATGCTTAATTTACAATAGGGTAGCTTCAAGATAGGCATAACATTGATTCAAATATCATGAGCCTAGTTTGATCGGTGATCAAGAGATGATGGAAAATATTTGACTTTCATCATTGATGAAGACTTGGGTAACAAATCAAGATTAAAATCATATTTAGAGACATATTTGGGTGATGGGATGCTCTTGAGAAGGTATTGTGTATGATTTATTTCAATAACTCTTAATTTTCATTTGCCAAACCCTGTCGAAAGAGTTGGCTTAGCTAGTTATGTTCTTATGAATTTTCTTGATTTTTCATGACTAATGCTTGATCTAACTATCTTTGGATTCCATCTCTACAAGTAGTATCAGGTAAACCAATAGAGTTATAAACTAAATGTTGGAAATAAAACAAATAGAATTATATCAAGCTTGGTAGATGTAGTTATAAATACATAACAGAACTATATCAGGATGGTTGATACAGTCTATGTAAATACAAAGTGGGTTGGCATTGATTGATGCTACTCATAGATAGTAAATAAACTATATCAGTTTGGCTGATGTAGTTGGTTAAAAAAGGAAAATTGATATAAAACTATATCGGGCTAATTGTTATAGTTGACTAAAGGATAAAATTGATATAAAATTATATCATGTTGGATAATATAGTTGGATAAGAGATAAAATTGATACATAATTGTATCAAGCTGGTTGAGGTAGTTTGATAAAAGAGTGAAGTCAATGGTAATATTTATGCCAGGTTCACCAGAATGTATATAATGGGCTCTGATACCATAATATAACATCTCCACTAGGATTTACTAGAATAATGTAATAATTCTTTTTAATTAATTTCTATGTATTCTTTCACTAGATTACACCATAAGAATCTAATTAGTGACCCTAATATAACACACTAAGTATGTTAACCATAAAATAAACATGTAACATATACTAGTTATTGATCACTAGCATCATATTAAACAAAACATAACTACATATAAAAAGTAATTACATATTTTCAGCCATGGCTGGTACAATAATACAACCACTATTTTTAATGTATAATGAGTAATTAATTACATTTCCATCAAAAATAATGTTTCAATAATAAATACAATACAAGATATAAGGCTCCATGGAGTATGAGTCTCACAAACTCTAGTATCTATGATAATATCAAGTGTAGTCTCCAAATAAGTACTATTGTGGGGAGGAGGAGCATCATCCGAGCACTTTTTTACACTAACCATGGACCATCAATCCCCCACACAATCTTCCAAATAGTAAATGTCCTTCCTTTCATAGATAAGTAGATAGTGATGGTGTGGGAATCTGGAGAGACAAGCTAGTACATGTGTGTTGTAAGATATCTAATGCATGATGTATACCATAAAGAAAATATGTTCCAACATGATATTGCACAAACATGTAAATCATACATATGAAATGATAATGTTTAACTAAACATTAATTTGACCAATTTTTTTAACATTTTTAATGATCTATAGGATCAATCAAATTCATACACGCTAATTGATTGAATTATCTTCATCTGACATTAATGATGCCAAGTAAGCTAGTAAAGTCTATCAAACTTCTTCGTTAGTAATAAAAATTTGAGATTTAGTTAATATAATATATAACCAATAGATTCAAATAGATTACTTCATACTATAAAGTATAAAATATGCTATATATAAGAATAATAAAAAATTCATACATTTTATCCATGAAACAATGCAATGAATCTCAACTATATTTTTTATCACATATATAATAAACATAAACAAATACAGTCTATACCAACTAGGTACAGTTTAGACTACATGTTTATAATTAACTCAAAGGTATTACATCTATGACAATCAGCATATTACAGTTTATTTTCCATGTACACATTTCTTAAACAATAACAAACAACTAGTCATAATAATTATAGACATTAAATATCTCATAACAAGTCTTTTCTCACAGGGTACATAATCTTTTATTTATAAAACTTGTTTTACTTTAAGGAGATTGTATGCATATATTCATAGTGTCCTATCCTTCAAAAATCTATGACTTAATTTTAATAGTCAATAAAACTATTAATATAGTCACACATCCCAATATACAAACATATGTTATATATGTGTATGAGTACCTGAGTCCTCATATAGATATATTTCATATATATATACACCTTTATAATTTACAAGCATAAATATATTTCTCATATAAATAAATATTATTATGGTATACTAACAGTCATGTTCTATTTTCTATTAATAACTTCTTATGATTCAAATAAACCATTTAATTGACGTATTCATAGAATAAAAATCAATGTCTATCACTATATTTCAACATTTTTTGAACCCTTATTCCTATTCACTTATTTCAAATTCATAGTCTATATATGGTAAAATCCAATTAAAATCTATTACCATGTTTTCCCCCAATTTGGTTCTTAAACTTAATATACTATCTTGAATTGTTGAAAATAGAGCACAAAAATCAATCAACCACCCAGACCTATATTTTTCCCTTGTTTAAACTATAGGTTTATACTTTTACAAGTGTGATTAAAATCAAATCAGCATCTATCTAAGAATCTTGTGATTTGTATAACAACCTATTGCACAAAATATACAAATATTTAACTTACTATAATCTATGCATGGTTTATAAACACTTAACACATATATTATTTTGAGTTTGACTCTGTCGACTACCGTTCATTTGAACAAAAGCACTAAAGGATTCCAAACTATGCTACATGTTTCTATATAGTTTTTGAACTAGACAAATGAAACACAAGTTGTAAGATCAAAATAATATGAATGTAAGATCCTAGTAATATAACTATCAAATCAATGTTAATAACTATTTATTTTATAGGGTAATGAATATCTAAAAGGTTATATGGTCGATTCATATATCACATAATTCTTTACCAATAACATAGAGTTGATATAGAACTTAACCATTCATTATTCTATTCAAGGATAGTTTTATATTTTCCTTCAACCCAGGCATAGCTAATATATATAGACTTATCTTTCACACTATAATTTATATGTATATACACATAGTTCATATATATATATATATATATATATATATATATATATATATATATATATATATATATATATATATTCAATGTTTTGAATGACAAATATACACATAATTTATATATATTCTCATGGTTTTGAATAATAAATATATACACAGTTTATATATATGCTAACCCTAAATAAAATTTATAGAAAATAGTACTTATAATTTCTATGTTAATCCATTTAGTCATCAATTTAACTCAGACTTCTTATTGATCAAAATATACACAAGTCTTACGTATTATATCCATATGCTTGGAATTTTAATATACATCTAACTAAGTGTATATGTGTGTGTGTGTGTAATACAGTTTCTAAAATAAAACTCAGTCTTCATATATATCAAAACCATCTACTGAGATTCTAAATTTCTTAAGCTAGGGCATTTTTCCATCATAATAATAAATTCATTTAACCCTATCAGATACACACACACACACAAAATTTATTTGCATTCCCTAAGGATTTAAAGGATAAAGGTTTAGTTTTGTGGATGGCTGAGCCATCCACAAGGCTAAACCTATATCAATATTAAAATGCAAATCAATTCCAAAAAACCTAAGAGGCAAATATATAAACATTTTTCTTGGTCCAAATAATAACTAAATACACCACCAACCTTATAATAGCTTTCAAATAAAACTATATGAACCATAATAATCCTTCTCTACTTTGCTCTACTCTCTCTTCTTCTCTTTGTATCGTGTCCTTTCTTCTCTTTCTTTTGTAATCTCATGACCTTATCCATTTCCCTTATCAATAGTTTTCCATCGACCTTCCTCTTCATGCAATGCATGTAAATGTTAGCACAAACCTTGTATTTCTCCATGTATAATCCCATTATCCACCAAAAACTATAACTAATCCCAATTAAGTCCCTTCTGACTCAACCAAGAAAGCCCTAATTCTCTCAAACTTCTCCAAAATTACTTAATAATTATTTTCTCTTTGTTTTCTACATGACCTTTTTGACTTACATGCCTGTATGTCAACTTCACGTTTTCCACTAATAATATTATTGCCAATGATAACTAACATTTTGAACATCACCATTGACTATGCATCCAAATAATGACTAGGTTTAGTTCATAGTATAGTCTTAGGATAATAATACAATCTTTATAATAACCCAAAAAAATTAATACAATCATTATGACTTTGAATAATAAAGTGACTATTATAAAGTTTATCATATTCTTTTAACTAAAATGGTAAATCAAACGACTACTATACCAAAAAATAATGGTATTATAACAATGTAGTAATTTTTATTCCTAATTTATATAGACTATCCAATGTCTTTAATTATCTTATATATATTAAGACGTTAATCCAAATAATAATATTTCACAAATATCATAATGATAACTAGCTAATGTTCTAAAACATTATAAAGGCATTTTGGTTAGTCTATAGACAATACTAAATAGATGTTATTCACACAGATTTATTTTGTCATAAAGCATTAGCAATCATAAATAAGATAATATTACATAATAACATAGAAACATTATAATATTAATTTACATATAACATCCATAATTAAATCACACAAGATTAATTCCACATAAGCATCAAACTAAACTAAATCACAATTATCACACATAATTAATTATCTAAATGCAGATAACATCAAAGACATACTAAAGCTAATAACTCAAATAATGTATATAATGAGTGTTATCTATCATGGTGTGTGCATGGGTTATATTCATTCCTATATCATCCCCCAACACCTCCATATACACTATCCTCTCCGATGATGCTCTCCCTTCATCATGCTCTGAGGGATGAATCTCTATTGCATCCAACTCATGACAAGAAGGTGGTTATCTTGTAAAATCATGATATATATCATAAAATATTGTTGTAATAACTAATCAACATGATGATAATGTAAATAATATATAATAAATCTAAATCATAGTAATGTAATCATGTAATCAAAGTAACATATGACTATCCCATAATAGTATATGACTTACAGCTTAATTAAATATTAATTAATCAATTTAACAACCATAATAATCTATGAATAATTATGTAAATTAGCTTAGTGAGAAATCAAGATGTGAAATCATTCTCTCATAAATTTGGTCATCATCTTGATGACACTCATTCAAATACTATTTATGAATGAAAAACATTATTCAATAGAAAAATAACATAGTATGAAACATCAAATCAAGCAAACAAGTGTGAAAATAGCCTATAGAACTCATCATAGTCCTCCCAAGTAGCACTATCCTTAGAGTATTAGTCCCAAAAGACCTTGAAGTATGACACTTATCTATTATGCGAACAAAATTTGTGAGTGTCAATTACTCGAATTGGGTCTACCATGACTACCCCAAAATCCAAAACCTACAAAGTATTCTAATCCAACACATGTGAAGGATCAACTATATATTTTTTAATAGAAGATACATGGAAGAGATTATGAAATAGAGTTAGGGCTAGTGTAAATACAAGCTTATACACTATAATATTGACCACTTTTAAAACATCTAAGGGTCTTACATATTTTTATGAAATTTTCACTAAATTTTTGAATTTAATCGAGCTCTTTTATGATTTAATCCACAAGAACACTTTATCATATACTAAAAACTACCTAGTTATTCTCTTCAGATTAGCATAACTCTTTTGTCTATCATTGACCTCAACCAACCTTTACCTCATTGATCTAAATTGATCTTCCATTTTTGAAAGCATCTCAGGTCCAAAGACTACCTTGTCTTCCAACCTATCCCAACTAATTGGTGTCTTGCACCTTATTCCATACAATGCTTTAAATGGTGCCATATTCAAAGCTGATTGGTATGAGTTATTTTAATAAAACTCAACCAATGGTATATATTCATCCCACTTTTATTTTTGATCCATATAATACATATGAATGAGATCCTCTAGCACTTAATTACTTTACTCAGTCTAACCATCAGTCTGTGGGTGATATATAATGTTGAAGTTTAGTTATGTACCCAAATAAATTCAAAGTTAACCAAAACCTAGAATTCATCCTTGGATCATGATTTTAAATGATCTTCTCTATAAATCCATTCAATTGATACACCTCCTTTATGAATTTTTTTATAAGAGTAGGTGCATCATCTATCAAATTGCCTAGTCTAAAATGAATTACCTTGGTTAGTTTATCAACTACAAATAAGATCATGTCATACCTATTCTATGACAATGATAATCCTTGGAAAAGGTCCATACTAATAAAATACCACTTCCATTTTGGTATGTCGTGTGGATACAATAATCTAATTGGATGCACATGTTCATCTTTCACATGCTGACATTCTAGACAATGTGACACAAATTCCATTACATCTTTCTTGATTCCCATCCAAAAATAAAGTGGTCTAAGCTCTACCATAATCTTGGTTACTCTTGTATGTCCTAAATATGGGGAATTATGTATTTATTTTAGCACTATTGTCCTCAAGTTCTCCCTATCTAGTACATACATCTTTCCATTATATCATAAAAGACCGTCGTTCTCTATTCTAAATTCTTTGTACCTAGGATTCTGATCATTCTCAGATAACACTTCCTAAACTAATCATAGATTTCATCTCCTAATGATAATTTGATTACTTTACTCTTGAAATTACTCCTTATATTATCCATGGCTACCATGTACCTCCTATGACTTAGGGCATTTTATATAATTGATAGCAAAATCATAGTCAGACAAGAACTCTAACTAATGCCTTTGATGAACATTCAAATTTGGTTGAGTGAAGATGTAATTACTTCTTAAGTTATTAGTCTTGAGCTCAAATAGTTTTCCCAATAAATAATTCCTTCAAACTTACAAAGCATGCATAATTTTTACAAGTTCTAGGTCATGAGGGGCATATTTCACCTCATAAGGCTTCAGCTTCCTTAATTCATAGGCTACCACTACACCATCCTACATAAATACTCCTTTAATTCCATCCCTAGATGAATGACCATTAGGATTCAGAACCCTTAGTAATTGTGATGAAGTAAGCCTCCTTTTCAATTCCTAAAAATCTACTTCACACTTATCTAATGAGATAAAACTTTGGTTCTTAAAATTCTGAGAGGTAATTGGATTAGCTATCTTGGAAAAATTTTAAATGAATTTCTTATAATAGCTCGATAATCCCATGAAAATCCTTACCTCATGGACATTATTTGGTGTCGACCACTCCATAATGGCTCTTATCTTTATTGGATCGATTTAAATACCATCCATAGAGATAATATGTCCCAGATATTACACTTTCTTTTATAAAAATGCACACTTGGATAACTTGGCATACAACTTGTACTTATATAACCATTACAAAACTAGTTCTAAATGTTGAAGATGTTATTATTCATCTTTATAATATATATTAATGTCATCTAGAAATACTAAAACAAAATGATTTAGATAATATTTGAACACATTGTTCATGAGATTCATAAATGTTGTAGGAGCATTTATCAACCCAAATGGTAATATTGTGAACTCATAATGCCCATAATGAGTTATAAATGCTATTTTAGGAATGTCCTCATCTTTTATCCTTGGTTGATGATATCTTTCTCTAAAATCAGTATTATAAAAGACTTTTTCCCCTTGTATTTGATCAAAAAGATCATTTATATGAGGTATCAAATACCTATTTTTAATAGTTGATTTATTCAACATTCTATAATCAATATAAAGCTGAAGAGTACCATCTTTCTTCTTAATAAAGATAGCTAGTGTACCCCAAGGTGAAACACTTGGTTTAATAAACCCTTTTGATAAAAAAAATCTTATATTTGAGCCTTCAATTCAACCAATTCAGTGGTTATCATCATGTACAATGCTTTAGATAGAGGTTCCTGATCTAGGTATGATATCAATAGAGAAATCAAACTCATATTTAGGAGGCAATCCTAGTAGTTCCTTTGAAAACACATCATGAAAATTCCTAAGGAAAAGGTAATCTTCAATTTGTGGTTCCTTAGATTCCTTCATTTCATTTATCTTGATGATAAATTCTTGGCATCCTTTTCCTTAAGCCTTTCTAAGTTGCATTATAAAAATCTACCTGAGCCTGAACTCTCTTTTCTCACCTTGAATTTGTGTCTGATTTCCAAAATCCTCTAGAAATTCAAATTTATTTAGGTAGTAGTTAACCTCAGCCTTATGCTTCTTAAGCCAATTGACTCCTAAGATCACATCATATGACCCTATAAATGTTACATAAAGATCCACTATTGTTATGAATTTGGGTAACATAATCTTAGATTCAACTAAACATTTTTTTATTTTGACCTTTGACTCATTCCCATATTATATCAACCATGCATTTTCCATTAATTCAGATTTTCTAGATAATTTATTTAGTATTCTAGGAGATATAAAACATTTTCTATCCCCTATTATCAAAATGGAAACTAGATGTTTAAAAAAAATACCTGATAATTTTATGGTTGAAGCTTGGAATTTGGTATGTCAATTATCAACTATTACATGAATGCATTGTTGAAACATTCCTTACTAAGCAGCAGAACCTTTGTTCCTCAACTTATCCTAGGTACACTCATGCAAAAAATGGTCACATTCAAAAATGAATCAACCTCTAGGTGGTCCCTTCCTATTATACTATTGGTTTCCCTTGAAACCACCTTTGAAATCATTTCAAAGTTTCATATTAATTGAACCATTATTGAATCGAGTATTCTAACTTTTGAACTGACTCTTGGAGTCTCCACTCTTCTGCTTCCAATTCTTATTTTTGAATGTTAGCTTAGAACTTGCAATTTTTTTCTTAAACTTATCTCTAACTTGAGTAAGATTTTCAACTTTTGTTCCTGCTTGACTACCTTCTCGAAGACATGGTCTATGGTAGAAGATCCATGAATGTCCACCTCTCCACCAATATGGGGTTTTAATCCCATGATGAACTTCTAAATTTTGAACCTCTCATCTACCTAATATTGAGGTACATATTTTAGAAGTTTGGTGAATTATTCCTAGTACTCATTCACCAATAGGTCTCCTTGCTTTAGATTCTAAAAATATGTAAGCTTTTGATCAAATTATAATTTTGGAAGCCATAGTGATCTAAATAATGTTACAAATTATTCCCATGTAGTGTTGGTTGAGTTAAGATTCATTTCTAACTTTTTATTGGCCCACCACATAGTTATTTCACCATTCAATTAGTCAGCTCCCCAAACTGCTTTAGTGACCTCAGAGTAGTTTTGAATCTCAAACTGCTTATCCATCTTAGTCAGCCATGCTTCATTTCTATCTCTAATAATGATTCCATCAAACTTAGGTGAATTCACTTTTTTCATATCTCTAGCCAATTCTGTAGCTACACATGCTCTCACACTCTGAGGCATTTCCTCATGTCTTTAATCTTAAGGGATTTCCTAGTCAACAAGATGCTCTTTAGGCACATCTTGATGGGCTTCCACTTTATGTCCATGAATTTCTTATTCTAGGGTTATTATTAAGTCCATAGTTTCATTTATAGCTACAAGAATTTGATCCAACTTTGTTTCTTTCTCAGTGACAAATTAGTTAGGATCAAACAAAGGGTTATTGTTATTGAAATTTGAAGGACCCTCATCAGATGCTCTATCTCACACCATTATCCTTTATACTAAGTATAAAGATACAAAAAATTTAGTGGAATCATTAAGTCTTAGAGTTTGAGCCACAACTCTGATACCACAATATAACATCCCCACTAGGATTTAGTAGAATAACATAATAAAAAAATTAAATTAATTTCCACATATTTTTTCATTATCTTACACTATGAGAATATAATTAGTGACCCTAGTATAACACACTAAGTATATTAACCATAAAATAAACATGTAACATATATTAGTTACTGATCACTAGTATCATATGAAACAAAACATAACTATATATATAAATTAATTACATATTTAAACTATAGGTTTATACTTTTAGAACTATCATTTAAAATAAAATTGACATCTATCTCAAAATATTATGATTCATATAAAAACCTATTGCACAAAATATATAAATATTTAACTTACTATAATCTATGCACGGTTTATAAACACTTAACACATATATTGTTCTGAGTTTGATTCTGACGACTGTATTTCATATAAATAAAAACACTAAAGGATTCCAAATTATGGTACAAGTTTTTATATAGTTTTTAAACCAGATAAACAAAACATAAGTTGTAAGGTCAAAATAATATGAATATAATATCTCAATAATATAGTTATCAAATCGATGCAAATAACCATTTCTTTTATAGGTTAATGAATATCTAAAAGGTTATACAGTTGCTTCACATATAAAATAATTATTTATCAAGAATATAGAGTTAATAAAGATCTTAACCATTAATTATTTTCATTCAAGGATAGTTTTATATTTTCCTTCAACCCAAGCATAGCTGATATATACAGACCTAGCTTTCACACTATAATTTATACGTATATACACATAGTTATTATATTTATATCTTCACTATTTCTAATGACAAATATACACATGGTTCATATATATTCTCATGGTTTTGAATAACAAATATATACATAGTTTATATATTTATGTTAACCCTAAATGAACATCATAGCAAATAGTACTCAAAAATTTTATGTCAATCCATTCAATCATTAATTCAACTCAAACTTTTTATTTATTAAAATAGACACAAGTCCTATGTATTATATCTATATGCTAAAAATTTTGATAGACATCTAACTAAGTATATATATATATATATATATATATATATATATCCAAAACAAAACTCAGTCTTCGTATATATCAAAACCATCTATTAAGGTTCTAAATTTCTTAAGCTAGGGAATTTTCCATCATAATAATAAATTCATTTAACACTATCAGATACACACACACACATAATTTGTTTGCATTCCATAAGGATTTAAGGGATAGAAGTTTCGTTCTATGGATGGTTGAGCCATCCACAGGGCTAAACCTATATCAATATTAAAATGAAAATCAATTCAAAAATCCTTAAGATGCAAATATATACATAGATTTTTTCTACTTCAAACAATAATTAAATACATCACCAACCTTATAATAGTTTCTAGATGAAACTATATCAACTAGATTCTTCCTTCTCTACTTTACTATGCTCCCTCTTCTTATATTTGTGTCATGTCCTTTTTTCTATTTATTTTATTATCTCGTGTCCTTATCCATTTCCCTTCTTATCATTATTTTTCCATCAAGCTTCCTCTTCATGCATTGTATGTAATTGTTAGCACGAATCTCGTAGTTATCCATGCATAATCCCATAATCCACCAAAAATTGTAACTAATCCTAATTAATTCCTTTTTGACTCAACCAAGAAATCCCTAATTCTCTCAAAGTTTCCCCAAAATTCCTTAATAATTATTTTATTTCTTTTTTTAATTCTTGACCTTTTTAACTTATATGCCCATATGTCAACTTCACATAGTCCATTAATAATAATATTTCCAATAATAACTAACACTTAGAACATCACCATTGACTATGCATCCAAATATTGACTAGGTTTAGTTCATAGGATAGTCTTAGAATAATAATGTAATCTTTGTAATAACCTAACAAAATTAATACAATCGTTATGAGTTTGAATAATAAAGTGACTAGTATAAAGGTGATTATATTCTCTTAAGTAAAATGGTAAATCACATAACTACTATACCAAAACATAATGGTATTATAACAACGCAGTTGTTATTACTACTTTATAGATTATCCAATGTCTTTATATATCTTATATGCATTAAATTATTAAGACAAATAATGATATTTATTGAATATCATAATGATAACCAGCTAATGTTTTAAAACATTATAAGGATATTTTGGTTAGTCTATAGATAGTAGTAAATAAATATTATTCACATAGATTTACTTTCTCATAAAACATTAATAATCATGAATACAATAGCATGGCATAATCACATAGTAGCATTATACACTTAATCTACATATAATAGCCACAATGTAATCACACAAGATTAATTCCACATAAGCATTAAACTGAACTAAATCACAACTTTCACACATAATTAATTATCTAAATGTAGATACATCAAAGACATACTAAAGCTAACAACTCAAATAATGCATATAATGAGTGTTATCTATCATGGTGTGTGCATGGGTTCTAGTCATTCCTCTATCATCTCCAACACCTCCATATATATGATCCTCTCTGATGATGCTCTTCCTCCATCATGCTCTGAGGGATGAATCTCTCCTACATCCAACTCATGACAAGAAGGTAGTTAGCCCATAAAATCATCAAATATTATTATAAAAACTATTCAACTTGATCATAATGTAAATAATATATAATATAGTTAAATCATAGTAATGTAATCATGTAATCAAAGTAGCATACTACTTTCCCATAATAGTATATGAATTACTGCTTAGTTAAATAGTAATTAATCAATTTAATAACCATAATAATCCATGGATAATCAAGTAAATTAGCTTAGTGATAAATTAAGATGTAGCATCTTTCCCTCATAAATTTGGTCATCATCTTGATGACACTTATTCAAACACTAATTTTGAAACATCAAATTAAGCAAAAAAGTGTGGAAATTGCTTGTAAAACTCATCATAGTCCTCCAAAGTAGCAATTTTAAAACATTATGTAATAGAGCTAGGCTAGTGGAAATGAAATCCTATATGTTATAATATTGACCATTTCTAAAACCTTGAAGGTTCCTACATATATTGATAAAAGTTTCAGTGACTTTCCAAATTTAATCGAGCTTTTCTATGGTTTAACCCATAATAACACTTTATCACCTACTAAAAACTACCTATCTATTCTTTTCAAATTAGCATAACTCTTTTATCTATCATTAACCTTAGCCAACCTCTACCTAATTGATCTAACTTGATCTTCTATTTCTAAAAGCATCTTAGGTCCAGTGACTACCCTGTCTTACAACCTGTTCTAACTAATTGGTGTGTTACACCTTCTTCTATTTAATGCTTCAAATGGTTCCATCTTTAAAGTTGATTGGTTTGAGTTATTGTAAGTAAACTCAACCAATGAAATATATTATTCCCACTTGTATTATTTATCAATGAAATACATATGAAGGAGATCCTCTAACACTTGATTAACTCATTTAGCCAGAACATCAGTCTATGGGTGTTATGCAATGTTGAAGTTTAGTTTCATACCCAAATCTGAATTCAAAGTTAATCAAAACCTAGAATTCATCCTCAGATCATGATATAAATGATCTTCTATGAAAATCCATGCAATTGATACACTTACTTTATGAATGTTTTCGTAAGAGTAAGTGCATCTTCTATCAAATTGCCTTATATAAAATGAGATACCTTAGTTTGTCAACTACAACCAAGACTATATCATGCATATTCCATAATAATGGTAATCCTTGGAAAAATTTCATACTAATAACCTTCCACTTCCATTTTGATATGTCATGTGGATATAATAATCTAGTCAGATGCACATGTTCAGCTTTCACATGTTGACATTCTAAGCAACATGACACAAAGTCTATTGCATCTTTCTTGATTCCCATCTAGAAATAAAGTGGTCTAAGATTTTTCATAAGCTTGGTTACTCTTAGATGTCCTAAATATGGGGTATTATGTAGTTTTTTTAGTACTATAATCCTTAAGCTCTCCTTATTTGTTACATATATCCTTCTAGTGTATCATAAAATACCATCATTCTCTATTTTAAATCCTTTGTACCTAGGATTTTAAGCATTTTTAGATAACACTTTCCTAACCTAATCATAGAATTCATATCTTAGTGAGAATTTGATTACTTAATCCCTGAAAGTACTCTTGATAGTAATCATAGTTGTTATGTACCTCTTATGAATTAGGGCATCAACTACTCTATTTTTATTGCCTTTGATATAGTTGATATCAAAATCATAGTCATACAAGAACTCTAATTAGCACTTTTTATGAGAATTTAGATTTGGTTGGATGAATATGTACTTGAGTCCCAAGTTATCAATATTGAGCTTAAATAGTTTCCTAACAAATAATGCCTCCAAACTTGCAAAACATGCATAATTATTGTAAGTTTTAGGTCATGAGGGGCATAGTTCACCTCTCAAGGATTTATCTTCCTTGATTCATAGGCTACCACTACACCATCATTCATAAGGACTCCTCCAAGTCCATCCCTAGATGTATCTATGATCATTGAAAATTTACCATTGGGATCAGGAACTCTTATTACTAGTGTTGAAGTAAGCCTGCTTTTTAATTCCTAAAAAACTAATTCATACTTATTTCACTAGATAAAAATTTTATTTTTATGCTATAGAGAGATATCAAAATATCTATCTTAAAAAAAATTGGAATGAATTTTCTATAATAGCTTGATAATCCCATGAAACCTCTTACCTTGTGGACATGTTTTGGTGTTGGCCACCTATAATGGCCCTTATATTTATTGTATCTACTAAAATACCATCCATAGAGATGATATGTCCTAGATATTTTACTTTATTTTATAAAAATACACACTTGGACAACTTGTTATATAAATTTTGCTTTTGCAATCGTTACAAAACTAATTATAGATGTTGAAGATGCTCTTCTTCATCTTTAGAATATATAATAATGTCATCTAGAAAGAATAAAATAAAATGATCAAGATAGTCTCTGAACACACTGTTCATGAGATTCAAAAATATTGTAGGAGCATTTTTCAACTCAAATGGTAACACTATGAACTCATAGTGCCCATAACAAGTTCTAAACATTTTTTTTAAGATATCTTCATCTTTTATTCTCAGCTGATGATATCCTGCTCTACTATCAATCTTACTAAAGACCATTTCCCCTCACATTTGATCAAAAATATCATTTATATGAGGTAGTGGATACTTATTTTTTATAGTTGATTTATTTAACATTCTATAAGCAATACAAAGCCAAAGAGCACCATCTTTTTCTTGATAAAGACAATGACTACACCCCATGGTGACACACTTAGTCTAATCAACCTTTTTTATAATAACTCTTGGTTTTGATCTTTAATTCAACTAATTCATTGGATATCATCCTATATAGTTATTTAGACTAAGGTTCTAATCTAGGAAAGATATCAATATGGAGATCAAACTCACATTTAGGAATTAATCCTAGAAATTCCTCTAGAAACACATCATGAAAAATCATAAGGAAAGGGTATTCTTTAATTGATGGTTCTTTAGATTCATCCATTTTATTTATCTTGACTATAAATGCTTGGCATCCTTTTCCTTGAACCTTTTTGAGTTACATTATAGAAATCTACCTAAGACTTACCTCTCTTTTCTTGCCCTAAATTTGTGTTTGATTTCCAAAATCATATAGACACTCAAATTTTTAGGGGTATCATTCAACCTTAGCCTTATGTTTCATAAGCCAATTTACTCCTAGGATCACATCATATGACCCTAGTGGTGTTGCATAAATATCTACTACTATTTTGAATTCAGGCAACTTAATCTCAACTTCAACTAAACATTTATCAACTTTGACCTTTGACACATTCCCATTGTCAGGGGAACCCCAGAACAATAAACATGCTCCTATCCCTACTGAGTCAGGATCTTGCTCTACCAATTAGAACACATGTGATTACTTCTTGTATTAGCAACTAAACACGGAATTATACCAGAATCAATAAGTAACTAGAAATATGAAACAACACAGGAATTAAGAGACAATACACAATTGTATTATATACATAGAAGAATATACAATAAGGAAGATGCCACTTCTTCCTCCACCTCAAAGGTTCACCACACCTCAAGACCTTCTTCCCTCTCTCTCTCGGTCCCAACAATCAACTCCAATATAGAATTGATGTTCACCTCTCCAACCAGTCAGTAACACGCTGCCAGTTCACCAAGTACACAACCATACTCCAAGTAGATCTCCTGCCCTCTGCTGCTACCTGCAAATCACTAGACCTTACTCACCATGTAGACATCTCTACACCCCTGAAGAACCCTTGTCCTTGCCTCACCAAGTCCTTATGATTCTTCAACTAGTAATCCAGTGGATCAGCTCCTTGACCTTGCAGACCTTGCAACTCTCCCTGATCTTACACACTCAGCACCCCTTGGAACTAGGAGGAGCTACACTAGCTCTCTCTAAAAGCTCTCTAGCTTTCTAGCACACATTTACAATACAATCATGAGTCCATATATAGATCTCATCCACACAATAATTAGACAATAATACAATAATTAAATCCGTAGCTCTCAGTCTAAGAATAGCTCTAAACATGCAAACACTTGGTTCGTCAACCAACTGCCTGTAACATACTCGCAGCTCGAACCACAGGTGACCGACGTCGGTCCCTGGCTGCCTGGGGGTGTCGACGCTGGCTGATCCATGATCGACGTCGGTTGCCTTCCTATCTCCCTCCTGCCATCATCGGTTGTCCTGACCAACGCCGGTGTCTGTGACACTTCGCAACACTTCCTGCAACCTCCATAACTTCTCCTGTTTGCATCCTGATGAAGCTTTTAGCTCGATAATCTAACAATCTCCCACTTGGAGATAAACAACTACACTTATACCTATATTTGTAGCCCGTCTAATTTGTTTCCTGGTTTGTATCCCTCTTCAAGATGAATCTTGAAGACCACCCACCACACAACCTGTGATGCTATACCTGTCATTCAAGTAACCTGCCACATCCGAACCTACACATCGATGTAGTAAATAACTTGACCCTGCATAACAAGAATCCCTGCTGCTAGTCCCACTGAACTGCCCTCCAGTACTCCTTCCCCAAATTGGCTCCATACTTTCTGACAACCCCCACTGAATTGGGAAAACTCAGATCTATAATAGATCTCATGTGATTTTGAACCCTGTTTCAAGCTAAGCTTAAACTGTCCAGCCATTTGTGTGCTTACCAATTCTGCATCCTACGTAATAAACCTCGCCAACACCGTCTTCACATCAGCTCCCACTGAAGATAAAATCTCCATGTCTCTTATGCCAAAGAATTTTGCTGCTCCAAATTCTTCATGACACACCTCTGAACTAACCTTACCTTTTAGCTCAACAAATCCCTGTATGTACAAAACTTACTAGCAAACCATCCACATACAGTAACTAGATAATGTCACGACTCATCATCCACCTGGTAAGAATAAAGAACAACACAATAGTTACACTAACATTGACTGAAGCCATGCTTAGTCATCCACCTATCAAAACCTGTACTACTGTCCTGCAGCTTCTTCAAGACCATATGCCTTGGCCTTCTGTCTCATGTATCCATCCACTCTCTTCTTTAAAATGGGAATCCATCTCTCTCAGTGCTTTCTTCTAGCTGACAACTTTACCAACAAATACCTGTTTGGTTCTTCTCCAAGGACTCACTCCTCATCCATGCCAAGCTCCCACTATATCTGGACTCAACCTGCATTGCTTCTTCACATCCTCCTGGTTCTTGACCATCAGTAAGCAATATAAAGAAGGTGAACAATGAATATGAGGTTCACTTACCCTTTTTGACCTCCACATGAGTGTTTGAGACTTGTTGTCCACCCAATATCCATTCCAGTGACCGATCTTGGCCATCTCCCAGTCTGCTCCCGACCGATGTTGGTTCCCTGCACTGACCCTGACTGCCGACGTCGTCTATCTGGCCGATGCCGGTGTCCTTTCTATCGATGTCGGTTCCATCATGACCGACGTCAGTATTCCTCTTGCTGACGTCAGTTACTATGTGACCAACGTTGGTACCTGTGTCCGTCTGTAAGTGACAACTTTTTACCCGTGAGCTCTCCATGGATCAAAGTCCTAATCAAATCAACCTTGCTCTACTCAGAATAAATCAGTTCTCTCCCCTGATCTCTGTCTGTCATCTCCTCCATGAACACCAAGGATTTCCAGTTCTTTAGCTTGTCAAAAACATTTGTCTTCTGCTTCAGAACCTGCATTCTCCTTCTACATATATAACCAAGCCTACAAAGCCACATCTCTGTAACAGAAGGTGAATCAGTAATATAAGTAGATAGATAAAGGATACCTACTTTCTTACCACCATCTAATTCAAGTGTATCCACTGTGAGAGTTACAATATATCTCCCATCACCCAAATTTCTTGAATAAATTAGACCCATCTCCAAGATTGGTACCTGCATGACTTCCTTCAACCATTGTGTGTCGTCCATCTGCAATTTCAGCTTCACTTCCCCTTTGTCAATAATCTGACAAGGCTCTCCAGCTCCTAAACCTGGGGCTGCATGGAAAGAGGCAACATAATCTATTATCCAAGATTCAACTTTATCCAAGAAACCTCCCAAAGCATCCTGTGCAACACCTGCAACATCTGCATCTTCAGTTCCTTCATGCTGATCTGCTACCAACCAACAATATCTTTTTCTCTGCTCTTTCTTTCCATCAATCAGACCATTCATGTTATTCAGTTTCTCCATTCATAGCTTACTTCCTTCTGCCATTGCTATACTCCCACTCAATCAGAAACCCCTATGAGCAACTTGTAATCAACAAACACTACCAGATCTGAAACCACCTGTTAGTAACCCAATCTGAAGCTTTGATACCACGTGACAGGGAAACCCCAAAACAATAAACATGCTCCTATCCCTACTGAGTCAGGATCTTGCTCTACCAATTAGAACACATGTGATTACTTCTTGTATTAGCAACTAAACACGGAATTATACCAGAATCAATAAGTAACTAGAAATATGAAACAACACAGGAATTAAGAGACAATACACAATTGTATTATATACATAGAAGAATATACAATAAGGAAGATGCCACTTCTTCCTCCACCTCAAAGGTTCGCCACACCTCAAGACCTTCTTCCCTCTCTCTCTCGGTCCCAACAATCAACTCCAATACAGAATTGATGTTCACCTCTCCAACCAGTCAGTAACACGCTGCCAATTCACCAAGTACACAACCGTACTCCAAGTAGATCTCCTGCCCTCTGCTGCTACCTGCAAATCACTAGACCTTACTCACCATGTAGACATCTCTACACCCCTGAAGAACCCTTGTCCTTGCCTCACCAAGTCCTTATGATTCTTCAACCAGTACTCCAGTGGATCAGCTCCTTAACCTTGCAGACCTTGTAACTCTCCCTGATCTTACACACTCAGCACCCCTTGGAACTAGGAGGAGCTACACTAGCTCTCTCTAAAAGCTCTCTGGCTTTCTAGCACACATTTACAATACAATCATGAGTCCATATATAGATCTCATCCAAACAATAATTAGACAATAATACAATAATTAAATCTGCAGCTCTCAGTCTAAGAATAGCTCTAAACATGCAAACACTTGGTTCGTCAACCAACTACCCGTAACATACTCGCAGCTCAAACCACAGGTGACCGATGTCGGTCCCTGGCTGCCTGGGGGTGCCGACGCTGGCCGATCCATGACCGACGTCGGTTGCCTTCCTGTCTCCCTCCTGCCATCATCGGTTGTCCTGACCGACGCCGGTGTCTGTGACACTTCGCAACACTTCCTGCAACCTCCATAACTTCTCCTATTTGCATCCTGGTGAAGCTTTTAGCTCCACAACCTAACACCCATATTGTATTGACCATGCATTTACCATTACTCCAACTTTTCTAGACAACTTATTTAGTATTATAGGAGATATAAAACATTTTGTATCTCCTATATCTATCAAAATGGAAACTATATGTTCAAATAAAATACAAAATAGTTTTATGGGTGAATCTTAGAATTCATATTGACATTATCCACTACTAAATGAATATATTGTTGAAACTTTTCTTATTGAGGAGTAGTACCTTTGTTCCTTGACTTATCCTAGGTACACTCATGCAAAATGGTCACCTCCATAAATAAAGTAACCTCTAGGTGGTCCCTTCCTATTAGACTATTGGTTTCCCTTGAAACCACCTTTGAAACCATTACCCAATTTCCTATTACTTAAACCATTTTTTAATCTAGTATTTTCACTTTTGAACTAACTCTTGGAGTCTATAGTCCTCTGCTTCTAGTTCTTATTTTTTAAATTTAGATTAGAACTTCTAAAAATTTTCTTATACTTATCTCTAACCTAAGTAAAATATTTTAACTTATGTTCCTTCTTGACTACCTTCTTGAAGACCTGGTCCATGGTATATGGTCCATGAACATGCACCTCTCCATCAATCTTAGCTTTTAATCCCATGATAAACTTCCTAATTTTTAACCTCTCATATGCCTAATATTGAGGTACATATTTAAAAAATTAATGAATGATTAACATCAATCATTTACTGATAGGTCTAATTGATTTCTATTCTAAAAATTTGTAAGTTTTTAGTCAAAGTATAACTATGGAAGCCACCATGATCTAAAAAATATTACAAATTGCCCCCGTGTACTAGTGGTCAAGTTAATATTCATTTCTAACTTTTTATTGGCCCATCATGTAGTTACTTCACTAGCCAACTAGTAAGCTCCCCAAACTACTTTAGTGACATTAGAGTAGTTTAAAATATTAAAATAATTTTTCATCTTAGTCATTCATGATTCAGCTCTGTCTCCCATAATAGTTCCATTAAACTTAGGTGGAATCACTTGTTTCATATCTCTAGCCAATTCTATAGTTACACATGCTCTCATGTCCTAAGTTACTTCATCATGTATTTATTCTTGAGGGATTTCCTAATCAGTAAGATGCTCTTTAGGCACATCCTTATGGGATTCATCTTCATGTCCTTGAATTTCTTGTTCTAGGGCTATAATTTGGTCCTTAGTTTCATTCAAGGCTACAATAATCTAGTCCATCTTTATTGCTTGCTCATTGGTAAATTAGTTATGATCAAATGGAGGGTTATTATCATTAAAATTTGAAGGACCCTCACCATATGCTCAAGCTCACACCATTCTCTTTTATATTAATCATAAGGATACAAAAACATTAAATGATTTATTAAGTCCTAGATTTTGAGCCACAACTCTGATACCATTATATAACATTCCCACTGGGATTTACTAAAATAACATAATATTTTTTTAAATTAATTTCCATGTATTCTTTCATTAGATTATACCATGATAATCTAATTAGTAACCCTAGTATAATACACTAAGTATGTTAATCATAAAATAAACATGTAACATCTATTACTTATTGATCACTAGCATCATATGAAATAAAATATAACTGCATATAGAAAGTAATTACATATTTCTAGCCATAGATGGTACAATAATATAACCATTGTTATTAATGTAAAATGAGTAATTAATTATATTTTCATCAGGAATAATGTTTCAATAATAAATACAATACAAGATACAAGGCTCCATGGAGCATGAGTCTCATGAACTCTAATATCTATGATAATCTCAAGTGTACTCTCCAAATAAGTATTGTTGTGGGAAAAGGAGCATCATCTGAGCACTTTTTCACATCGACCATAAACCATTGATCCATTACACAATACCTTAATTAGGTAATGTCCCTTTATTCATGAATGGGTAGATAGTGATGGTACAAAAATCTAGAGAGATAAGCTAGTACCTATGTGTTTTAAGATATATAATGCATGATGTGTACCATAAATAAAATTCATTCTAACATGATATCATACAAACATGTAAATCATACATATGAAATGACAATGTTTAACTAAACATTACTTTGGCTAAAATTTTTAAATATTTAAATCTCTAAGATCAGTCAAATTCATACACACCAATTGATTGAATTACCTTCATCTGGCATTGGTGATACTAAATAAGCTAGTGAGGTCTATCTCACAATTAGTACCAAAAATGTGAGATTTGGTTAATATAATATATAACCAATAGATTCAAATAGATTACTTCCTACTATCAAGCATAAAACATGCTATATATAGAAATAATAAAAAAATACATACATTTTGTTCATCAAACATATGCAATGAATCTCAACTATATTTTTTATCACATCAATAATAAACATAAACAAATATAGTATATACCAACTGGGTATAATTTAGACTGCATGTTTCTAATTAACTCAAAGTTAGTACATCTATGATAATTATCATATCATAATTTATTTTCCATGTACACATTTTTCAAACAATAAAAAATAGCTAGTCATAATAATTACAGAGATCAAATATCTCATAAAAAATATTTTCTCACATGATACATAATATTTCATTTATACAACTTGTTATACTTTTAGGAGACTATATGCATATATTCATAGTTTTGTATCCCTCAAAAATCTGACTTAATTTTAATAGTTAATAAAACTATAAATATAGGCACACATCCCAATGTAAAAATATATGCTATATATGTGTATGAGTACCTAAGTCCTCATATAGATATATTTCATATATTTATACACCTTTATAATATGCATGCATAAATATATTACTTATATAATCAAATATTATTCTTTATACTAACAATCATGTTCTATTTTCTATTAAGTTATGATTTAAACAAACCATTTAATTTACCTATTCATTGATTAAAAATAAAGGTCTATCACTGGATTTTAACATTATCTGAACCTGTATTCCTATTCATTTATTTCAAAGTCATAATCCATTTATTGTAAAATCCAATTAAAATTTATTACCCTATTTTTCCCCAATTCTGGTCTTAAACTGAATATACTATCCTAAATTGTTGAAAAAAGAACACAAAAATCAATCAACCACCCAGACCTATATTCTACCCTTGTTCAAAATGTAGTTTTATACTTTTATAAGTGTCATTTAAAATTGAATCGACATCTATCTTAGAATCTTGTGATTTGTATAACAACATATTGCATAAAATATACAAATATTTAACTTATTATAATCCATGCATGGTTTATAAACACTTAACACATATATTCTTTTGAGTTTGACTCTATCAGCTATCTTTCATTTAAACAAAATCACTAAAGGATTCCAAACTATGTTATAGGTTTCTATATAGTTTTTAAACTAGATAAACAAAACACAAGTCTCAAGATCAAAATAATATGAATGTAATATCCTAGTAATATAACTATAAAATTGATGATAATAACCTTTTATTTTATAAATTAATAAATATCTAAAAGGTTATATAGTCACTTCACATATCACAAAATTATTTACCAAGAATACAGAGTCGATATAGAACTTAACCATTCACTATTTCCATTCAAAGATAATTCTATATTTTCCTTCGACCCAAGCATAGCTAATATATATATATATACTTAGATTTCACACTAAAATTTATATGTATATACACATAGTTCATACATATATATGCACTATTTTGAATGATAAATATACACACAATTCATATATATTCTCATGGTTTTAAATAACAAATATATACATAGTTTATATATATGTTAACTCTAAATGAACTTCATAGCAAATAGTACTCAGAATTTCTATGTCAATACATTCAGTCATCAATTCAACTTAGAATTCGTATTTATCAAAATATACAAAAGTCCTATGTATTATCTCTATATGCTTAGAAATTTGATATACATCTAACTGAGTATATATAATATGGTTTCCAGAACAAAACTTAGTCTTTGTATATATCAAAACCATCTACCAAGGTTCTAAATTTTGTAAGCTTTGGCATTTTTTCATCACAACAATAACTTCATTTAACCCTATCAGATATAAATACACAAAAAAAATTTGCATTCCATAAGGATTTAAGGGATAGAGGTTTAGTTATGTGGATGGTCAAGCCTTCCACATGGCTAAACCTATATCAATATTAAAATGCAAATCAATTCAAAAAACCCTAAGAGGAAAATATATACATAGATTTTTCTTGATTAAAATAATAATTAAATACATCACCAACCTTATAATATCTTCTAAATTAAATTGTGTAAACCAAAATAATCCTTCCCTACTTTTTCATGCTCCCTATTCTTCTCTTCATCCCGTGTCCTTTCTTCTCTTTATTTTGTTATATCATTCCCTTCTCTATTACTATTCTTATCATTATTTTTCCATCAACCTTTCTCTTCATGCAATGTATTTAATTGTTAACACAAAACTTGTAGTTCTCCATGTATAATCCCATTATCCACCAAAAACTATAACTAATCCCAGTTAACTCCCTTTTGACTCAACCAATAAATCCCTAATTCTCTCAAACTTTCCCCATAATTCTTTAATCATTATTTTATTTATGTTTTTTACATGACCTTTTTGACTTACATGCTCATATGTCAACTTCATGTATTCCACTAATAATATTATTGTCAATGATAAGTAAAACTTCGAACATCACCATTGACTATGCATTGAAATAATGACTAGGTTTAGTTCATAGGATAGTCTTAGGATAATAATGAAATATTTTTAATAACCTAACAAAATTAATATAATCATTATGACTTTGAATAATAAAGTGACTAGTATAAAGTCGATTATATTATTTTGACTAAAATGGAAAATCACACAACTACTATACCAAAACATAATGGTATTATAACAATGTAGTCATTGTTATTACTACTATATATATACTATCCAATATCTTAATTTATCTTATATATATTAATGTGTTAAGATAAATAATGATATTTCTCTAATATCATAATGATAACTAGATAATGTTTTAAGACATTATAAAGACATTCTGATTAGTCTGTAGACAGTAGTGAATAGATATTATTCACATAGATTTACTTTCTCATAAATAATTAATAATAATGAATACAATAACATGACATAATCACATATCAATATTATGTGATCAAATAATCCAAGAAGGGAGGTTAGATAAAGTGTTAGAACAAGTAACAAAACTTAAATAAAACACACTAACATGCTAACACTTACTTGCCTAGATCATAGGTGGAGCATAATAAACAAAACCAATTAAGAACACAACTAAAATGCAAATAATGACAAATTCATTACCTTATATAAATGCTCCAAATGATTCATTTTGTGTTTTTCTCAGCTTATGCTCAAATATTCTTTACTAATGGAGCTTGGCTATATCCTTCTCTTTTTGGCACCATGGCTTGTGGCTTGATGTTGGATTTGGCTTGTGATTTTGGAATTATAAAACTGTAGATTTGAATCATGCAAAAAAACATGCATTATAATTTTACTATGTTCAATCTCTCTAAATGAAGAGGTAAATGCTTGTATTTATAGACTTAGAAACTAACTCCAACTCAAGGTGAGTTAAGGTGTAATTTAAACATGGAATGGGTTCAAACCTAACATTAGTGAGTTAATTAACCCCAATAGAATTAAAAGGTGTCAAAAACTCATGATTTTCAATTAATAGGCATGGGTGAGATATTTTGAGATATTTACAAAGGCTTGAAAACTCACAAAATATAATCATGAAAAGCTAGGATATTCTTGATTCTTGAATTTCCTTTCTTAGAATTCCATTAATTTCTCATGGATAATTCAACTAGGCATTTAATTAGGTTTAACATTTTAATTAATTATGTTTAATATTTTTAGTATTTTCAAGTTTTGATTTTATGTCCATGTGCCCCATTTAATAGGTCCATAAGTTAAATTACATGTTGTGATGCTACATGATGATTAGAGATGAATCTGTGAGAGGTTTTTATTACTTATAGTAGGATACCCAAATTAGGGATGTCTCACTAATATTTTGAGCTTTTAAAATTGATTCACAAGCAAATTTTGGATATTCAATTATTCTTAAGCTTAATTTGTAATGGTTGGTAAGAGTTGGTCTGAAGTTTGGTTGAAGGCCATTGGTGGCCAGTTTTAGGTGTGTATAGTTTGCCCCTATTTGGGAATATGTTTCAAGATTAATCTATAGTAGTGTCTTCTCAAATAATGAAAAAATCCAAAAATAAGAAATAATTATTAAATTAAAAATTCCAAACAATATTTGGGAAGCTTATAATGATGGCCCCTCAAGGGAGTGGTCATCAAATAAGTTGATGGATAATACCTTGAAAAGAAGCAAGAAGAAGAATGAAATTAACTAATGGGTGAGATTAATCCAAATGAGAAAATGCTTGCATGCATTTATTTAAAAAGTATTTATTTACCCAAAGGTGGTAATACTTAATAATAAAGGTTGAGACACTAATTTTCCCATAGGTAGTTATAATTAGTGACAATGATGTATGCCCTAGTTAGGACTGATGAGTCAAAATAATGATTTTCCCACATGTGGTTATAATCATTAAGATGACCAGGATTGAATAATGATTTGATTATTCCCAAGTTAGGGGAAATTGGTAAGCATAACTCAAGGATATAACCTGTCATACAAATTAAAGATGAGTAGGTGTCAATGTAGATGTGATGGCTAATGACTAAAGAAGCCAGAAATAACCAGGCATATAAGGATTTATAAAGTGATGAAAGAGATGAATATAAGAATAAAATTTGATCAGTGTGAATGATATATTCATACCTACCAATGTAGAATGCTCGTATTTATTAGCATTTATATAAATAGAATGATCAATGGATTGATTTGATCAAGGAGGGTGGGAGGATTTGCTAAGGTTACCAAGGAGAATATTATGTGACTCCATTTCTTGTAACACTTCCTAAGCTAATTTTTGTTATAGCACATGATGTTATGCACCATGATAACGTAATCAAAATATGTAGAAGGATTGACTTCTAATCTAATAAATAATTAAAAACAATGCACTAATGATAAAAATCATGATGATAATGTTGACGTATGAATATAGATGGACTCAAGAATAATGAGAAAATAATCATCCAATGAACACATATAGACTATGTCAAGGCATAGTAATGAAAGAAAACAATAAGATAAGAAAATAAACAAAAAACAACTAAGCAAACAAACACATAGAAAAATTGAAAACAAAAGAAATAGAAAGCATCCTAATAATAGACCATTAGGGTGGATTGAGGATGACTAACTAGGCTTAGACAGGATGAATGTTTTTGGATTTTAAATTTTTTGAATGTTTTTAGAATTTTGAGGTGTCTTAACTCATTAGAGGATGACAAGATACCATTCATATAATGGTGAGATAATTGGTTTAGGTTGTTCATAAAATAGTGAGAGTATATGGAAAGGGGGATTGAGTTGACCTCAATGGGAATCAATCACAAGTTACATAGTCCCATTAGGACCTTAATTCACAGTTATTTCATCCACACAAAAGGTAGGGATAACCAACTAGGTTACAAAAAGTTATCAAATTGAGGCAAATGGCTAGGTAAATAAAAATAGTAATGGTAAGGTGATGCACCAATACATATTAAAAGGTGATGTTCCTAATTTTCCCATGGGTGGTTATAATTAGGAAACAATGACATAGGTTTGTGATACTAATTTACCCATAGGTGGTTATAATTAGCAATATAAGGTGGACTACAGACTTTCCCATAGGCAATTATAATCAATAGCTCTAGTCAAACATGAATGAAAGATAACTTGTCAGATCGACTATCACACTACTTTCATAGACTATCATTTAAACATGAAATTCTAAAACTAGATTGAAATCCCCTCACAAAAGTCATAGGAAGAACTAAAGGAAGCAGGATCAAAAAGAGGTAGGTAGGATGACTAAAAATAGGATTTGGTATAATAGGGACTGAATGGTAAAATGGCATATGGCATGGTATTTTTTAGGATGATGATTGACATGAAGATTGGATGAAATGATAATAGGGTTTTCCCCAAGTGATAAGGCAAGTTAAATGGTAGGGTATGAAACAATAGTGAAGGAATGGAAAAATAAAATGGCAAGGTAAATTATAAATGAATAAGGCAAAGGTAAATGTTTTTAGCCAAGATGAATGATTTTGTTATTCATGTTGATGTGGAGATGCACATCTTAATTAGCATATGATACAACTAGAATAATAAAACATGTAAATTACTAGCCCACAACTCTTCTAAATATTTTCTCTATCAATAAGCTACTGCATATTTGGACTCCAAGTATGTTGTTGTGATCTTCATTGGTTATTGATTATGTTTCCTTCAAACATCGAGACAAGGTGTCTTTGTAGCTTTTATAAAGGAAAGTGTGGCTAGGGATGGTAAATACGGATAAATATTGGATGATAGGTCTGATTTTGCAATGTATAGGTGGATGATAATGGAATGTATAATGGTTGGGAAAAAATGAAGATTGGGGTTTTCAAACACACACAATGTTATTGATTCTAGATTCCACATAACTTTGGATGCAATGGGGCCAAAGACATTTGAATATGCTCTCAATAGGACCACCAAATTTTTATGTTGTTTGGTCATGAGATTAGCTACCATCTAATTATGTTGTAGATTGGAAGTTGTATTGATTTCATCTTTGATTTTGTCTTCATCAAGCAGTGAATAACTATTATGCTTAGTTATTGGCACCTCAAAGAGGTTTTCACCAATGAAGTTGTCTTGATTATCCCATACTTCCTCTTATAAGGTTTCACTAAGGAACACTAACTTTTGACTTTGATTGTCTTTTAGTGCCTCTAAAAAAATTTCACTAGAAGATGTTGATTTTGAACTTTGATTGTCCCTTAATGCCTTTGAAAAGGTTTCACTAGGAGATTGTTCTTATTCTGCATGAATTTAGTCTTAGCCTCCTTGATGTTATTCAATTGATATGTTGCCATGGATGTAGTTTAATAAATTATGATTTTCTTGGTCCCGATCAACACTTGTGGGATATGGGATGTTAATATAATGGCAACGTTGGTTGGCGGTAATGGATGTGGAATGGTAATAGAGTGGAAAGAGGTAGCACAATCCTTGTAGAAGATACTAGGAGAAATTATGTATAAGTTGAATTAATCATCCTCAAAAATTGTAGAAGGATCATAAATGTATTGAGATTAATCTTTAGGGCATACATAACCAATGTTATAACAACCATGAATTTATTTTGATTCTAAAGTTGATTATAACGCAATGGACTCTGAATTTAATGTTGAGATTGATGTTGATTGTACTTCTGATGATAAATCTGATGTTGGATCATGAATATAACTTGACTCTAATTTTTATTCTTCATCTAGTGTGGATTTTTCTACAATTATGTCTTATTGAAGGTTTGGTATCAAATAAGTAACAACCTATGATGGCATAATGGGCTCCATGAAGACTAGTTTGTCAAAGTGAGACTCCTTAATAATTGGAAAAAGGTCAAGAGACAACTCCTTAGATATTGGATTATCAAAGGGAGGCTCTTAAAAAATAGGCATATGGTCGAGATAATGATTTACCCAAAGGCAGTTATAATCATTAAGAAGTGACTCAATAAAGACTAGATTTTTAGAATGAGACTCCTCAACAATGGCTAAAGGATCAAAAGTTGATTCATCATAGGTTAACTCATCATAAATGGTTGGTTCAACAAAAACATCATAGCTTGGTTGGTTATCTTGGCCTTGGTCTACAATCAATTATAAAATACCAATTTTGAATATATTTTGGTCCTCAAATGATTGGCTCAGTTGGAAAGGTACTTATTGGGTTAGTTTTTGTTGGATGATTGGTAAGGGTTTTCTAAAGTGGGGAATGGTTGGAAATAAATGAATGATTATTGGTAGTTGGATATTGATAGGGCATTGTGGAGTTTGATTGATCACACAAGTTAAAGGATGAGGTCCTAGAATGGTAATGGTAAGGCATCATGTAGTTTAGTTGATCTCACAAGCCAAAAATATTAGGTCATACAATGGTAATGGTAGGGAATTATGGATATTTATTGTTCACACAAGCCAAAGGATGAGGTCTGGGAAGATAAATGGTAGGACATCATGGAGATTGGTTACTCACACAAGCCAAAGGATGAGATCTTGGTATAGAAATGGTAGGGCATTGTGAAGCTTGGTTGCTCATAAAAGCCAAAGGATAAGGTCTGAGAATGGTAATGGTAGGTAATTATAGAGCTTGGTTATTCACACAAGCCAAAGGATGAGGTCCTGGTATAGAAATGGTAGGGCATTATAGATCTTGGTTTCTCACACAAGTCAAAGGATGAGGTCTTAGAATGGTAATGGTAGGCATTATGGAGTTTTGTTACTCACATAATCCAAAGGATTAGGTCCTGGTATGGTAATGGTATGGAATTATAGATCTTAATTGCTCACACAAGCCAAAGGATGAGGTCTTTGAATGGTAATGGTTGGGCATCATGGAGTTTGGTTGCTCACACAAGCCAAAGGATGAGGTCTTATAATAGAAATGGTAGGGCATTTTAGAGCTTGGTTGCTTACACAAGACAAAGGATGAGGTCCTATAATGGTAATGGTAGGATGTCATGGAGCTTTATTTCTCACAACCAAAGGATGAGGTCCTGGTATGGTAATCCTTAGATGTTGTGGATCTTGGTTGCTTGCATAATCTGAAAGAGGGTTAATGGTATAGGTGGGGGATTGGGTGATCATGATAGGGTGAGAATCATACATCAAACTACCAAAATAAGGTACTACCACATGTTATGATTGAAGATCTTGGCTTTATTCCCTATATTTAGGATTGTAAGGAAGATACGAATCCATCTCACAAACCACTTCTTCACCATAGGGGTCTTGAACAAAGACAATCTGTGTGGGGTCTTTTATCATAAATTGGATTCTATAAAACTCCACCATAAGTGTAGCTAGACATATCCACATCAATAATTAAATCTCTACAAAAAGGTCTAGAGTTATACAAACTCTAAAAAATAATGTCCAAAGGACAAATGGTTCAAACTTGGCCTAACTTGGTTTAGGGGAGTTGTATCTCTAAAATGGTGTATGCTAAAACTTGGTATAAAAAAATCTAACATCATCTGTCTAATTTCAAATGTCTCACACATAAAAGGTTAAGCAGCTAAATAAAAATTGGCATGCTAAAATCTAGAGACAATGTGTTCCAAATTATCACATCTTGATTTCACCCTATGCCAAATAAACCTCTAATCATTGATTAGTATGGTCATTATCTAATTACCATTGCTTTGATTTGAGCATTTTGACATATACAAGTATGGGATAGTGATAGTGTTGAATAGTATGCATTATGTGACAAGTTATATTTTGTTGTATTATCTATACTTGGGATATGTATTTTTTATTTTTTTACATCATTGATGACATTTATGATGATTTGGACTAGTTACCTACTTATTTCAAGGTGGATGCAAGATAGGTCCTACCCTCAGAGCTTGATGAGGGAGAGCATCATCAAAGAGGATCAGCTAGATGGAGATATTGAGAGAAATATTAGTGGGAAATATTGATGCTTCAAAATGTACCATAGGTGCTCTTCAGTGTTGATGAACACTGCTCATTTTAGGATTTGAAAAATCCAAGGCATGAGTTGTAGTTTGTGACAATTCGGTGATGTCTGTGGTGGACTAGAAGCAGAGTATGGGAACTATCCATGATATTTGTTTAGTTTATTGGTTGGGAGCCAATAGGGTCTAAATCTTTGGATATTTATGAATTTGGTGATTTTTGGACTAATCTAAATGATTATTAACAATGATCTTTAAGCTAAAGTGAGTCTTGATAAAAATAAGAAAAGAGAAGGGTAAGGTAGAAAGAAAACGTGATTACAAGTTTTTATCTCAAACATTATGACAAAATTCTAATTAATTTGAGCAAACATGAACTAATTTATGATATAAAATAGCATGAACTTAGATTACATCATAAATTAAACAAAACTTAGAGAAAATGTATAAATCATAAGTAAGAACCAAGTTTACTTTAAATGTTTGCTACTATGGTCTAAATATCTTAAGCACATCCAAACACAGAGCAAATAAAATGAAGTATACTTGAGATATTTATAATTAATCTAGCATTAGCATAAATCAACAACCCTATGATAGAGAATGTGACTCAAAATAAGGATAATCATTCAAATTCAAGATGATAATATGCAATTGAGAGATAGCATGGACATTTAACAAAATCTCTAGACAATGTTTTTAGAATTCCTTGGTTATATTAAATGCTCTTGGTATATAATTTGCTCAAAAACTCTCTCTCTTTACAAAATGGTAACCACCTACCTATTTATAGGAAACATAGGCAGTTAACTGGTTAACTTTTTCAAAATATCAACATGTAGAATAAGGATAGTTGTCCTTAATACAAAGATACAATGTGAAAGGTTGTCATGCCAACTTGATAATAATAAGTATATGCTAACATACTAGCATATATTTTACAAAGAGAATAGTCTTTTATAAATTACATTGGTGCACCCTTCAATTAGCCCTATCTGAGCAAGTTTTTCACCTTGGTATATTTCTCTTTGATTAGAACAAAATCCATTATAGGCTTCATTAGACAATCCTCTTCTTGATTTGCTAACTTATCAAATTCACTATCAGCCTTAGCCATGAGTTCCTTAATACATTATTCTTCTTCAATCTACTTCCCTACATTAATAATGATGTTAAGGATCTTCTGATTATCCTTGGTAGAATGGCCCTAATTGTCCTTAATACCTTGGATGTGGACACCAACTCTCTACTTGATTTCTTCATCACTAATCAAGTCCATAGTAGTGGTTTGAGAAGGGTTATCCAACATGTTCCCTAAAAGTTTCTCCATTTTGGTTACTAGGTCCTTGTCTTCCTTTATGAAGTTGTCAACATTATTACACTAGGTGATCAAATCTTCTTGTTTATCCATCAAAACTACTATGAGGATATCTAAATTTCTAAGCTTGATGATCTTGAAGTCTAAAACCTACTTTGTCTTATACACCTTGATGAGTTTAGTCATTTAGGTTTGAGAATCCTACCATTAGGTGATTAAAGCTTGTGCCATCTCAGTTTGATGGTTTAGAACACTTAATCTAAGCTTGATGATCTTTAAATTCTCAAATTTGTTTAGTAATGTTAGGTTGTGGAGCTAAAAGCTTCAACCCTTTGCAAACAGTGGAACAGAAGGTTGCTGAGATCCAGGAGCACCGGCGTCGGCAGCAGGACCGACGTCGATCGAGACCAGTGTAGAAGGCCACCGGTGATGGCAAGAAGTCGGCCGACGTTGGCAGAACCAGGCAAGCAGGGATCGGTGTCGGTCGCCTGTGTGTTCCAGAACTGCTCATTTCACAGACAGTTAGTTAAGTGAATGAAGAGTTTGCATGTTAAAACCAGTCAGAGTCTTGGGCTGCGAGGATAATTGTCTAAATTAAGAGTCTAAGTTATTGTTTAAGTTAGGGATCTATTTATAGACCCATTGGTATGTATTATTGATGTATGAGATTGAAAGGAAGAGTTCCTTCTAGTTGTAAGATCATTGAGTTGCAGGTTGTTGCAAGCTCACTGGGGATCTACATGTGAGTTTGGTCTATTGAATTGTAGGTTGCAGGTTCATGGGAGATCAGCTTGAAGTGCTATAGAGTGCTTGGTGTACCGGCAGGGTTATTACTGACTGGTTGGTGAGGTGAACACCAATTCTGTGTGTGAGTTGGTTGTTGGGACCATTTTTTGTGTAGGAGAGTGTGTGTGAGAATAATTAATGTACACTTGAGGCATGGGAAACCTCTGTAAGGTGGAAGAATGTGGCGGCTCTTTATTGTATTCTTTTCTGTAAAGTGTTAATACAAGTTAGTGTATTGTATCTCATATTCTATGCTATTGGTGAATTCTAGTTACTTGTGTTTCTGGTTATTTTCGCATATTCAATTGCTTATATTTGGTAATCATACTGTGCTCTTTCTGAGGATCAAGATCCTAATAGGTGGAATCAGAATAGTGTGTTTGTTCTTGGATTACCACCACCCCTAACAACTGGTATCAGAGCTTTTGGTTGGGATACTAACAGATTGGTTTAGATCTAGGTAGTGTGTTTTGATTACAGGTCACTCACAGGGTTTCTGGTTGAGTGGGAGTTGAGCAATGGCAAAAAATAGTCAGCTACAAATGGAAAAGTTTAATGGCAATAACTACCAATTATAGAGGATGCAGATTGAGGACTATCTGTATCAGAAAGATTTGTACTTACCGTTGGGTGGGGTTGCTAGCAAACCCTCGAATATGAAGGATGAAGAATGGGAGGTTCTTGATCAGAAGGCTCTGGGATCTATTAGATTGAGTCTTGCATCATCTGTGATTTCCAGCTTATCACAGTGTAAGACAACGATGGAGTTGATGGAATCTTTGGCAAATTTGTATGAAAAACCCTCGGCTTCTAATAAGGTATTTCTTATGAAGCATTTATTTAATTTGCAAATGTTGGAAGGTGGATCTGTTCATATCCATCTTAGTGATTTCCATGGTTTGGTAAACCAGTTAAGTTCATTCAATATTGTATTTGATGATGAAATTAGAGCTCTCTTAATCTTGTGTTCATTACCTAAAAGTTGGGAAGGTTTGGTAATGGCAGTTTCTAATACTGTGTCTCCTTCAAAAGTCTTAAAAGTGGATGATGTTGTGAGTGTGATCTTGAATGAAGAGATACACAGGAAAAGCATAGGTGAATCATCAGGAGATGCTTTGAGTGTTGAAGGCAGAGGAAGGCCAAGAGAGAAGACAGAGCATGGGAGATCAAGGTCGAAGATAGGCAGAAGATCCAAGTCCAGGTATGGCAGAATAACCTGCTGGAAATGTGGAAAGCAAGGGCACTTAAAGAGAGATTGCAGATCGGGTGAAGATCAGCATGAAGGACATGGAGAAGAAGTAGATGTTGCAGATTACATTGCACAGGATGCTCTGGTATGTTCTTTGGATAAAGTAGAATCTTGGGTTTTAGATTCTGGTGCCTCTTTTCATGCATCCCCACATAGGGAATTTTTTCATGAGTACGTCCAGGGAGACTTTGGAGAAATTTGTGTAGGGGATGGTAAGCCTTGTTAGATTGTTGGCAAAGGAAAAGTGAAGCTGAAATTGTAGACAGGTGACACATGGGTGTTAAAGGAGGTCATGCATGTCCCAGTTCTGAAGTGGAATTTGATTTTTGTTAGAAGTTTGGGTGATGAGGGTTGCACAGTAACTCTCACAATAGACTCTTGGAAGGTTACCAAGGGTACACTTTTTGTAGCTAGAGGTAAGAAAGTAGGTACACTTTATCTATCTACTTGTATTACTGATTCTCTTTCTAGGTTATCTACTTCAGCTGTAGATTTGGAGATGTGGCTTAATAGGCTTGGTCACATAGATAAGAAGGAGATGCTTGTTCTTGTGTCAAAGAGTATGCTTTCAGATTTGGAAGGCATGGATCGTGGTTCCTATATGCAGAAGAAGAAGGTGAAGTTTCTTGAGGAATCTGATGTTAGTGACAGGAACAGGAAAGCCTTGGTTTTCAAGGAGAAGGTGATGGACAGAGTTTAGCACAAGATGTAGAGGAATTCTGAGCAGAGCAAGGGTGATTTGGACAAGGGTTTGATCCAAAAAGAGCTCACGAGAAAAAGTCAGGTCTCACTAGAAAAACACAGAGACCGACGTCGGCAGGAAAACTGGCATCGGTGTCCAGACAGGGACCGACGTCAGCTATGTGCAGCCTGATGTTGGTGACTCAGGGCAAAGGATGGCCGGCGTTAGCCAGGGGAAAACAACGTTAGCAAGGAGGCAGTCGCAGGGAACCGACATCGGTCGACTGCAGACTGAGATGTGACTGGCATCGGTCACTGAGATGAATTTTGGGTGGACAGCCAGCTGTCATGGAGTCTCAAGCGCCCATATAGAGGATTGAAGGTGTAAGTAAGTTCTTAAATTCATCATTTCCCTTCTTTACACTACTTGTTGCTCACTTATGGTATAGAACCAGGAAGTTGTTAAAGAAGCAGAACAGGTAGATCTAGGAAATAGTGGGAGCTTGGCATGGATGAGGATGTGATTCCTTGGAGGAGAACCAAATAGGTGTTTTGGGTAGAGTTGCCAGCTGGAAGTAAGCACTGAGAGACGAATGGATGTTTAGGATGAAGAAGAGTGGAAATGGATACGTGAGATGGAAGATCAGGGTATATGGTCTTGTATTATCTGCAGGGTAATGGAGGTTTGATCATTGTGTTTCTCTTTACCAGGTTGGATAATATTAGCTACATTATCCTATTTTTGTATGATGTGCTTGTTGCAGGGTTACATATACAGGTATTGCTGAACTAAAGGTAAAGCTAGTTCAGGTGTGTGTCATGGAGAATTTGGGAGCAGCAAGATTCTTTGACATGAGTGCGTTCTAGAGACATGGAGGTCTTGTTGACTTTGTTTTAGGATGATTGTGTGAAACCGGTTAACACGTTGATGGTTGGACAGTTCATAGAACAGGTGTCTTGATTCACATAATGAGGTTGAGTGCATGGTATGTACTAAACCTAAGATTTCCCAAGCAGTGAGAGTTGTCACAAGTTTGGAGTCAATCCAAGAAAGTAATACTGAAGGGCAGTTCAGTGGGACCAGCAGTAGGTGCACATGCTATGCAGGGTCAAGTTCTTATCTACATGGTTGTAGATGTGGATGTGGCAGGTAATTTGGATGATAGGTTTTGCACTACAGGATTTGTAGTGGTTGGTCTTCAAGAGTGATCTTGAGGAGGGATACAAAGCCAAGGGAACAAACTAGATGGAGTACAAGTACAAGTATAGGTTGCAGCTGTTTATCTCCAAGTGGGAGATTGTTAGGTTGTGGAGCTAAAAGCTTCAACCCTTTGCAAACAATGGAATAGAAGGTTGCTGAGATCCAGGAGCACCGGCGTCAGCAGCAGGACCGACGTCGGTCGAGACCAGTGCAGAAGGCCACCGGCGATGGCAAGAAGTCAGTTGACATCGGTAGAACCAGGCAAGCAGGGACCGGTGTCGGTCGCCTGTGTGTTCTAGAACTGTTCGTTTCATGGACAGTTAGTTAAGTGAACGAAGAGTTTGTATGTTAAGACCAGTCAAAGTCTTGGGCTGCGAGGATAATTGTCTAAATTAAGAGTCTAAGTTATTGTTTAAGTTAGGGATCTATTTATAGACCCATTGTTATGTATTGTTGATGTATGAGATTGAAAGGAAGAGTTCCTTCTAGTTGTAAGATCATTGAGTTGCAGGTTGTTGCAAGCTCATTGGGGATCTACATGTGAGTTTGGTCTATTGAATTGTAGGTTACAGGTTCATGGGAGATTAGCTTGAAGTGCTATAGAGTGCTTGGTGTACCGGCAGGGTTATTACTGACTGCTTGGTGAGGTGAACACCAATTCTGTGTGTGAGTTGGTTGTTGGGACCATTTTTTGTGTAGGAGAGTGTGTGTGAGAAGAATTACTGTACACTTGAGGCATGGGAAACCTCTGTAAGGTGGAAGAGTGTGGCGGCTCTTTATTGTATTCTTTTCTGTAAAGTGTTAATACAAGTTAGTGTATTGTCTCTCATATTCTGTGCTATTGGTGAATTCTAATTACTTGTGTTTCTGGTTATTTCCGCATACTCAATTGCTTATATTTGGTAATCATACTGTGCTCTTTCTGAGGAGCAAGATCCTAACAGGTGGAATCAGAATAGTGTGTTTGTTCTTGGATTACCACCACCCCTAACAAGTAAATATTTCTTCATCATTTTTAATATGTCCTCAGGAATTAAAAGTAAAACCTAAGCCTCTAAATCTTGCTTCTCCTTCTCCAAGTTGAGGATCCTCTGCTTCATTCCTTGGGTTTTGGCCAATTTCATTGTTGATTGTGCCATTACCAAACTAGATAAATCCTCCCAAAATATAATATGTTTTCTCATTGCTTGCCCTTGAATGGGAGTTAAGCTCATAAATGGTTTCACCTTTTGAAAGGTGAACTCCTCAATGTCAATAGTAGCCTTCTTTGTCACTACTCTCTCAAGAGTTGATGTGTCTAGATTGAAGTAGACCTAAGGGTTAGACTCCTTTAATTTTAGTTACTCAGGAACTTCTAAATTTGAACTCCTAAAGGCCCCTATGGTGTCAATACCTTGGCTTTCCTCATTGTGAAGGATTTGGATCCTTCTCTCTGCTTGTTTGTTCACAATGTCTTGGATCCATGGCTTGATATTGTCTTAAGCATCTATGCCAACTCAAGTTAAGGCCAATGATGGAGAAAGAGATGGGATTTTTTATAATTCCCATAAAAAAACCAAACAAGAATGGTTGGTCCATAAATAGGATTCTCATCACTAAAGAGGTTAACTTCACTGGTAGGGTGAGTGAAGGTTAACCTAGGCTTATTTCTAGGTGCCAGGGGAACCAAGGCCAATTATGCTTATCTCTTTCCTCCATCTAGTGAAATTAAATCCTTACTTGTTTCATCATATGTATCCTCCTCCCTATTACAACCATAGGTAGTTTTAATGTCAACAAGGGCACTTTCCACTATTTTTTGTGCCTCCAAGGTAATGATGCTAATGATTTCCATTGGGGAAGAAGGCCTCTGTAGGGATATTTGGGGTTGAGTACATTCACTAGGTCAATGATCTATCTTAGGCTCTTCAATCATAACTTCACCCTTTCCTTTTATATCCTTAGATTACCCAACCTGGGGTGGCTTTGTTAATTCTACTTGTTGAGGCTTAGAAGATTGTCCTCTAACTGGTGATTCCTAATGAGTAGTCTTAGATGCTCCTAGCAACAAGTGATAGTGTAAGGGATGTAGTTGTCATATCTATCCTAAGGGATTATTGTCTTTGATTTTGTAACCCTTAACCCTAGACAAGACTTCTTTGAAGTTCTTTGCCTTTGTGTAAATACCACCTCCCACACCTGGTTGATATTTGTAATCAGTATTTGGGACCTTTTTATCCTAGATGTGGTTAACCACTCTGTCATTGGGGTCCCACATCTTAAGGTCATCTATTTTTAAATCAAAAGAATTCCTATGGATCACCATAATTTCTAGTTGCTTCCAATCTTTGATCACAATCATACCAATGTCCACTAGAAAAGGGTGGACCTGAGCCTTCTTATTTTTCTTGCATACCCCATCCACTCCTTGGATGATTTTATAAGCAATATCTTTATTTAAAAGTTTACTAAAGATATGAATGAGCAATCGGTAGGGTTAAGTCTTGATTCCTTCTATCCTTATTATAGTGTAATCTAAATAGAACCATACATCCCCCATGGTTTCCACTTGTCATCTGATTTGAGGGTGGAGTCTTGGCATAGGGACACCAGTGATTGCCTCATAAATGTTTGGAAAGACACCATCACAAATAAATTACATGTGGTTTTTGTATTTAAATGTATGCAATTTGGAGTAGTGATGGGAAATAGTGGATCTACCATCAGGGAACTAATTTTGAATGATGGGGAAATCAATAGAGGCCAAAAGTGAATCCAAGAGATAGGACATCATAAAAAATTTCTTGGAGGTAATTCCCTTGATGGATTTGAATTTTTTGACCAACAAAAAGCTTATTAGGTCTCCAATGGGAGGGGTTAAATTTTGTTCCAGCATGAAGTGGACATAAGATACCCAAACCTTGCTCACATAAGTAGTGGAAGGGGAACTAAAGGCTCTATTTAGTAAGGTCATAGCTATCCTAACACCTTTACTAAATTATAAAATAGGAATCCCACCATCAGGGGACCTAAAAACATGGGATCCTTGGATTAACCAAGGTGTGAGGATTGAATCCAAGTTTTAGGTGTTTATCCATTCTTTCAAGGATGTGAGATCAACATGAGTTAAGGGAAGCTTGTAATAATTTTTGAAGGCCATAGGGGCTATGCATGCAACCTTCTTAGTGATTCCCTCTTGAATGATCCATTCCCCGTCTATTTTGTAATCAATGAAAATGGGAGTAAGGATGTCGATACAATACATTACCTCTGGTTTGGTTGTAGCATGGTGAAGGCATGCCAATTGAATTGAGACTAGGCTATTGTATCTCTGGTGCATAGTGGCATTCATATTTTCCTCTTGGGAAATTGGTTGTAATTCCTCCACAAGGAAGAATAACTCAGACTAGTCCCTGATTCTATGCATATTTAAGGCTGTTAGGTCCAAATCTATGTCCTTGAAGATCTTTCCTTCACCATCTAAAGTTAGATAAAGCTCTGATTCCATTTTCATATATTGCTTACTTGCCACCATTTATGACACTAAATTATACTTTAAATTTCACTAAGGGTTTCACTAGGGTACTTGATTTAGGATTTAATTACACTATTTTGATTACTTTGTGATCAATTGAGCTGACTCAATTCTTCTTCATAGAGGGCTTAGGGTTTTTAAGCTTTAAGGTGGAAACATCTAGATCTTAATCTTATACATTCCTTAGATTTGATGGGACCTTATTCTCATGTCCTCTACATTTTCAAGCTTAGGATATCTTTCATTTTTATCTTCCATGCTTATGTAGAGCCTATGTGGCATGGCTCCATGCCTTTCATAGCAAATTTCATAAATGCTAGTTAGAGACTAGTCATTAGCCTTCAAAAGACTTATTTATTTCTTCTAAAAATATGGATCTAGGTCCTTGAATTCCATTGGTCCTTTGATCCTTAAGTTCATTGGTTATGCCATGTGTCAAGTTTGTGAGGCCTTTGAAAAGGCCTTGAGATTATCACACCATTGGATCAAATCTAGCAAGCAAGTGATAATTGTTAGATCTTTACTAGGCCTAAATCATTAAATGCATGCCTTTTAAGATGTTTATTATCCATGCATCAAGTTCATGAAGCCTTTTGAAAATTCTTCAAGCTTGATGCATTTTTAGATCAAATCTAGTGAATGAGTGATCATCGTTGGATCCTTGAAAGGGTCTTTAGAAATGCCCCCTTTGCTTAGGCTTTGAAAAGTTATCCAAGTTAAATTTGAAAAGTTTAGTAACATCAAATACATCCTCAGATTTTAAATAATGGGAGCAAATTTGTTAAATTTAAGACAATAGAATTGCTTAAATCCAATGATTGAGTGCCATGCATCAAGCTTTTGAGGTGAAATTTGATGGATTTGGTAGTGTCAAATATATCCTCATAGATGTCAAATGATGAGAGTGAACTTATCAAATTTAAGAAAATGTAATTTCTTTGATCTAATGATTGAGTGTTATGCATCATGATTTTAGGAGTTTTTGAGGTTTTGGGGTTGATGCACACTATTGGATTAAGGCTTTTGAGGTAGCGAGGACCATCAGATCATAATCTGAGCACTTGATAGTGATTGCTTTCCCTTTTGGTGTCAACTTTGGTTCTCATCATTGGATCAAAATATATTATTGAGCAAGAAGCATTAGATCTACAAAAGTGCATGAACTTTAAGTTAAGGCCCGATATGTATAAAGGTTTAGCCTAAGGTTTATACCTTTAAAATTTGTTCATGTTTACAAACACAAATACACTTAAACCTTAGTAAGACTTATTTAATCCAAAAGGGCTCTTGGGTTTTAAAAGGGAAAAATTTCCAAGTCTTGATTTTATATTAACATTTGGTCATGTTGAAAAATATAATCAAATCTTAATATAAATTTAGACTTAGGGTTGTTTAACCAAAAGGAAATAAAATTTCCCACTAGATTTTTCTTGTGAATGTTTGAATTCAAACCCCTATATTTCTCCATGGAACTTGCATCCAATCACCTTAAAGACAATTATTAGCAACATTAGTCCATGAAACATAATCATAACCAAATACACTGAGGCTCATATCTTTTTTAATTGAATTGCCTTTAAAATTCAAGAGAGAACAATCCTTTCACATTCAATCTAGAACACAGATGTTTTGAAATATTCACAAGGGTCCCCTTTCAACAAAATCAAAAAATGGGGGGATGTTGGTCTCAACAAATGGTGACTCACAGGTTAAACATAGCAATATATTGGAACCCAAAGATCTAGTTTAGACCTATACATAATTTTTTTTATCCCATTTTGACATATACCATCTCCTAAATTGATTTTTGGTTAAAACAAGCTTCTTATGTGTAAAATTTAAAATTGGATATTAAAAAAAACATTTAGTGTGTGATTTGATTCCACTTATTGTTTGTTATGAGACTTCAAAAAACAATGTCTAGGTTCATATCCTTTTGTCCACTACATTTGAATTTGAGCATATTTAAATATTCTCTTAGGAATAATTACTCCTAATTTAGGGGATGTTTGGACATTGATCTACTATCAACCAAGCATATATACCCCTGATAGAGATACCTTTGGCTCCACTCATGGCCTTGCTCCACTGCCAGTCAAGCATCCATATCCCCGATGGAGATTTCCTTAATCACCTCTGACCTTGTATCTTTTTATTTAGCATTAAGTCTTTTTTTTTTAAACAAAGGTTGGGAGCCAATATAGCAAGGTTTAAGGATTTGGTCAAATGTCCTAGCCTTAAGATACTCTCCTTTATTTGAAACTTTAATCCTAGACAAGGATGAGTTTTAAGTGTAAGCATGAATGTGATTAACAAATTGAATTCACATTATACACTTATGATTCTTTTTAAAACCAAGCTTTGATTTAGAATAAGGTTTGAATCTTTGTGGGACATTTAGCTCTTATACCTATCTGTGCTAGTGCCTTTGGTTGTATCATGATGCTTTATCACCATCTCATGTTCACTTTTGTAAGATTCATACTCATACTTTTTGAACAATTCCAAACAAAAATAATCTATGATACTTTACTATAACCAAGGAACACCAACAAGTAGAAAATATGAAACACAAACAAACAAACAACAAAAATAGAAAAGCACAAGCAAACAAATATATAAAATCTCATCAAGAAAAAATAAAGCAAGAAAGGAAACTTACTAGCCTACCTATTATAACCTTAACAGTCTTACATATTTATTCCATGAACACCCCTAGTAGGGCAACAGCAAAGTAATGCTTAAGGTATTGCCCATTGGTGGGAAAAGTCAATTCTACTCCTTGAATATTTTTCAACCTGAAAGTGTTGTTGCCTAATATTTTTATAATTTGGTAAGGGCCAATCCATAAAGGGGTGAACTTACCATGTTTGCCTTTAGGCTTTAATGTCTTGTCCCAGAGAAGGACTAGGTCTCCCTGCCTAAACACCTTTACTTTAGACCCTTTATCAAAACATATTTTCATGGTTGATTGGTTCCTACTGAATTTTACAAATGCCTTTTCCCAGGCATATTCCATTTGAATGATGTCTAATAGCTTAGAATTAATAATTTCTTGGTTGTCCTCCATGTATTCTTGAATGAATGTGAACATAGGAAACTTTGAGGTGATGGGAAAGATAGTCTCTTGACCATATACTAATAAAAATGGTGAATCCTTGAGGGCTTGTTTGATCTTGATTCTATCTTCCCATAATGCAAACTTAAGGAGCTTATGCCATGTTTTGGGTCTATCCTTAGTAGACTTTTTGATGGCTTTCATCAGGTTTTTATTTGTGGATTTAAAAACACCATTTCCCTAAGGATATTGATTGGCGGAAAACTTGAGTATAATCCCTTAGTCACAATCCCATTCCATCATTTTAATGGATATGAAGGCAAATCCATTATCACAAACTAAGGAAACTAGGGTTCCAAAACTAGTGCAAATATTTTCCTCTAAGAAATTAATCACCTCTTTTATTTTGCATTTTTTAGTGGCTATTGCCTCAGTCTACCTAGTGCAATAGTCCGTAGCATCTATGACACATTTATGACCTTTAGAAGAATTAGGGTTGATCACTCCTATGAAGTCTAATCCCCATTATAAAAAAGGCTTATCCACCATCATAGGTTGTAAAGGCATGGCTACCTTTGGCTCTTTTGTGTTGAAGATCTAGCATGAATGACACTCCCTCAAATGTTTGTGTGCATCTTTGAAAAGGGTGGGCCAATAATACCTAGTCTTGAGAATATAATGGGCTATGGTTATCCCTAAAGGATGTCCACTACCCAAATTTTCATGGAAATTAGACATGATTTGAGAATCCTTTTCTTTCAACACACATATTAAGTAGATCCCTTTAAAAAAAATTCTATAAAGGACGATCCCTTTAAAAAAATTTCTATAAAGGACTCCATATTTGATGAGGTAATGAGATGTTTTGAGCCTTAAAGCTCTCTTTTGTTCTCTAGTGAGTCTTTGGGGACAATTTCCTCTAATAATAAGATGTATTAAATATTCATACCATTCATTAGGTTGGAATTTATATTGATCCACTTGCATGGCATGGATCTTGGGGTCAATATTGGCAATCATCTGAACTAAGCCTTGACATTTCACTAATTTGGAAATTTTCATCTCTATATCATACTCTTGTAATATTTCCATCCATTTACCTCTTCTTTCCCCAAGCTCATTCTGACTCAACATAAGCTTTGTGGCTGGGTTAGGTAAAATGGCATACACCTTATTTCTCAGGAGGTAATGTATGACCTTTTTTACTACCTTTACCAAGGTATAGGCTTGCTTATCAATGATGGAATAGTTCACCTCTACATTTTTGAAGTTGGTGATCATGAAGGCTATAGGGTGGTTATTCCCATCAACCTTTTGATTTAAAATAGTATCCATGGTATGGTCAAAAGAAAATGAATATAAGAAAAAATCCTTTGAAAAGTTAAGATTTTTCAAATTGGGGCTCAACTAATTGTTCTTTTAATATCAGCAAATACTTTCTTAGATTCCTCATTTCAATAAATCTTAGCATATTTCTTGATCATATCATTCAAAGGTTTGACAATCTTATCAAAGCCTAAAATAAACTTCCTCACGAAGTTAATCTTGCCAAAGAATGACTTTAGTTATTTTTGGTTATTGGGAAACCCAATTTTAGAAATGGCCTTCACTCTATTAAGATCTATGGAGATCCCATATTTGGTAATGACATGCCCCAATAATTTTCCTTCAGTGACATAGAATATGTTTTTCTTGGGGTTAAGAGATACACCATATTTTCTACATCTATCAAATACTTGTCTCAAATTCATGAAATGTTCTTCTCTATTCCTAGAGAATATTGTGAGATCATCTATATATATGATAATACATTTTCCTATTAGACCTTGGAAAGCATGGTCCATGGCCCTTTGAAAAATTTCCACTACATTAATTAATCCAAAAGGCATTCTCTTGTAAGCATATGTTCCCTATTTAGTAGTAAAAATTGTTTTCATCCTATCTTCTAGAGCAATAATCACCTAGTTATATCTAAGAAATCCATCCAAAAAGGACATCATGGAATATCCTGAAACAACTTGGATAACTTGGTCCAAAGAAGGCAAGGGGTAATTGTCCTTTTTAGATGCTCTATGCATAATCTTATTTCCCCATTCTTTTTTCTGACTGGGACCAGGTTTGCAACCCAAGTGGAATACCTAATAGGAAACATGATCCTTGCATCCAATAGTTTTTTGACCTCCTTAAATACCATGGGTTATAAAATAGGATTGATTGGTCTTTGCTTTTATCGAAAGGGTTTACAACCCTCCTAAAGAGGTCTAGTATGAGTAAGGACCCTCAGGTCAAATATTTTAAAATATTCATAGGACCAAGAAATTACATCCTTGTATTTTTTAAGTAGCTCTCTAGCTTTTCTATTTTCCATTTCAGTGCAAGCCTTCCCTATATTCAACATTTGGGGTTGATCCTATGGGCCAAGGTTCGTTACATGATAGTCCTTATAATTTACCTTGGGTTGCTTAGGTGCTTCAAAAATCTTGTCAAAATAAAATAGTATTTCCAATGAGATCATCCCTTTAGGTATCTTATTGTCACTTAGTTGGATGATTTTACCATTAAGTTCCTTCTTAGGAAAAGTTTCATCAACCTCATCAATAATGTGAGCTTCAAAAGCTCCAAAATTAGTCAAGAAATCCTTTAATCTATTGATCATCATTGAAAACTTGGAAATTATTTATGTTGTCAAGGATTGAGGGACATGGTATAAGCTCAATACTGAGGTTCTAAGAATCATGACTAGGCATGAGGTTAGCTATAGCAAAGGCAAGCTCATCAACCACTTTGTTTTCTTCCCTAAGAATAGACAAGATATTAAAGGCATCAAAGGATTCCACCAAGTCCCAAATTCTAAATTTATACCTCTTAAGGTAAGATAACTTGCACTGGTACTTGATCCTTGATTAACAACAAGTTTAGAATCTCCATAAACAAGGAGTTCTTTGACTTTGTGCTTGATGGCAAGCTATAATCCGAAGATGAGAGCCTTATACTCAGCCCAATTATTGGTGTAGGGGAATTATAACCTATAAGATGCATGGTACTATTTTTTTTATGGTCTATCAATATAATACCAGCCCCTAATCCTAATTTGCATTTGGCACCATCAACATATAACTTCCATAGGCTAGGAATTAGAGGAGAGCTCAGGGAATTAGGTTCCTTTGTAATTTCTAAAGTGAAAACTCTTAAATATGAATCTAAAAAGTTTACCCTTCATTAATATCATTTTAATCTATTATTATGTGTTTCATTAGGGGTTCCCTTTCTACTCTTATTTGATTCAGCACACCTTTCCAAGGTAGTCACAAGCATGAAAAATTAGTAGACATATACCCATTTAAGGACTTAGTCCATTATCTACTCAAGAGAAATCCATAAGCATTAGTAATATCTACCACTTTTATGTCAACTAATTGTTGAACCCTTGGTTCACTAGCCAATTTCATATGCACATTTAATAGTTCCCTAATGAACCTAACTCTAGATTTATCCAACTGAGTAATCACCCTATTAGACTTGATTGGCGTTAACCCAAGTTGTTCACATATCTCAATAGGAATGATGTTGGTTGAGGCTCTAGAATATAAAATAAAATTATGAATATTCTTCCCAAATATCTTAACTATAAGCAAAAAGGGTAGGGACTTTGCTTTGGTTGCTTACATAGTTACATTTTCACTATCACTCTTAGGGGGCTTGCCAATTTTCCCAGACAAGGATTCCAAGAGTAAGTCTCTTTGTTCTATGATCTAAGTTAGCTCATGTAGAGTGATGTTGGCATTAATATTTTTCATATCTTCCACAATATTTTAACTAGTTTTTCTTAAAGGATCGATATTAGGTTTTCAAGAGCTTCCTTTGGGAGGTTCAGGATTATTCTTTGATACAGTGTCTAGAGGGGTCCCATAGTTGTTAGGTGGAGTAGAAGTGGTCAATCATTGCTTTTGATTCCTATTTATTATAAGATATGTCTTCAAGAAATATTTGAATTCTTGAATTTCTTCAAGGATATCTTTAGGTCATTATCTTCTTGAAAAGGGAATTGAAAAGTTTCTACCATATGCACTTGGTCAGATGGTTTAGATTTAAAAAGACCTACGACAGCATCTTTGTTTGAAATCACTTCAAATGTATCAATTTATTCTTATAAAGCTTAAAAGGCATTGAAAAATTCAATGCAATCAATCTCATCATGTTTGGAGGTAGCATGCACCCTAAAGTAGTCTAGTAAGGCAATATTAGTGAGGTTGATATCTATAGTCCTTTTACTAGAGGAAGGCTCATCAACTTTATTATTGTAGAAACTATCATTCTAAAATTTATTTCCAGGCCTGTTAAACTTTTGGAAAGTGAAGTTCCTTCTAGAGTTATCATTAGCATTACCAACTTATTTTTGTAATTGCAAGAAGTCTGTAATGAGTTTTTGGACCATTTTTAATATAGATTCATTCTCATTCTTTGGAGTCTCAAAATTTTAACCTTGTCTATTTTTAATACCATTGATAGGCACTAAATCCTTCTGGTCATTGATATGAGATCCATTGGTAACTTGATGGCTCAAAAAACCTAAGTTTTGATTAGGGGTAGCATGGCTAGTAGGTAATACATTCAAAGTAGGGAACTGGTTTAATATTGGAGTATTTTGGTTATTATTTGGGAAAAGGTTTAATGCATGCATTTAAGGATTAAAATTTTGGACAGAATAAGCCATATGTCCTTGGGGTTGCATTTGGTCATTAATAACCACTACTTTAGAATAAGTTTGAGCCAATGTGATGATAACTAGGATAGCTCTTTTAAGAAATATAGAAGTCATGGGGTCAATAGCATCTTTGTAAACCTCCAGAGCTAAAGCTTCATTAGGTTTATATGGATCCATGGTCTGACTAAACATCTTCTGGAACCTAGCATTAAAGGACCTAATAGGTTCACTTGTATCTCTCTTAATAGTTGTGAATTGATGATAGATGACACAGGAGCTTATGATCTTTCCAAATTGATCAATAAAGATAGTGTCAAACTTATTAATGAGATAATATAATTGTGGGAAAATTAAGCAACCATTCATATGCAGCATCTTTGAATTTAAATGGGAGCAACCTACATGCTACATCATGAATAACATTTAACAATCTTAATGTAGCTTTGGAAGATTTAACATGTTCCTCTATAGTTGTAATACCAATTGGGATAAATATTGGTAATACGTGGTGAGTCATGAACCACACCTGGTATATTGATAGGGGAACTTCTAATCCATGCCATATTTGGATGAATATTGAACACAGGAATCCCTTTCAAGGGTGAATATGGTAGAGACTTAGAAATATTATGCCTTCCTCTATCTTTCTTGGTTCTTCTATGAATTTCTAGCTCAAGCAAGGGTTCTATAGTCTCTGAATGTGATCTAGACCTGATATTTGGCAATTCCAACTTGAATATTAAAGATCCTATTTTAGAATATAATGAGTCAAGTTATATCTTCATAGATAATAAATAATCAATTTGTATATCTTATTTTTCAAGGATTTGCTCATAAAAGGACAAAGGACATCAATATATAACTGAATGAAATCAAAGATGTGTTGAATCATACAAAGATGACTGCTCTTTAAAACTTATGACTTTAATAAACTTCTTATTGACAAAAAAAATTATATTTTAACTAGAACAAGTTATCTTAATTTCAAATACTAATGAATTCTTAGCACCAGAAGTCATATTTAATAGAATTAATCATATGTATTCAAAAAATATCAATCCTTATCTAATTAAACCCAAAGACTGGTATAAAACCATGAGGGTCACTAATATTTACACAATTTATGCTAAAATAAACACAAACATGTAAAATATAGAGTGATCTTGGACCAAATACACCAAAACTAGTAAAGATCTTTAAATATTTGTGGCCCTCCTTCTAACACCAGTGGAGCTTCTCATTGATGCTTCAAAATGTACCATAGGTGTTCTTCAGTGTTGATGAACACTTCTTATTTTAGTACTCAAAAAATCCAAGGCATGAGTTGTAGTTTGTGACAATTCGGTGATGTTTGTGGTGGAATAGAAGTAGAGTATGGGAACTATCCATGATATTTGTTTAGTTTAGTGGTTGGAAGCCACCAGGGTCTAAATCTTTGGATATTTATGAATTTAGTGATTTTTAGACTAATCTAAATGAATATTAACAATGATCTTTAAGCTAAAGTGAGTCTTGATAAAAATAGGAAAAGAGAAGGGTAAGGTAGAAAGGAAACGTGATTGCAAGTTTTTATCTCAAATATTATGATGAAATTCTAATTCCTTTGAGCACACATGAACAAATTTATGATATAAAATAGCATGAACTCAAATTACATCACAAATTAGACAAAATTTAGAGGAAATCTATAAATCATAAGTAAGAACCAAATTTACTTTAAACATTTGCTATTATGGTCTGAATAGCCTAAGCACATCCAAATGTAGAGAAAATAAAATGAAGTATACTTGAGATATTTATAGTTAATATAGCATTATCACAAATCAAAAACCCTATGATATATATTTTGACTCAAAACAAGGAGAATCATTCCAATTCAAGATGACAATATGTAATTCAGAGATAGCATACACATTTAACAAACTCTCCAAACAATCTTTTCAGAATTCCTTAGTTAATTAAATGCTCCTGGTATACAATTTGCTCAAAAACACTCTCTTTACAAAATGATAATCACCTAACTATTTATAGGAAACATAGGTAGTTAATCAGTTAACTTTCTCAAAATATCCACATACAAGATACGGATAGTTGTCCTTAATACAAAGACACAATGTGAAAGGTTGGCATGCCAACTTGACAAGAATAAGTATATGCTAACAAACTAGCATATACTTTACAAAGAGATTATTCTCTTACAAATTACATTAGTGGGCCCTTCAATTAGCCTTATCTGAGGAATTCTTTTACCTTGGTGTATTTCTCTTTGATTAGCTCAAAATCCATTGTAGGCTTCATTAGACAATCTTTTTCTTGATTTGCTAACTTGTTAAATTCACCATATGATCAAATCCAATGAATGACCAATCATCTTTGGATCCTTGAAAGGGTCTTTATAAATTCCCCCTTTTCTTAGGCTTTAAAAAAAATTCCAAGTTAAATGTGATGGGTTCAATAATGTTAAATATGTCCTCGCAGATGTCAAATGATGGGAGCGAACTTGTCAAATTTAAGACAATGGAATTACTTTAATCTAATGACTAAGTGTCACATGTCAAGCTTTTGAGGTGAAATTTGACATGTTCAATAATGTCAAATACGTCCTCATAGACATCAAATGGTGAGAGTGAACTCATCAAATTTAAGACAATGGAATTGTTTCGATTCAATGATTGAGTACCATGCATCAAGCTTTTAGGAGTTCTTAAGGCTTTGGGGTTGATGCATGCTATCAGATTAAAGATTTCAAGGTAGCGAGGACCATCAGATCATAATCCAAGTGCTTGATAGTGATTGGTTTCCCTTTCGGTGTTGGCTTTGGTTCACACCATTGGATCATACTCTTCGATTAAGCAAAAAGTGTTAGATCTGCAAAAGTGCACAAACTTGAAGTTAAGGCCTAATATGTATAAAGGTTTAGCCTAAGGTTTTGACCTTTAAAAGTTTTTCATGTTTACAAACACAAATACACTTAAAACTTAATAAGACATATTTAATCCAAAAGTATTCTCAAGTTTTAAAAGGGAAAAACTTGATTTATATTAACATTTGGTCATGTTGAAAAACATAATCACAGCTTAATATAAAGTTAGACTTAGAGTTTTTTAACTGAAAGGAAATAAAATTTCTCACTAGATTTTTCTTGCAAACATTTGAGTTCAAACCCCTAAGGTTTACTACTTAGGAACGCTGACTTTCTCCATGGAACCTACAACTAATAAACTTAAAGATAATTATTAGCAACATTAGTCCATGAAACATAATCATAACCAGATACACCAAGGCTCATATCTTTTTTAATTGGGTTGCCTTTAAAATTTAAGAGAGAACAATCCTTTCACATTCAATCCAAAACACAGATGTTTTGAAACATTCACAAGGGTCCCCTTTCAGTAAAAGCAGAAAAATAGGGGGATGTTGGTCTCAACATGACCTTACACACATGCACAATAGATATTAAATGATATTTGTGTAAAAATGTTAGTGGGTATTGCTTGTAATTATATTTGTGTCTGTAGAATTTGTTTTAGTATGCATTAGTTTTATTTAGCCTAATTGACTTGATTTTTGAATTTAAATCTAGAAAATAAATATTAGTGTTAATATATAAAATTATTGTGAAAATAATTATCTTACAAGTAAAATGAAATTAGTGAATTATTTTATCTTTTAATTAAATGATTATTTATCATTGTTTTAAAAATTGCATGGAAGAGGTGTTAATGCAATTTAAGGTTAAAATTTGAAGTATACATGAAAATTATTGGAAAATTAAGAAAATGGATTTTATAATTATTTTAGTTAAATTAACATGTATTGGATATTAGTTTGGTAAACTAAAGTTGAGTTGACTAAGACTTGAAGAAAATTTTAACTCTAGTTACTAAATTTAGAAGTTGAGTTAACTTGACATGCATGGGGTAAAATAAATAATGAATATCATGCAAGAGTTAGAGCACAACATTTAGAGAGAGTAATAGATATATAAATAAAGTCTTTGAGAATTGGGGAAAAGGACACACAAGGGGAAAAGAGAAGCTCAAGGGAGAATAAGTTAAAAAGTGTGGAAAGGAAAAGGCATTTTAACAGGTTGGAAGAGGTGTTTTAATAGGTTGGACTTTTTATTATATTTTATGTATGCTAATAGGATAAATTTTGATAGTTACTATTAAAATTTTGGATTGTATATGTTTGTTGACCTGAGTAGTGATTCCTTATGCCAGCATGATAGTGTTATAAAAGCTACATTTCCATATAGATAGTGTAGATTTTGAATTAACCAAACATTTGATATTCTTTTTTTAGTCTTTGGCCTACATCCCTATTTATATTACCTGACATATTTTTTTAATTGGTAACGTGTATATTAGCTGAGCCATATTTATAATTATTAAGCCATACTTGATAATGAAATCATTGTTTATATTAGCCAGTTTATATTGAATCACCAAGTCATTATATTATTTTGGTAGTAGGTCATATAAAAATTAAATTAATGAATCATCATTGCAAATTAAATAAATCCAAATTGTTTTTAGTGGCTACGTAGTGAATATTTGTACTTTTGCTTTAGAGCCAGTAGAATTAGATGCCTAGCTATTGAAATGAAATGATAAGGTGTAAGAGATAGGTTGTAGTATAGAAGCATCCAGTCATAGATATGTTGATTAATGCCATGTTATTATTATGAAACACCTTATGCATTTAAAATAGCTAGTCCATGTGTTTGTAATCATTGAGTATGTAATTATTGAAACACCATGTCAAATATTATGATACCAAGACAAAATTATATATATGGTTGAGTTATTTATATATTATGTTGAGCCATTTAATATATAGCATTATCTTTTAAGGTTAATTCATGACTGATCTTTTTAATAGAAGTCATTATTTTTAGAAAATTGGCTTAGCTTTTAAATTAATAGAAGTTGTTGGGTATTTCTATATGAGCGTTAAGCATAAAATTTGAGATGTTGTGTATATATTATTCAAATGCTAAGGATAGAAAGAAAAAATAAAAATGCTATGAACAGTCAAAGAGTATGTTGAGATTTTATGAATCACTATGTATACTCTTGTTAAATTAAGTTGTTGGGCATATAATATAGAAGGATGAATATATTTTATTAATATTGACTGAGTCTCCATATGAAATTATTGAATCTAAATTTAAAATTGCAGATGTATCAATTAAAATCATAGAAGTCTGTAGAAGTCTATTTGTAAATGCTAAGTCAAGAGTAATATTATGGAAGTGTTAAATTTATTATTATGTTTAATCACTAAGTTTGTGTTAAGTATTAAGGGAAATTGATATTAGTATAATATCTAGTATTTGAGCATAATATTTAAAAAGGCCGAGTATTATATTTATATTGATGAAAATCTTTAATAAGATGCTTAGTCAAATATTCTAAATCATGGAGTCATGTTATATTGATAATTGTGTATAAAGCACTAGGCATTTATTGTATTATTGAGCATAAGTAATAATAATCTTTGAGTATTAAATTATGTTAACTGACATGTAACATCCTTTAAAAAGCTGAAGTTTTGCCATGTTAAATGTATAAAGTGTTGAGCAATGTATAAAATCAATTGAGCCATAAAGATGCAATGCCATGTCTAATGTAAAATCATTATGCATGTATTTTGGTTAAATTTAATGAGTATTTTAATAAAATACATTGAATTTGTGATGAGCCATGTCACACTTTAATAAAGTGCATGTTATCCACATAGTCAACATCTTTATGTGTGCCTGAGAGTCTTTAAACCAGCATCTTCCAAACCCCTATTGCTTATTTTATGGCTTGCATGTATTTATGATTGATGAGTTTAAATATTAAAATATTGAGTTTATAAATAGAGTATTGAGTTTTTAAATTGAATCTTAATATAAATATTAAGAACACTAAGTTAGCTATATAAATATAAATGGAAAACATAGTTGTAATGCCTAGGGTAAATGAAATTCCAATACACAATTGAAATTGTAGAGTTAATTGGCCAAAAAGTTGAGTTTTTTTAATAATTTGATACACTGTGTATATTCTTAGAAGGAATAAATTTAGCATAAGAATATTATGTTTTTATTTAATGAAAAATCAAATGTTTGATGGAACTTTATTTTGTCTCGGATTCTCCAAATGTAGCTTGAGCAAGTTGTATGTTGATCGTGGTTATCATGGGACTCATATGAGAATATTAGAATAGTTGTTGATATTATAATAGTTTTAATTGTAAAGATAATCAATTCATGGTCATTTCTATTTTAGCTAAATATATTAGGCTTTGGTAAGATATTGGTTTTTGTATGAATAAATTAAGAATGTTCAAATAAAAATATATCTACATGGGTTTGGGTATTCTTATGATTAAATAGGACATTTAAATATTGTGCTAATATCTAAAATAATAGTTTATTATGAGATAAAATGAAGTGGGAAACTTCATCTAATTGAATGTTACCCTTTAGTTCATACTAGGTATAATTTGAATTATTGTTGCCAATGTTATGATAACTATTAGTGATGTGTTTATTAGGTAAAAACATATGACTTATCTGTAACACAATAGTGTTATGAAAACATGTCTGTCAAGTCAAATTATATAGCATCATGAAATGATTAAAACTGATGTGCATTGTATTTATGAGAGTGTTTTATATGTAATGAGTTAAAATTCCTAAAATAAAATAGTGGATCATGATGTGGGCCTTGAGATTGTGTTCTCATATGATTATTATTGATGGTTTACTCAGATGGTATAATATTGTACTTATTGATTTAATAATTTTAGTGTAAGATTGGATATTCATGTTTGAGTAGGGTACTCAAGTACAATGACCTATGACATTATGGGATGTCATAGAATTGTACAATATGAAAGGTACCTAGATGGTACATACTATATTTATGATATCTAGACCCACACTTGCATAATTATTTATGTGTTGGTTGTTACTTGAATAATATGTGTTGTAACATTTGGTAGGATATCATTTAGGTGTGCATACCATCTTGATAGTGCAAATGAATTTTAATATATAATTATATGCATTATATGACTTATTTTTTATAGTTAGGCTTGTTTGAATATGAGTGTATGCTCTTATGTTTCTATGACTAATTATGGAAAATTAGTAGTCATACCTAAGAACACCAGACTAAGATAATATGGGTTGTCTTGAAGTGTAGTTACTTAGATTTTATTGAAATATTCTATAGTTTAATGTGTTTTTTACCCTGGTGGTATAAATAGCAATTTTGTTTCTAGTTTGGAATTGATTTTAAGGTAAAACTCATTCATGCGTAGATGGTTATGTGTATATCTTGCTTTCTATTTGTTTAGCTTGTGATGTGATATTATTTCTAGGAGAATGAAATCTATTTTATTCTTTGAGTTATATACTATGTTATATATAAAATTGTGTTGATGATACTAATAGGTAGTGAGATAGATTACACTAGCCTAAGTAATACCACCAATAGATAATTTGATCAAGTGGTGTGTTATGAAATTGACTGATCTAAAATTATCATATGAAAACTTTGATCAAATTAATGTTATATACATTATATTTCATATGTTTGATTTTCATGTTGTGTGATATCATTTTGGAATGGATTTTTTTATGGTACACTACATGTTTTTAGAAATTTTACAGCACATGGGGTACTAGTGCATCTCACTATATTCTCACACCATTCTATCTACCTATCCATAAAAGGAGGGTCATTTATTAATAAGGGATTGTGTGGATGATCATTGGTCCATGGTTGGTGTGGTAAAGCACTTCGATGATGCTTTCCCTCCTCTACTCTAATACTACTTAGAGACAACACTTGAGATTATTAGTGATACATGAATTGGATTGACTTGAGCTTTGGAGATCTTGGTATATGTTATTGTATTAGGCCATATGGCTAAAGGAATGTAATTATGTTATGTATTTGTATATTTAAACAATGGTTGTTGTATTTTGAGTCTAGCCTTAGTTATGTTTTGTGATGTTTACTTTCCTTAGAGTAGTATAAGATGTATATTGAATGTAGTATTTAAATTAAAATTTCTATTGTTCTTAGTTATGAATTAGTGATGTTGTATTGTTTTATTCTATGGAAAGAATGTTAATTATTTAATAGTTTTTAAATTTAAAAAAAAAATTGCATTTTCTAAGTAAAACTTGAAGGGTTGTCACATTTGGTATCAGATATTGTGGCTCGAAATCTAGGACCTAATGAGTCCATTAGCATTTTTGTATCTTTCTACTTAATAGAGAGGATAAATTAAGAATGTTTGTATGGTGCATTGAGTGTACACCTTAAAGCATTCATGTCCCCTTAGAGTTGTTATGGGTTGGTTTATCGAGTGTCGCATTGGTGATGGTTTTATAAGGTGTTTGGTGGGTATGTACTTAACTTAGTTCATGATGTGTTAATAAGAGTTTCTTACCATATTTTTCATCTTTAGATTAAACACCTTGAGCGGGATTATGTCTTTCTTGAATCACATTATCCATTTATGTTTTATTTTTTGAGTGTTTTAAAGCATCAAGTGCTTCTCACATTAATTATATATGCATTATTTTTGTGTCTTACTTATTCAAATCCTATGAGTGGGAATTCTTTAAGACCATTCTAGTTGGCACCACTTAGTGTGGTGGAAATTTTCTTGTAATTGAATGTACACATCATGATTGTGTATTCCTTTGTGTGTTATTTATATTAGCATCCTTATATGTATAGACTAGAGAAGAGGTGTCTTCTCTCTTATTTATCTTAGAGGTGAGTTGTTATTCTTTCACTCTCCTACATCATTTTAAGCTACTGAGAAGATTTATATTCTCAAGATGTTGTTTTAGAGTTTTCTTTAGCAGAAACTAGTTTTTAAATTATTGTTTCAATCCATTGAGTTCATGGGATAGTGTTTTCTACCTCATGTTATTATAATCTATAAAATTGAATGGATTGATGCATCCTTATGGTTCATATTTTCTTTCTAGTCATGGAAGTAGGTGATGATACTGCACTTACAAGCTGATAAGTGAATGATGATTTGGCAATTTGGGTTGAATGTTACCTTCTAACATATGAGGGTTTGTAGGAAGTTTTGGTTTATGAGATGTTAGTTCTCTACTTATATGTGTGAATTTTAGAGTCACTATTTTATCTAACCTTGGAACTTGACCACTAAGAGTGACTAACATTAAATTTATATTAATTCTAGTTGATTATAACTATTATGTTATTGTATATTTTTGCTTAGACTGATATTATTCTCTTCTTAAAGCATATTATTTTGAAGATTTATATATGTACCTATATTCATATAAAGTAAGGTATCATGTGTACATAACATCTTAGTAAATATAAAAGGGTTAAGATAAAAAAAATTAACTATTTTGTGCTAGACATGCAAGCAAGGAGACATTGTCTCACGTATAAGGTATTAAGGATGTCATAATCCTTAGCCTTTGTATGTTATGGTATTATTATTTATTTACTATGAATATAACACTATAAGTTAAGTTACAGTATATGATACTAGTTATGATTGATTAGTATCAACTTAATTCAATCTCGAGATGATTGTATGATTTCTCTTGTGTGTATGTTAGTGCATATGAAATCTTTTAGCACATAATATTGCTTTGTATGATCTATTAAAATAGGTTTATGAACCTTGTGAAACTTTTTAAGATTGTCTAGTCATGGAAACTTGAGGGATGATTGGTAAAATAGGAACATGAATTCTAAGTGATAGGACAGTATCCTACTTAGCCTCACACTTGATTGTTACTATGTTGGATCTGATAGACAGAATTATTAAATCTATGTTTTGATAGGTGGAAATTTTCAATAATTAATTATATGATCATTTATTTTGACTTTTGTGATGATCTCATGTGTTATTGAGTTAGCAATGAAACTTTTACCAAGTTATTTATTAGACTTTTCCTACGATTCTTGACCCTGGGGTGGTCATGATAGAACTAATTAGCATAAAGTGGCTTTCTTGAAACTTGTTTGTAGAATAGGAAATGTCATGGAATAGGGTCTTATGGGACCAATTATCTAATAATAGTGTTAGTTCAGAGAACTAGTATAAGTTCTTCAAGTAAGTTTTGCATTTAATTATGTGATATGGTAATTGATAGTATATTGTTAGACTATGTTTATTAATTAGAACTTTTTCTTGAATAAGATTCCTTAGGGAAATGACCAATTTTAGCAAGGGAGGATGTCACATCTAAATTTCACCTTATGTCAAATAAACCTTTAATAATTGATTAGTATGGTCATTATCTGATTAGCATTGCCTTGATTTGAACATTTTGACATATACTGGTATGGGATAGTGATATTTTTGAATAGTATACATTGTGTGACAAGTTATATTTTGTTATATTCTATATACCTAGATATGTATTTGTTAGTTTTTGCATAATTGGTGACATTTATGAGGTAGATGCAAGATAGGTCATACCCTAAGAGCTTGATGAGGGAGAGCATCATTGGAGAGGATTAAGTAGATAAAGTGATTGAAAAAAAATTTAGTGGGAAATGCTAGTGACCCTACACACATGCACAGTAGATATTAAATGATATTTACATAAAATTGTTAGTGTGTATTGCTTGTAATTATATTTGTGTGTGTAGAGTTTGTTTTAGTATGCATTAGTTTTATTTATCCTAATTGACTTAGTTTTTGAATTTAAATCTAGAAAATAAATATTAGTGTTAATAGACATAGTTATTGTGAAAATAATTATCTTAGAAGTAAAATGAAATCCATGACTTATTTTATCTTTTAATTAAATGATTATTTATCATTATTTTAAAAATTGAATGGAAGAGGTGTTAATGCAATTTAAGGTTAAAATTTCAAGTATGCATGAAAATTATTAGAAAATTTAGAAAATGGATTTTATATTTATTTTAGTTAAATTAACATGTATTGGATATTAGTTTGGTAAACTAAAGCTAAGTTGACTAAGACTTGAATAAAAATTTATCTCTAGTTAGTAAATTTAGAAGCTGAGTTAACTCGACATGCATAGGGTAAAATAAATAATGAATATCATGTAAGAGTTACACCACAACATTTAGAGAGAGTAATATATTTATAAATAAGGTCTTTGAGAATTGGGGAAAAGGACACATAGGGGGAAATGAAAAGCTCAAGGGAGAAGAAGCTAAGAAGTGGGGGAAGGAAAAGGCATTTTAATAGGTTGGAAGAGGCATTTTAATAGGTTGGAGTTATTATTATATTTTTTGTATGCTAATAGGATAAATTTAGATAATTACTATTTAAATTTTGACTTGTGTCTATTTGTTGACCTAAGTGGTGATTCCTTATGCCAACATGATAGTGTTATATAAGTTGTGTTTCTGTATAGATAGCATAGATTTTGAATTGACCCAGCATTTGATATTATTTTTTCAATCTTTGACATGCATCCCTTTTTATATAACCTAACATCTTATTTTAATTTGTAACATGTATATTGGCCAAGCCATATATATAATTGGTAAGCCATTATTGATAATGAAATCATTGTTTATATTAGCCAGTATATATTCAATCACCAAGTCATTATATTATTTTGGTAGTAGGTCATATAAAAATTGAATTGATGAATCATCATTGCAAATTAAATAAATCTGAATTGTGTTTAGTGGTTGTGTAGTGAATATTTATACCTGTGTTTTAGAGCTAGTAGAACTAGATGCCCCGCTATTGAAATGAAATGCCAAGGTTTAAAATCTAGCTTATAGTATATAAGCATCTAGTCATAGATATGCTAATTAATGCCATGTTATTATTGTGAAATGCCTTATGCATTTAAAATAGCTAGTCCATTTATATGTAATTTATGAGTATGTAATTATTAAAATGCCATGTTAAATATTATGACACTAAGACAAAATTATATATATATGGTTGAGTTATTTATATATTATGTTGATCCATTTAATATATAGCGCTATCTTTTAAGGTTAATTGGCTGAGCTTTTTAATAAAAGTCATTATTTTTAGAAAATTGGTTGAGCTTTTAAATTCATAGAGGTTGTTGGGTATTTCTATATGAGCATTAAGCATAAAATTTGAGATGTTGAGTATATATCATTCAAACACTAAGGATAGAAAGTAAAAAAATAAAAATATTGTGAATACTAAAAGAGTATGCTGAGCTTTTATGAATCACTATGTATACTCTTGCTAAAGTAAGTCATTGGGCATATAATATAGAAGGGTGAATATATTTTAACAATATTGGTTGAGTCTCAATATGAAATTATTAAAGCCAAAGTTAAAATTGTAGATGTATCAATTGAAATCGTAGAAGTCTATAGAAGTCTATTTATAAATGTTGAGTCAAGAGTAATATTATGGAAGCGCTAAAGTTATTATTATGTTTAATAGTTGAGTTTGTGTTAAGTATTAATGGAAATGCTATTAGTATAATATCTAATTATTGATTATAATATACATAAATGTTGAGTATTATATTTATATTATTGAGACTCTTTGATAAGATGCCCAGTTAAATATTCTAAAATGTGGAGTCATGTTATGTTGTTGACTTTGTATAAATTGTTGGGCATTTATTATATTGCTAAGCATAAGTAATATTAATCTTTGAGTATTAAATTATATTAACAGACATGTGGCATCCCTTAAAAATTTGAATTCTTGCCATGTCAAATGTATAAAGTGATAAGTTGCATATAAAATCAACTGAGCCATAAAGATGCAATGCCATGTCTAATATAAAATCATTGTGTATGTATTTTGGCTAAAATTAATGAGTATTTTAATAAAATGTGTTACATTTTATGATGATCCTTGTTCCACTTTGAATAAAGTGTGTACTATCCACATATCTAATGTCTTTATTTGTGCCTGAGAGTCTTTAAACCAGCATCTTCCAAACCCTCATTGCTTATTTTATGTCTTGCATGTATTTATGATTGATGAGTTTAAATATTAAAATACTGAGTTTATAAATAGAGTATCTAGTTTTTAAATTGAATCTAAATATAAATATTGAGAATGTTAGGTCAGTTATATAAATAAAAATACATTTGTATAAATAGAAAACATAGTTACAATACCTAGTGTAAATGAAACTCCATTACATAATTGAAATTACAAAGTTAATTGGTCAAAATTTTGAGCCCTTTTTATAATAGATGTAATGTGTATATTCTTAGAAGGAATAAATTTAGCATAAGAATATTATGTTTTTCTTTAATGAAAAATTGAATGTTCGATGGAACTTTATTTTATCTTGGATTCCCAAACTACAGCTTGAGCGAGTTGCATGTTGATCATGGTTATCATGGGACTCGTATGAGAATATTAAAATAGTTGTTGATATTATAATAGTTTGAGTTGTAAATATAATCAATTCATGGTCATTTCTGTTTTAGCCAAATATATTAGGCTTTGGTAAGATATTAATTTTTGTATGAATAAATTAGGAATGTTTAAATAAATATATATTTACATGGGCATAGGTATTCTTATGATTAAATAGGACATTTGAATAATGTGTCTGTATATAAAATAATAGTTTTTTTAAGAGATAAAATGAAGTGGAAAACTTCATTTAATTAAATGTTGTCCTTTAGTTCACTAGGTATAATTTGAAGTATTGTATCTAAGGTTATGATAATTGTTAGTGATGTGCTTATTAAGTAAAAACAAATGACTTATCTATAGCACAAAAGTTTTATGAAAATGTGTCAGATAGGTTAGCTTTTATAGCATCATGAAATGATAAAAATTGGTGTGCATTATATTTGTGAGAGTATTTTATATGCAATGAGTTGACATTCTTGAAATATAATAATGCATCATGATGTGGGCATTGAGATTATGTTCTCATATGACTATTATTGATGGTTTAATTGAATGGTATAATCTTGTACTTGCTTATTTAATAATTTTAATGTAAGATTGGTTGTTCATGTTTGAGTAGGGTGCTCAAGCACAATGACCTATGACATTATGGGATGTCATAGAGTTGTACAGTATGAAAGGTACCCAAATAATACATACTATATTTATGATATCTAAACCCAAACTTGCATAATTATTTATGTGTTAGTTGTTACTTAAATATTATGTGTTGTAGTATTTGGTAGGATATCATTTAGGCATACATACCATCTTGATAGTGGAAATGAAGGTTAAGATAGAATTATATGCAATGTATGAATTTTTTGTTATAGTTATGCTTACTTGAATATGAGTGTATGCTCCTATGTTTCTAGGACTACTTAGTATGGGTTATTTTGAAGTCTAGTTACTTGGATCTTATTGAAATAGTCTATAGTTTAATATGTGTTTTATCTAGGTGGTATAAATAGTGGTCTTGTTTCTAGTTTGGAATTGATTTTAAGGTAAGACCCATTCATGCGTAGATGGTTATGTGTATATCTTGATTTATATTTGTTTAACTTGTGATGTGATATTATTTCTAGGAGAATGAAATCTATTTAAGTCTTTGAGTTATATACTATGTTATTTATGAAATCGTATTGATGATACTAATAGGTAGTGAGATGGATTCCACTAGCCAAGGTAGTACCACCAATAGATAATCTGATCAAGTGGTGTGCTATGAAATTGACCAATCTAAAATGATCGTATGAAAACTTTTATCAAAGTAATGTTTTATATATATATATATATATATATATATATTGTCTTTCATATGTTTGATTTGTATGTTATGTGATATCATGTTAAAATAGATTTCTTTATGGTACACTTCATGTTTTTAGAAATCTTACACCACATGGGGTACTAGCATGTCTCACTAGATTCTCACACCATTCTATCTACCTATCCACAAAGGGTGGGCCATTTTTTGATAGGGGATTGTGTGAAAGATCATTGGTCTATGGTTGGTGTGTTGAATCACTCAAATGATGCTCTCCCTCCTCCATCATAGTACTACCTAGAAATAACACTTGAGATTATCAATGATACATGAGTTGGATTGACTCGAGCTCTAGAGAGCTTGGTATCTATTATTGTATTAGTTCATATGCTTAAAGGAATGTAATTATATTATGTTTTTGTATATTTGAATAATGGTTATAATATTTTGAGTCCAATTTTAATTGTGTCCTATGATATTTAGTTTCCTTGGAGTTGTATAAGATGTATATTGAATGTAGTATTTGAATTAAAAGTAATATTGTTCTTAGTTATGAATTAGTGATGTTGTATTATTTTATTATGTTGAAAGAATGTTAATTATTTAATATTTTTTGAATAAAAAAATTATTGCATTTTCTAATTTAAACTTAAAGGATTTTCACACAAATATATCTAATCTAGGAAAATTAAAAGGTTGCTAGGTCTTTTGGCCAAACATGGCATCAAAATCTAGGCTAAAAAGGAATGTGTTATGACTTTTAACCAAATGTGGTATCAAAATATAGACTTAATACAAAGGTGATATTTTAATCTAACAAACTTGGAACACTTTGGCATAGACTAGGCATACTGACTTAAAATATAAACTTAGTCAATTGGCATAAGGAATAAGGCAAAAGGCATATGGAGAGATACGATGTTTTCTCCCAAATAAAAGTCATAAATAATAATGAAAACTAGGCTCCTTTAAACAAATAAGATAGAAAAAATTTAATGGCATGAAAACACTACAAAAATATCCAAGCAATAATTTTCAAAGTTGGGTAACGAATTAACCTAAGTTGCACAACCCAAAATAGAAAGATCAATATCTAAGCCCCAATTAGACAAGGCATTAATAGAAATCAATTAGTGTTTGAATTTTAACTTGGCAAGGTTAATTAAAAACTCAACTTATGAAGCTAGGCATCTTCAAATAAATAATAAGCTAAATAAAATGGAATGGCGTAATAGCACAAGACAAAGATTCAAAAGACATACATGGCATTGGTTCTAAACAATAGCATTTGGCACAAGGAAAATAAGTCTATAAAATAAATTTGAGCAGCATAATGGTGTTATCATGCTCTAAATATGTAAACAAATAGTTGTTTCAAGACTCAAAAGGCATAAAAGCTTAAAATGATTTGGGCAGCGTAACATTACCCATGTCAATCAAGTGACACACAAACAAGTTTGGAAAAAAAAATTAAGGCAAAGGTGTGTAACAAAATGGCTAGCATAATGCTTCCTCAAATAGAGGAGTGGTGTATAAAAAAAATTATTATGATTTGACATAACAAAAAAATGGTTTTAAACTCAAAAGACCAAGCAATAAAAGGATAAAATGATGTAACATTTAAATGTAACATCCTAGGTCCTATAATTGGCAAGGTTGGTTAAATGGGTTTGACTAAAACTATAATTTTTGAACATATAGATTGGTCCTAAGCATGGCTAATCCTAGATATGCCTCACATCAATTGAGTTCATACTATTTAACTTAATATGCAACATTTTATTCCTTTGCATAGTGATTCTATCTATGTCCTACTTAGTAGAATCTCCTGGTTAACTAGACCTAACTCAAGTTTTCATTACAAAAGGAGAGGTTAACCATTCAACCCCCTGGATATTGTAGTATGTGTATCCTAATTTATATACCCCACCATGTATTGGATTTGAAATAATTTTGGGAGATGAAACCTTGGGTCAATGCCTCCCTAAATAACTTGTGAAGAAGCTATGAACTCCCCTTCACAAGCCAAATTGCATGAAAGAAATGACTAAGTGGAAAGACTTTAGAGGTTATTTTTATATCACCCAAACCATAGGGGTTTTGGTAGAGCTTTATCAACATTCTTTCCACACCTTGGACTAGGCATGAATTTCAATTAAAAAGTGATTTTGGTCATCCGAGTTCCCTATATGGGATGGAGGGAAAGCATACATGTTGTCTTCATTTTATGAAAACAAACAAACAAGTTCAAAAAAACATGGCATAAAATGAAAAATTTTCCAAAGCACGAACTAAGTATTTTAAAGTTTATTTTAAGGCATTTATTTTAAGGCACAAAAAATGAAATGTGTTTCAAATTTTTTTGGCCTCTTGGGTTATTTTCAAAACTTGTAATAACTTTGACAACACAAGCTAAGCAAAAACACCCATGTTCATTTCAATCACTTAAAATCAAATGTTCAAGATTTAGTTAAATTCATTTTAAACACCCAAGATGAAATGTTCATGAGACTAAACTTAAAAATTCATGTCTTGGACCTGTAATGGTTAGAGATTTTCCTCCTACTTTGAATCTCGTTAATGGATGAGCAAATAAGTTTTCAAAACATAGCTCTCAAGTTTACTATTTTTTAAACATAGAGATCAATATCGATCACATGTGATTGATGTCAGTTGCTAATAACTGATATTGATCGATAAGGACCAAAATTAGCTGAGTATGAACCTAAAGGTAAAAAAAACATGATTCAAAAAATGTTAGCTCAAAATATGATAAAAATTCTTCAAAATTTGCAATTAGATGATTAGATAAAGAATATAAAGGTCAATGAAACCAAGAAATAATAATTATGAATGCTAAAAAGATTCAAAATCTAAGTTTTTTAAGTTATGTTTTACCCTACATCATAATTTATTACAATCACCTAGAACTGATCTTGGTTAGGTAGAATCGATGATGGTTAGGTAGAACTAATGGTAGTTAGGCAGAACCAATGTCAATCTCTGTGTAGATCTGAGTTAGCATAAAAATCAAAAATATGGCAAAAAGAAGGTTAAGACTCCAATTTTAAATATATTCAAGCATTAATTTGAAGATTTATGAGTTGCATCTTGGTCTTCTTGGTAAGTGAGATGCATTTATATCCCACCATGCATGACATTTGTGATCAAGGAATCCAAGAATGTAAGTTAGATTAAGTTTTAAAATAAGTAATAAAACTTGAATAAAAATACACTAGCATACTAACACTTACTTGAATAGATCATAAGGGGAGCATATTAAACAAAACCAATTGAAAACACAATTAGAATGTAGATAATGACAAATTCCTTACCTTATTTTAATGCTCTGATTCATTATGTGGATTACTCAGTTTGTGTTCAAAGAGTCTTTGGTAATGGAGCTTGGTTATCTCCTTCTCTCCTTGTCACAAAGGCTTAGGGCTTGATGTTGTCTTTGGCTTGTGATTTTGGAATTATAACACTATTTTTTTGAATTATGCACCAAAACCTTCATTATAACTTTACTATGTTCAAGCTCTCTAAATGAAGAAGTAAATGCTTGAATTTATAGGCTTAAGAACTAACCCTAACTCAAAGTGAGTTAAGGTGTAGTTTAAGCATGAAATGGGTTCAAACCTAACATTAGTGAGATAATTTACATTAGAGTTAAAATGTGTCAAAACCTCATGATTTTTAATGAATAGGTATGGCTGAGATATTTTGAGATATTTGTAAACGCTTGATAACTCAAAAAAGGTAATCATGAAAAGCTAGGATATTCTTGATTTTTGAATTTCATTTTTTAAAATTTTATTAATTGATCATGGATAATTCAACTAGGAATTTAATTAGGTTTAAAATTTTAATTAATTATATTTAGGTTTTTTAGCATTTTTAAGTTTTGATTTTATGTCCATGTGCCCCATTTAATAGTTCCATAAGCCAAATTGCATGTTATGATGTTGCATGATGATTAGAGATGAATCTGTGAGAGGTTTTTGTTGTTTATAGTAGGATACCCCAATTAAGGATGTCTCAACAAGATTTTGAACTTTGATAATTGATGTAAAATCAAATTTGGGATGTTCAGTGATTCTTAGGCTTAATTTATAATGGTTGGTAAGAATTGGTCTGAAGTCTAATCGAAAGCCATTGATGTCTAGTTTTAAGTGTCTACACATTATACACTTAATCTAAATATAAAATCCATAATGAAATCACACAATATTAGTTACACGTAAGCATTAAACTAAAATAAATAATAACTATTACACATAATTAATTATCTAAATGCAAATAACATCAAAGACATACTAAAACTAATAGTTCAAGCAATGCATATAAAGACTGTTATCTATCATGGTGTGTGGATGGGTTCTATTTGTTCCTATATTACCATCCAACACCTCCATCTATTCCATCCACTATGAGGATGCTCTCCCTCCTTCATTCTCTAAGGGATGAATCTCTCTTGCATCTAACTCATGACAAGAAGGTAGTTAGCCTATAAAATCATGATATATATCATAAACTACTATTGTAACAACTAATCAAAATGATCATAATGTAAAGAATATATGATATAGATAACTCATAGTAATCTAATCATGTAATCAAATCAACATATGATTGTCCCATAACATTATATGACTTATAGCTTAGTTAAATAATAATTAATCAATATAACAACCATAATAATCCATAGATAATTAGGTAAATTAGCTTAATGCAATATTGGGATATGACAAACAAGATTTGTGTCCAAATTTAATCACCTAAAATTGAAATTTGAGTGATAAGAGTGATAATTTAGACCACCTATCTCGATATTAGCCCTAGACCTATCCTAGAGCCCATTTTCACACTTATCCAGCCTTCATGTTGACCACAGGCATCCCTAGTCATCCCTGAAGTGGTCTTAGACCTTCATTATTACATCATGATATATCATGCCTAATATTCTACCACTTGGAAACTAGCACCATAATAGGCACAATAGTACCACATGGCACTAGTATCCTAATAATGACACTACTATCTTTTCATAAACATATATCTTTTCAAATCTTAGGCCTCCTAGGGTTAGCCTAGACCACTTTTAACACCTACACAAACACCAAAATAGTAAAAATACATGAATTTTAGCCTTCTAACCACTAGATATAAATTATATGTAAATTACATATAGAAACTCAGAACTTTGAACTATGAATTTGACATATAGGGGAGGTTAGTCTTGTGTTAGTCTCATAAAATAAATGAAATGAACACACTAAAATCCTAATACCTCTAGCCTAGACACTAGGGATGGCTTGGTAATAAAAACTAAATGAAAGCACAATAAAAACATATAAGACACAACTCTTTTAACTTCTTTAGAGATCCAAATGGATATGATGAATGGCTTGCTCATCTTGTGCATCAAAAAGTCTTTGACAATGGAGGTTGCTTGGCTCCTTCTCTCCTTGGCACATTGGATTTAATGTTGCTTGGCTTAAGATTTGAATATTATAACACTACTTTCATGAGTTTTATGGAACAAATCTTTCATAATAACTCTACAATATCCAAGCTTAGAAATGAAGGGGTATGGCCTTATATTTATAGCCCTTAGGAATTAACTCTCACCTTAGGAATTAACTCTCACCCAAGATGAGTCAAGGTTGAGTTAAGGCTTGGAATGGGTTCAAACTAAACATAGGTGAATTAAAACTAACTCTAGTTGAGTTAATAGATGTCAAGTAATTATAATTTTCAATTACTAGACATGGCTCTCAAATTAGATATTTTAGGATATTTTCAAAGAGCTTGATAACTCATAAAGGCAATGATGAAAGGCTATGATATTTTGATTTTTTAATTTCCTTTTTTAGATATTCATTAATTTCAAATGGATAATTTAACTAATAATTTAATTTTTTTTATTTTTTTTATTTATTTTTATTAGCCTTTAGCTCTTTCAATTTTAATTAAGTGTGCAAGTGCCCCACTTAATAGGTCTATAGGTCAAATTAACAGTTTTGATGTTGTAAGGTGATTAAGGATGAATTCGTGAGAGGTTATTATTTAATATGATATAATACCCCAATTAGGAATGCCTCAACATGATTTTGATCATTTATGAATAATACATAAACAAATTTAGGATGCTTAGTGATTTCTAGGATTAATTTGCAATAGTTGGTAGGGATCAGTCTAAAATCTGGTCTGAAGCCAGTTGTGGTCAATTTTAAGTGTCTATAGTTTGTCTTTGTTTGGGAAGATGTTTCAAGATATAGACACAATAATGTCTTCTCAAATAATAAAATAGGCCATTAGAAATTAAATACGGTAATGATTGAAGAATAAGCTCCAATAAATGTTTAGGAAGCCTATAACTATGCCCCCTTGAGGGAGTGGTTGACACATATGATTAATGAATGGTCCTTCAAAAATAAGCAATAAAAAGAATGAAATTAAATCATGGGTGATATTAATCCAATCAAAAAAATTCTTGCATGCATTTATTTAAAAAGTATTGATTTTCCTAAATGTGGTTATAATCAGTAACAAAGGTTGAGATATTGAGTTTCCCAAAAGTGGTATAAAAATTTGCATAAGCATATGTCCTAATAGGGCAGATGATTCAAAATAATAATTTGCCCATAGATGGTTATAATCATTAATAGGTCCTAGATTTAATAATGATTTATTATTTATGCCTTAGTAGGGTAGGTTGGCAAGTATAACTCAAGGATATAACCTATCAGATAGATTAAAGATGAGCAAGTGCAAATGTAGATGTGATGGTCTAATGAATAAAGAAGCCACAAATAACTAGGCACACAAAGATGCATAAAGTGATGAAAGAGATTAATAAACGAATAAATAATTGATCAATGTGAATGATTTGGTTTACCTACCATTGTGGAGGTGCTCATTCATATTAGCATTAATATAAATAGAATGGTTAATGGGTTGATTTGATCGAGGGTGGGAGGATTTGCCAAGGTTATCAAGGAGAAGTTTTTGTTGCTCCATTACTTGTAATACTTCTTGAGCTAATTTTTTCTATAGCATGTGATAGTGTGTATCATGATATGAAACACCATGATGATGTAGCCAAAATATGCAAAGAGACTGACTCTCGATCCAATAAAAAATTAAAATAATATACCAATGATAAAGACCATGATGATAATGTTGATGTATGAATATAAAAAGACTCAAGAATAATGTACAAGGAATCACCCAATGAACACATATAGACTGATTCAAAGAACAAAAATGAAATAAAACAAATAAGTAAACAAACACACAAATAAACAAATAAACAATTAAGTAAAAAAACACATAGAAAGCTTGAAAATAAATCAATAGAAAGCATCCCACGTCAACCAAGTCAATACTTACGCATGAAGGCTCAATGAACATATAAATGGGTAGTGCCCCCAAGTAAGGATATATACAAAGGGAAAGGTTACACCCCTAATGGTAGTGGAATGGATTGGAACTAACATTTGATTTGCCCCAGTAGGGTGGATCAAGGATGACTGACTAGGTTTAAATATGACAGATATTTATGGATTTTAAAATTTGTAAATGTTTTTAGAATTTTGAGGTATCTTAAATCATCATATATTGATAATATACCACTCATAAAATGGTGAGATCATTGTCTTAGGTTGATCATAAAATGGTGAGAGTGTATGGAAAAGAGGGACTAGGCTAACCTTAACATAAATCGAGCATAACCTACATAGTCCCATTAAAACCTCAAGTCATAGTAGTTCTACCAACACAAAAGGTAGTGAGATCCAACTAGGTAGAAACAAGTTCATGAATTTAGGCAAATAGCAAGGCAAATGACAATAGTAATGGAAAGGTGATGTGGTAATGCATGGTAAAGGTGTTTTTCCTAATTTGCCCATAGGCAGTTATAATTAGAAAATAATGGCATAGGTTTGTGATACTAATTTACCCATAGGTGGTTATTATTAATAACACAAGGTGGAATACTAATTTTCTCAAAGGTAGTTATAATCAATAGCACCAGCTAAATGTAAATGAAAGATAAATTGCTAGATCCATTACCACACTACTTTTATAGACTATCATTTAAACATAGAATTATGAAACTATTGAAATTGGATCAGAATCCCCTTATAGAAGGTATAGGAAGAACCAAAATAACCAAGTTCAAAAAGGGTTGGGTAGGGTGACTAAAAATAGGCTTTGACCAATAGTGAAAGTATAGTGGGATGGTATATGGTATGGCATTGTTCAAGGATGATTATGTTATAATGTTAATAGAGTTTCCCCCAATTGATAAAGTAAGATAAATGGTAGGGTATGAAGCAATGGAAAGAGGAATGGTAAATTAAAATGATGAGGTAAATAACAAATCAAAGGTAAATGTTTTTATTTTTTCTATTCATTTGGAGTTGTACGTCCTGATCAACATATGTTACAACCAAAACAATCAATCATGGAAATTGCTAAACCACACCTCTTATGAATAGTTACTCTATCAAGAACCTGATATAGATATGGACTCTAAAAATGTTGTTGTGATCTTTGTTAGTCATTGATTATGTTTCCTTAAAATGTTGAGACAAGGTGTCTTTGTACCCTCTACAAAAAAAAGTGCAACCAGGGATGGTAAATATGGATAAATATTGGATAATATGTATGATTTGGAAATGTAAAGGTGGATGATAATAGAATGTATAATGGTTGGGAAAAAAATAAATATTGGGATTTTTAGGCACACATAATGTTGTTGATTTAGGATTCAACATAATTTTGGTTGTGGTAGGGCCAAAGACTTTTGAATATTCTCTCAATAGAACCACCATATTTTTATGTTGTTTTAGATTGAAAGTAGATACCATTTGATTATGTTGTAGATTAGAATTTATATTGATGTCATATTTAATAATGTCTTCATCAAGCAGTAAATAACTATTGTGCTCAGATATTTTCATCTTGAAGAGGTTTTCAACAATGAAGTTTTCTTGATTGTCCAAAAGTACCTCCAAAAAAGTTTCACTAAGGAATATTGACTTTTGACTTTGATTGTCTTCTAGCACCTCAAAGATGGTTTCACTAGAAGATTCTAAGTTTAGACTTTGATTATCCCCAAGAACCTTTGAGAAGGTTTTAATAGAATATTATTATTCATTTTCATGAATGTGGTCTTGGTCCCCCTACTATTTATTAATTGATATGTCACCATAGATGCATTTCAATAAGGTGTGATTCTATCAATCCCAATCAACACTTGTTGGAGGTAGAATGTCAATATAATGGCTATGTTGGGTGGTGATAATGTAATGTGGAATGGTAATGGAATGGGAAGAGGTAGCATAATCCTTGTATAATATACTAGGATAACTTATATCAATTTTGAAGTAATCATCCTCAAAAACCATAGAAGGATCACAAATATATTTATTGATTTGCAAAGCATGCATAACCAATATTGTAACAATCATGAATGTATTTTGATTCTAAAATTGAGTCTAACTCAAGGAACTCTAAATCCAATGTTGATATTGATGTTGATTCTAATTCTGATGTTAAATCTAATATCAGTTCAAGAATAAAACCTAACTGTAATGTTGATTCTTTATCAAATATGGATGTTGCTACAATGATGTCTTGTTGACTATTTGGTATTGGATAATTAACAGCCTTTAATGGCATAATGGGATCCATAGAGACTAGTTTTTCAAAGTGAGACTCCTCAATGAGGGGTAAAAGTTTGAGACATAACTTCATAGATACTAGTTTATCAAAGGGAGGATCTTTAAAAATGGGATAATGGTCAAGATAATGATTTTCCCAAAGGTGGTTATAATCATTAAGAAATTACTCAACAAAGACTAACTTATCAAAGTGAGACTCCTTGATAATAGGTAAAGGATCAAAAGGTGAGTCATCACAGGTTGACTCATCATAAATAGGTGTTTCAATAAAAACATCATAGATTGGTTGGTTCTCTTGGCCTTGGTTTACAAGTAGTTTTAAAATACCAATTTTGAATATATCTTGGTCTTCAAATGATTGGCTCAGTTGGAGAGGTACTGATTGGTTCTATTGTGACTCAATGATCAGCATGGATTTTCTAAAGTGAGGTATAGTTGGCAATGGTTGAATAATGGTCGGTGGTTAGATAATAATTGGCTTATCTATTATGGGCTTAACAAAGGTTGGTTATTAGCCTAGGATGGTAATTGTGACCTATCTAGTCATAATTACATAACCTTGTTAGGAGAATGAGCTACCATACTTGAAAGGCCCTATAATGGTAATGGTATGGCATTATGAAGCTTGGTTGCTCACATAAGCTAGAGGATGAGGTCTTAGAATGGTATTGGTAGGGCATTGTGAAGCTTGATTATTTACACAAGCAAAAGGATGAGGTCATAGAATAGTAATGGTAGGGTATTGTGAAGCTTGGTTGCTTGCACAAGACAAAGGATGAGGTCCTAGTATGGTAATATTTGGATTTTATGGATCTGGTGGCTCATGTAGTTTGAAGGAGGGTTAATGGTATAGGTGGGGGATTGGGTACCATGAGTAGTAATAGGTGAATTTAATACATTAATTGGCCCAAAAAAGGTATCACTACATACTTATCTTAAGTACCTTGGCTTTATTCCCTAGATTGAGTATTGTAAGGAAGATAAGTATCCACCTCACAAACCACATCTTCACCAAATGGGTCTTGATCAAGTCAATTTGTGTGACCATGTTATCATAACTTAGATTGTACATGACTCCATTATGAGTGTGATGAAACATATCCTAGTCAATGATAAACATTTCACAAAAATGCCTAGAGTTATACAAACTCTAAAAAATAATGTCTAAAAGACAAATGGTCCAAACATAGTCTAACTTGGTCTAAGGAATGGAGTTGTATCTCCAAAATGGTCTGCACTAAAACTTGGTATAAAATAGTTTAATGTCAAATGTCTTAAACAAATGGTCAAGTGGTTGAATAAAAACTAACATGTCAAACTCTAGGTATAAAATGTTTCAAACAAGTCTAATCTAAAGAAAACAAAAGTTGATATGTATTTTAGAGAAGGTACAAAATCTAGGCTTAAAAATAGGCATGTGTTAGGTCTTTTGGAAAAGGCACAAAATCTAGACTTTAAACAAAACAAGGTAAGCGATTGAATCTAACAAATCTAAAACATTTTGGCATAAACTAGGCATTTGTATTTAAACATGAACTTGTTTAATTGGTAAAAGGCATGAAATAATAGGCATATGGAAGATAGACTACTTCCCCAAATCTAGGCACAAAAAATAATTTTCAAATTAAACATATAATTAACCTAAGTTACACAACCCAAAAGAGAAATATTGAAGCCTAGGCCAAAATTACACAAGGCATAGGAAAAAATCAATCAATGCTTGGATTTGAACTTGTCAAGGCTTACTATGAACTCAACGTAAAAAACTAGGCTTCCTTAGACAAACAATAAGCTAGACAAGAATGAATGGCATAATGGCACTAGATAAAGATCCCAAAAGGCACACGTAATCTTGGTTTCAAAATGGAATTTGGGAGACAAGGCAACAAGTCTTTAAAATGATTTGAGAAGCATAATGACATTATTTCACTCTAAAAGATGTAATCAATGGTTTATTTTCAAGACTCCAAGGCATAAGTTTTGAAATGATTTGGATAACGTAACAATACCCTTTTCAATCAAATGACACACATAAACAAGATTTATCAAAAGACTAAGGTAAAGGTGTGGTGTCAAATGGATGATGTAATACCTCCTCAAATAAAGGAGTGATGTATAAATAAGACTCATTTTAATGTTGTATGATAAACAAAAATAGATAGTTTAGACTCAAAAACCATGTAATAAATGATAAAATGACACAAACACCTAAGTGTAACATCCTAAATCCTAAAACTAACAAGGTTGCATAGTACTATCAAATTCTATCAATATACTCACTCTTGAGAGGATTTTAGTTGTCAATCTAAAAAGTAAAAGTGCATGAAAAGTAGGGTTTTTAGGCCTCCTCTTCTCTCAAGTGTTTTCATTATGACATGGAACTTCGGGCTACTCACCCTACATCAATAGTATGTCCACAACAAGTGGGGTTATTCTAAATTATCAATTTTCACTCATTTATAGATGGTGCCAAGTGTGGCTAACATAAGAGATACTCACATCAATTGGATCTACCTCAACCAGCTTATTGTGAAAAGGGCTTGTCATTTTCACAACTATTACATCCATCACTTATTTAGTCTAGTGCGATGTCTGAGTTGATCATACATTTTGAGGATAGTAATCACTAACAGAGGTAGTTTAACCACTCAAACTACCATCCCAGTGATTCACCATCTCAATTTATATACCCCATCATGGAGTTAGGTCAAAATGATGTTGGGATATGAATTCCTAGGTCAATTCTTCCTTAAATAACCCATGAAGAGGCCATGAACTCTTACTCACAAGCTAAAATGTATAAAAAATAAAGACAAGTGATTAGACTTTAGGGTCATTTTGGGGTCACCCAAACCATATGGATTTGGGGAGGGCCTTAACAAATTTATTTTCACACTTTGGACTAAATTAACCAAGGCAAATAATGAACATTTTTTGTCACCCAAGTTTCCTAAAGGAGATGGGGGGGAGAGCATACATGCATCACTCATTTTTCTCAAAAAACCAACTTTAAATAGATAAGCATAAAATAAAAAACTCTTAAGAGTATGTAACTAAATGTGAAAGTTCATTTTAGTACACTAAAACAAAGTCTATTGTGAAATTTGAGCCCTTTTTCATTAGTTGTGTGAAAAATTTACACAAAAATTTAAAAACAACTAAGGTATGAAAAGAACTATGTTTGTTTTAAGCACAAAAAATAAACGGTGTAAAATTTAACCATGTTCAAATTTCACTTTTTCTACCTTAGGACCTATAATTTGTTAGAGGGTTTTCCTATTTAGAATCCCAAAAGTGAGTGAGAAAAAAATATTTTGAAATGAGCTCTTAGGTTTCTTATCTTTTGTCTCAAAGAGATCGACGTTGATCCACACATGGATCAATGTCAGTCTATAAAGATTGGCATCGATTGATCCACATAGGGATCGATGTCAGTCAAAAAAAATTGATGTTAGTTTCTACAAAAACATATAAAAACACAATATGGTTTGACAAAAATGATGATTAGAAAAACAAGCCTAAAATTAAATATTTGTTTGGATCCTACAAGAAAATGGTTAAACAAACAACATGCAAGTTTTTAAACATATAGTAAAAACTAGAAAACTCAAGAAAACCTTCATTAATCATGTTTCTATCATGCTCTACTTTTCACACAGGGATCAATATCAATTCTAGAAGAATTGACATCGGTCTAGGAAAATCAACATCGATCTTTCTCAAAGTTGAAATTAAAAGATGTCAGTTACCTTCAACTTGTGTGTTGCTAAAAAATAGAAATACATGAAAAATGAAATAAAAACTTGAATTTTGAAGATCATTAAGTATCCATTAGAAAAACTAAAAGTTACATATTATCCTCTTTGATTAGATGGGATTCTTGATGTTTCATCGGGCATGCCAACATGGTGAACTAGGAATTTGACATAGAGGGGAGCTTAGTCTTGTGTTAGTCTCATAAAATAATTGAAATGAACACACTAAAATCCTAACACCTCTAACATAGACACTAGGGAGAGCTTGGTAACAAAAACTAAATGAAAGCATAATAAAAACATAAAAGACACAACTTTTTTACCTTCCTTGGAGCTCCAAATGGATTTGTTGAATGACTTTCTTGGGTTGTGCATCAACAATTCTTTGACAATGGAAGTTGCTTGGATCCTTCTCTCCTTGACACATTGGCTTTAATGTTGCTTGGCTTAATATTTAGGCATTATAACACTACTTTCATGAGTCTTATGGAATAAATCCTACATAATAACTCTACAATATCCAAGTTTAGAAATGAAAGGGTATGGCCTAGTATTTATAGCCTTAGGAATTAACTCTCACCCAAGGTGAGTCAAGGTTAAGTTAAGGTTTGGAATGTGTTCAAGATAAACCTAGGTGAGTTAAAACTAACTCTAATTGAGTTAATAGTTTTCAAATAATATTATTTTCAATTACTAGGCATGGTTCTCTAATTAGATATTTTAGGATATGTTCAAAGAGCTTGACAACTCATAAAGGCAATGATTAAAGGCTAGGATATTTTGATTTTTGAATTTCCTTTTTTATATATTCATTAATTTCAAATGGATAATTCAACTAGGAATTTAATCTTGTTTAATTTATTAATTGATTTTGATTAGACTTTAGCTCTTTCAAAATTTAATTAAGTGTGCAAGTGCCCCATTTAATAGGTCCATAGGTCAAATTGATAGTTGTGATGCTATAAGGTGATTAGGGATGAATTCATAAGAATTTATTATTGTATATGATAAAATACCTCAATTAGGGATGCCTTAACATGATTTTGAGCATTGATGAATGATGCATAAGCAAATTTGGGATGTTTAGTGATTCTTAGGCTTAATTTGCAATGGTTGGTAGGAATCAGTCTAAAATCTAGTCTGAAGCTAGTTGTGGCCATTTTTAGGTGTCTACAAGAATAAGTTGTGCATAATTAAGGTTATCAATCCCTATTCTACCCTACTTCTATATAATACCATCTACAACATTCCTAAGCTCAAATTACTCAAATTTCCAGTCTCAAGCACATTCAAATCACTCAAGTCAACTATCATACTAGCTTCACTTACACTTGCACCAACACTTAGGTGAGAAAAATACATTGGACTTGATCCCTCTTTAGAAAAATGGTATGTAGTAAACTCTCTTCATAGCAGGGTGTTGAGGATGTCCAGCCTATCCCACTAAAAAACACACATTTTAGCTTGAATCAACTAGATGCCCTAATAACATGGAGGATTACGGTTTACTCACAAAATCAGCCAAAATAGGTAAACTATAGGGTTTCATAACTCATGTACATAGGAACAGATCTTAAAGATCTAGACATATGTGAACTGAGAAGTTTGGGACAGTCTTGCACAGAGGACACTAACACCACATGGCTCTACTATCTAATTAGGGTGCTACTATCCAAGAGAGGTTTTGGAAAATGGATACTATTTATGATACTCTAACCAACCTCTACCTTATTTTTCATCCTCTAGATCATGAATCTCAGTTATTTTCCAGCTAAGTTTTTATTTGTATTAATTATTTTTATTTTTAAAAAGGTTAAATTAAGTCAATTTTGTAACAAATTGATGGCTATATTTATTATATATTTATACCCTAATTTACTATACTCAACACTTTAACACCATATGATTTGCATTAACTAAGTCTTAAAAGGTTAAAACATTTGGTGAAGCTGACTTACTTTGTACAGATCAAAACCTTACCCCTAGATAACCCTAGGGTTTATTTCCAACATTATAAGACCCATACTCAAATTTTAGATCCATACATCTTCTAATTTTTATTTGATATAATCATGATAATAATTACATAATAATTTTATCACTTTTTGATGCAAAGTCTAATACTTTCATTCGCATGTTTATTTCCTTTAATTTATAATGAACTCAAAAAATACATAAACACATGTATACATGATGTTTTATATCAATTAAAATGCATGTCATGTTTCATTATATATATAACATGTTATTGTTCTCTTATGTAGAATTAAATTAATAAATAAATCCTTACATACATAGAAGATATATTACATAAGCTAACATCCAGGTTTCAAGTTTCAATGTCATATCTTATGCATAATAAAGGACCTCCTTCTCCTCCTCATATCCATGAGGGTGATAGCTAATTTCCCTCTAACCAAGTTCATGTTATCATTCCTCCATGAGATGAATCAACCTATAATATTATTACCAATACCCATACTCAACCTATCCACGCCTCCATCTCTCCCCTATAGGGTATGTGCCTACTTGTTCAATCAGAAGTAACTAGGATTTGTACTTGTGAGACTCTAAGGGATAAAATTATTAGTATGAGCAAGATAATATCCAATTTATAGAATAAAATTAGTTATTAATTGAAAAGGTCACATTACATGTACACAGTCTTCTGAATATGTTAGTGTAAACCATGTATATGCATCTACACCTAGAAAAGTTGTGCCTAGCACTCTTTCATATCCAAATCATAAATCACAACATGGTGCATATATTATAAGTGATTAAAAAATATTACAAGGGTTGAATAATATTTCAATTGAGATACTAAGGGAAATGATTAAAGCTAATTTTATCAGCCTATCTCCTCTACACCCAGTGAGGAGATCCAGATATTATTGTGCATATCATAAAATAAATGGACACCACACCAATTCATGTTTAACATTAAAAATTAAAATATAATAGATAATGGATACAAATGACTTAAATAGTGACACATCATCCAAAAAACATATAATGGAACATATACAAATTTGAATATGGTCAAATTTAGAAATGGTACAAAAATGGTTACCAAAGCATAACTCAGAATAATTAAAGGATCAAAAAGCACAATCAGAGCAAGAAATAGTATAAGAATCATAGGTAAAGTAATTAAATAATGCAAATATACCTCTCCAAAATGAGGCTCAACTTTCAAATCAATATAGGTTTGGTTGAAAATATCTACAATAATTTGATTATCATGGTCAAAGTTTGAGCCAACAGGCCCAATACATCACTTATCCTACTATAGCAGTTGATAATTTTGGTCAACAAGGTTTGGGATTTATTAAACATCCTAAGGAAAATCATTCAAAGATACAATTTATCAATCCAATAAATATAGATACATAGGAAATATTACAAAAAGAGTAAGAACTTAATTTACAAAGTGAAAATCATGCTAAGCCAACAAGCATTCCCAAAAAAGGATTTCTATTCAAAGAGCCTCCTTAGCACTATATGCCTACAATAATCATAGTTTTAAAGGGAAAAATAAAAATCAATATTCCAAAGAAAAATTTATAAAGGTCAAGTCCATAGTATGAGGAAATTCCCTCTAGCATTCTTGGTTATTATGATTATTATAATTTTGATGATGAACAATACAAAAATTCATACTACAACACTGTTCAACTTCAGCATAGCAATCACATTACATGAGAGATTACCATTCTTGTTTTTGACACAGGCCATATTCATAGTGAGTCTTCCATGATACTCATTGGTTATCGTTATTCCCCCTACTTGTACATATTTTCCTTATTTCTTGCTCTTTGTATATAGTTTTATTTTCATGTTGCTTGTACATGGCTTATATCCAACAAATACAAAAACAATATAATATTTCAAAAACACAAAAACATTTAAATATTTAATCAAAAAATTTAAAATTGTAGATTTTATGCATTTCCATATTTACATTTCTTATATTTTCTAGACACTATGTATGCTATCTATATTAGTATAGTTTGTTTTATCATATATACATGCTTCACTTGTTCTTATCAAGAGCTTGTAGATTGCTACAGGACTCAGGCCCACTACACTAATCTAGATTACCTATTATCTACCCACTATGGGAATCTACATAGATACATAGTGTTGTAGAAAAGAGGTGTGTTGTATTTAGTTTATTTAAACCAAGAAAAATCATGGGATATTCCTTTTTCACTCAATATTTTAACACTCAGCTACACCAACATCAATCTATGTAAGGCATAGGCCTTATGTGCTCACTTGAAACCTAGCTGAGAAGGAACTAGGGCCTGTGGTGGGCTAGTTGTGCTATGGCATGAGACTTCAATTAGAGGGATTCATTACTTATATGAAATCTTTACATATATTCATAGGCAAAATCCTTTCATGAACTAATCCAAGTTTCATATAGGTGTTTGAAGAATCAAAAGACTGATTTCACTCAAAATACTCATGTTAAACATACAATCCTAACAAGGATAGGAATACATGGTGCAGACTCGATACTCATACTTTGTGAAAAATAAAGATGACATCATGAAATTTTGGAAGGACTCCAATAAATATGTGAACTAATAGCATGCATGAACATTACTTAACATGATTATATTAAAAATCCAACATTACATCCATTACACATTCCATTAGCAATACAAAAGATGCGTAAACCAACCAAATTATGTTTTACTATAGCAATAGTTGCCATTAATCCAAATATATAATAGATTATAGAGTTCATAGTAGAATAAATGCTTAGTTCAAACTACTCAACAACCTAGAGGCTCATAGATGAGCTTGGGCACATAAAATTGGAGCCTTCATGGCTTCCATACTATTCATATGCCAAAAGGCTACTAAATCAATGTATATAGAATAATTTCATTTTAACAAGGCTTCATTACAATTATCATCATCCCTTGCTTCATCTGGCTCGAGCTTCTTAAATATATTTCAATAAAATATTCAATAGGGTGGAAGGTGCACATTGAGTTCCATGCTATAGATTGGTCATCATAACCATCAGCTTCATGACTTCGTGAAGTCTACACTAAAGTCTCCATGTCTTGCCAATCCTAGAAGATGCCACAAAAATGTGAGAGCTATTTATTTACCTACCAGCTAGCACAAGATGTGTGTTTTACCTTCTAGTTGGTGCCAAAATTCCATAAGTAAAAACACTACACAAAATGATTATTTCATACTAGGTAGATGTCATGTTAGCATGAATCTTTTACTTAAAAAGATAAGGGGCCCAACATTACCCCATAAAAAAAAATTATTCCATCTTCAGACTAGGCTATCAAGCTCTTGGGAATGTAGAACTCAGGTGCATTCTTATTGAGTTTGATGTTGAAGTCTTCAAATCCCTTAATATCAAGCTAGATTTATTCTATGGCACTATCTATCTTAGTGGATGAAGTAGTGAGCACAAGCACATCCATTTTCTCTAGATCCTTATAGAGGGCCTCAACATTGGCTTTTGCCTTTTCCATACTCCTATCTAAGATCACTTCTTACTCATAGGCCTTAGTCTATAAAATTTAGAAGAGTACTTCTAGGTTATGCTCTTGATCTTTTATTTGGTTACTAAGCACATTCATGCTCCCCATGATTTATGCCTTCTTTGACCTACTTTTTGAGTACACTTGTACCATCAGCTTCTCCTTTTCTTTCTTTACTTGATTTAAGCATGAATTTATAATTGAAGCTTGGTTTGATAAGATTAAGAATATGGAATATACTACATTATGCCCTCTTATAATTAAATGAAGAGGTCTTCTACCTCTTTGATCTTATCAACTAGCTCTTTATTCAGCATGATGTTAGGATCTTCTTCTTCTTGTGTTGGTTTTGGTTTTAAGCTTGAGAGCATATGCTCCACCAACACACAATTTTTTTCAACCTTAGAAATGTCCTTAGTATTGATGCTAACTAAAAAATATAATTTGGTCATCTCTATGCACTCACAGAGTTGTTGTAGCTTGAATTTGGTGGCTTGTGCTTCATCCTTAGGTTTTTTGTGGAGATTTTTACACTTCTTTTCCTATTCATCATTGATGATGTTTTGATGCATAAATTCATCTTGATCAGTGCATTCTTATATTGGACTAGGTTTATGGCATGAGGGTTAATAAGGAGGGAGTCGTGTCCCTCATCAAGCTCTTCTAAGCTCAAAGTAACTACCTTAGGCACCTCAAATTGGGGCTCATTTATGTAGTGGTATAGTGTAAATGAGATTTTTTTGTGCATCCTGGTCATATTGGATTGGGTGGTAATAATGTCATACATATATAGTTATTCATCCACCCATTCCTCCTGTGCCTTTTCCCTTATATTCAACTTTTTTCCATTTTTATTGATGATGGCCTTTTCTATCTCTACTTCCTCCTCTTCACTAGTACCACCACTTTATTTATCACTCTCCTTAGAGGAATCACGTGTTTGATCCTTAGGGGTTTCTTCCTTGGACTCTTCCCCCTCATCCATTACTTTATCTTGAGTTTTCTCAATCTCATCTCTAGGGAAATGCTTTCAACACCAGCATCACCTTGTTGTTTTTGGGGTTATTTTGTTGTCTCTATTTGTTTTTATAAGGCATCAGTATCACCTTATTTTTCTTCAGGCACCCCTTCACTATTTAGGTGTGCCTTTTATACAACTTTTTATGCCTTCTTAGTGGGGGCACTTGGTGCTTAATGACTATTTCAACTACTAGTCTTACATTTACGAGAATCTTTAGGGCCTTTTTTTCTAACTTGGCCAATTATTTTTCCTTGGAAAGTCTTCACTTGTATTTAAGTACCAATGCCTTATTTATGTCCTCCTTACTCAATCCCATCTTCTTCCAAACCCTTCTTTTTTCCTTTTCAATTTTTGAATGTGGTGTGGAGGCTTCTTCACTAGATGAGGAGCTTACTAGCTCCTTTATTTTTGTAAGCATGTTAGTCATGCCACTTTGTATGGATTTTTGTAAATACTTGGCTCTTGACTCTTCTTATCCTTTTATCTATAGGATATATGTCTCTTCTTAGTCTTCTTTAGTTTCCTCCTCTATGATGGGCATGAGGGTTGCCTCTTTCTCCATCTCCACAAGAGTTATAGTAGGGAATGCAATAGGTACCTAAGTATTTTTCTTGTGTTTATTATTGGAGGAAGAAATCTCTTGCACAAAGTTCATGTGATTATTAGGAATGGGGGTGAAATTTTCTCTTTGAATGTAATTTTTAACTAAATGAACTCCATGATCTCTTCAATATTCTCTCCCCATTTCTTTTAGAGAGTCTTATCCTAAATTTTTGACACAGCCTTCCCTTCATCATTGACTAGGAGGGTGAAATCATCATCTTTTCCAAGATTACCACCCTTCTTATGTGGCTTCATTTCATATTATAGGTTGAATATCTTCCCATTTATTATCACTTTTTAGAGGGGATAGATGTTCATCCTATCGATGTCATCTTCCTTGTCTTTGGTGGCCTTAGATTTTGGGTACATAAACTGGTGCCTCATCCTAATTTAGTCTTGATTCATGGTATTAATCAGGATATCAAGCTATTTCACATTAGGGATTCTCTTTAGTGTCATAATTAAATACTTGGTCAAGAATGTGTAAGGTAATCAGAGCCATCCTGATAGGTTCCCATCTATGAGAGTTGAGTTCACCATGTAGAAGTGTTGCATTATGACAAAGGTTTTTGTTCCTACCAATTGTGGGGGGAGTTTCTGATGGATGTACTACTCCTTAGTAAAGTCTTTTATGTGCCTATCACACCACCCTTTCACCTTAGTCTTGTATTTTTGTGAGAATCTAGGTAGGAAAATCAAGTCTTGGTACTTCATCATATGAGACTCATGGTTGGGTGGGAACACCCATAGGTGGTTATCATCATCGTTAAACACACCTATCTCCATCATTATCAGTATCAACATATACCCCCATTAAAAAAATTTGTGCACTCGATAGCACTCTTGCATGTTCTTGACAATCTCCTCAACAATAAACTTGGAGATGTTGAATTTTACCCCTTGCACTATGTGGTGGAAAAATCATAATAATGTCTTGCTAATGTTGGACCATTGACCACCAAGGCATAGTTTGGAGCTAACCAAGTGAATTAATACCCTCATACTAGGGTTTTGGATGTCCTTAATGGGGAACATAAACCCTAACTTATAGTAACCTAGGATCTTTATGACCCTTTCAACTTCTACCTCATCTTCCATCATCTCATGAATGTCTACCCCTATGTTAGGTAGCCCCATGATTCCACTAATGAAGCTCATTTAGATCCTCATGTATCATCTTGCAAATTAGAAATGGTCACCATGTACATGTGAGAGGAGGAATTGCACCAACTTTTCTAACATACCAAAGATTGGTATCTCGAATAGTTATATTGTGCTCATTGTTTCCAATTTTTCTTTAATGGAGACATCAAAGAGTGTGGTTCTAGCCTTTATATTTTTCCTCATGTCTATCATCTAATCATGGTTTAGCTCTTACACATTACTTCTTGTCTAGCGGTTGTAGTCCTTCAATTTTTATATGTACACAAATGACACCCACTTTTCCCCCACCATGACCTCTGGGGGAATTATATTTCTTTATAAATAAGCATTTCACTCGCTTATGGGTATACTTCCATAATGCTTATGCCTTCCACCATCTATGCCTATCATTTTGTGGTGGTTTCTTCTTTCACCACCTATGCTTTCTTTGCATCCTTTTACAACTATGATGGACCTCTGCTTAGCCTATTTTTCCCCATTCTAAACTTATTGCTATTGAAGTATAGTTTTTTGATCATATCAAAACCCAAATATTTGTTTGGTGCTTCTTCACAGTCATGGAAATGTAACTTTATGTTTATCTCTTGAGCTTCCTATGCCATTAATGGTAGTCTAGTCATTCAATAAAACTCTAGATTCCCTATTTTTCTATTAGTTTTTCTCTACTCGTCTCTTTTTCAATTCAAAATAGAAATAAATCTTTTCATTATTTAACAATTATCACTTAGGGGGTTATGGATGACTAGTTTTATCTGGTAACATTCTTTGGTTTTAATGGCTTTGGCTTTGTACTCTATTGTGAATTCTTACAAAGTTTACTAACCTATTGAAGTCTATCATCTACCCCTTTATACTCTATTTTTAGCTACCTCATCAATAGCTAGTAATTAATGGTTGACATTATGTGGATTTATTGAAATTTGCTAAACCTGTAAAATCTACTAAAATCCACCACCACCTACTCATTTACTATGTATCTTTGTACTTCTACCACCATAGCATTAACTTTGGTAATGGTTTATTCAATGAAGTGATGGGTAATTCAAACAGTCACTTTCCACCAATTGTTGGGTGGGTACCAGCTATCTCAATGCTCATTCTCTTGCACTTTGTTCAACTTGGTAGGACTTTCACCCTTCTTATGGAAACTTGGGCATAGTGCTTCACATGTACATGATCTCCATGTTATGCTTCCTTACCAATGTGCCTCTCTTTATTAGTCAATTTCTCTACATTTTCATGTCTCTTGCTTTTGGCCTTCTTTACCCCATACAAATGCTTGCACTGGTCCTCTAGCACTTTATTCTCTCTTCTTGATTTCTTGTGTATGAACATATTGTGTACATCCCTTCATCAAATTGTACTCATAGCTTTCTGAACCTGGAAAACTTCACATGCCTAGAAACTTAGGTGTCTAGTCTCAAGCACTTGAAAGTAACCATACTCAACTCACCTGACTAGATTTAGGCATGTAAGCACTAGAAGAGTTCTCTTGTGGGCCTAGTAGTGCCATGCTTATTCACTTAACAAAAAAAACTATAAGGAAATAATTTTCTCGTACCAAATTTTATTATAGTCAAAATGAAGCAACCAACTTATGACTGGGAAGTTGATGTCTGATGGCACAAGCACCATCCTAGTGATTGTATAGTTTCAATCTATTACTATTGAAATGCCCAGGAAGCATTTTACCCATCAATATACACAACTTACATGTGCTAATTTCTAATATACTATGGATGACATAAGGTCCCATCCACCTAATATGTAGCTTTTTTGGGTGTTTTAAGTAATTAGAGTCATATAGAAATACTAGTGCACCTTCTATAAATATCTTAAACTTGATGTGCTTATCATGCCATACCTTTTAGCACACCTTTTCTATTTTTTGGCTCCACTATGCTTAGGTGTGTGTCCTATCCAGACACTCCAAGTCTTCCAAGTATGCACTTAAAGACTCTTGGTCATCCAATCAACCAACACACATAATGCATAATGAGGGCACTAAGAATTCCATAGGTAAAATTGCCTCTATACCAAATACCAGTTAAATGGTGTAGCCTTGTTCAGGCATTTATACCTAGTGTGATAGGCCCATAATACTGGTGACACATGGTCATCCCAATCTTTGTGACCAATGTTGCATATCTTTTTGAGGCACATTCTCAATATATTATTGAATGCCTCTATGGTGCCATTCACTTAGGGGTGGTAAGTTGTTATTTATGGTATGCCATTATATATTCAGTCAATATGATCTAAATGGTTTCATTGATGAAGAGTGCACCATGGTCACTAGTCAAGCTAAATGAGCATCCATAGTGATTGATGATATTCTCTTAGATAAACCTTACAATGGTGGTGTCTATACAATATTTGGGTTGCACTACTTCGGCCCACTTGGTGAAGTAATTTATGGCAACCATAATCTATCATGCTTATGTGCACCTTGTAGTGGGATTAATAGGTCCAACAAAGTTAATGGCCCATTTTTAAAATGGTGCCTAGGTAAGGATGGGGATGAGAGGCATCTCATCCCAATGGTTTAGATTTCCCATCTATTGGTAGATATCACATGATTTGGTGCATTCTCTTACATCTTGAAACAAAGTTGGCCACCACAAGCCTAATTATAATACTTTACATACCATTATGTTTCTAGCATAATGGCCTCCAATAATCCCCTCATATGCCTCTTATAATATTGAGTCCCATTCAAGCTCTAAGATGTATTTATGCATGACCTCATCATGGATTAACTTATATAATTCCCTGCTAATGAGTTGAAAAGGGGTGGTGCAAACTATGAGTTGTTTTTTCTCCTCAGTCATCATGGTCTGGGGTACAGATATTGAGTTCAAAAATTTAGTAATTTATTCCAAGTCTTTGGGGATGGATTAGACCCTATAAAGTTGTGCATCAGGCATATCATCTTTAATAGGCACCACCACATTGCCATAGTTAATGCAATATAGATGGTTTGGGCCTAATTTTTGTTTTTTAGGTTTTAATACAATAGATAACTGAGATTCTTGAAACAAAATAATCCATCAAAAAATGCACCTATGTAAAATGGGCTTGTTCACTAGGTACTCAAGTGCCTCATGATTAGTGAAGAAAATAAATGGGGTGGTGAATAAGTATTATCTTAAATTCTACAAGGTGTAGACCATGGTAAGCACCTCATGCTTAGGTTTGGTGTAGTTTTGTTATGCCTTAGTTTTTTGCTTACAAAAAAAATGAGATAAACTATTTTTCCTTCACCTAGTTGCATCAAAATGGCATTGATCATAGAACTAGATGTAATGACATGGAGTGGAAGGGATTTTCCCAGTTGAGAAACTTCAATATCAGTGTACATGCTAGTTTGAACTTTATGGTCTCAAAATCATGTTCTTGTGTTTCATCCCAATAGAATGGGCCATCCTTTTACAAGATTTCTTCTAGAGGCACCGCAATCTTGGTGTAATTTCTAATGAACTTCCTATAGTACCCATAATGTCCAAAAAAGGTGCAAACATATTTTTGTGTTGATGGGGTCTAGATCTGAAGATAAATTCAAATATTTTCCAAAGTAATGAGAAAACCATATTTAGAGATGATGTGCCTGAGAAAAGTGCCAAATGGCATTATGAAAACACACTTCTTAAGGTTCAATGAAATTTGTAACTACCTATACCTTTCAAACATAAGGTTTAAGTCATCATAGTGATCCTTAACTAACCCATACACTATCTAATTATCTAAGTATATTTGGAGGAACTTATGAATGAAGTCTTTGAAAGTGGTGATCACCACTTGGGATAACACAAATAGCACATTATTTAGCCCAAAGGGCATCATGTTGTAAGTGAAACAACCCCATTTAGTCACAAAGTTGATTTTGAGATTGTCTTACTCCTTGATTTGGATTTGATGGTATCCTAAAAACCCATTAGTAAAGGTGTATATCTTGAAACCTATGATTCCATATAACACTTAATCAGTGAACAGAGTTAGGAAGGGGTTAGTTATGCAAGTATCATTCAATAGTTTGTAGTCAACACAAATTTGGATGCACCCATTCTTTTTAATGATGATTACCATGGGGCTAACCCATCCATATTATTACATGGGTTATATGACACCTGTGGCTAGAATTCCATTGATATTTGTCTTGACTTTGGCATGAATATTTGGGTTCATCCTATAAGGTCACTTTTTTATGGGTCTTGTAACGTTGACTAGTTTTATTTTAGAAAAGGGGTTCAAAGGTCAATAAGCACTCATTCAGTTGTTCAAGTTAATTATAGACTCAATATAACTAGGAAAAATGATAATATATTCCTATAGGGATCAATATTTAATGCTTGATTGCACAAGCATCAATTCACATAAGGCACAAAACTTATGCGCTCACACAAAAAGTGTAGCAAAGAAAGAACCAGGGCTCGTGTTGGGCTAGTTGTGTTATGGTGTAAAGCATCACTTTTAGGACTTGGTAATTTCTACCTAGTCTTTGGTAGATTCATTAGTTTAAGCCTTATCTGGGCTAAACCTAATGTTCTATAGGTATAAGCCTATTTGGGGAACTAGTTTTGGTCATAAGGGTGCAAACCTTGATTATGCTAAGTCTATTGTCATATAGGTGCTAGACAAGTCAAGGGGATGATTTAGATCAAGTTTTCACGCTTGTGATATCACTTCTTAGCAAGGGTATAAAATCCTAGGTTCATGACTCTCTCCACACTTAGGTTATTCCTATCAGAGACACTGACATCATTAGTTAACAAAGAGATGCCATTAATGGCATAGATCAAGAGCTTACAAATAACCTTCTTAACATTACTATATTGATATTACCACATTATAACTAGTACATTCATTATACATTTTAATATCAAAGTAAAAGGCATTAAAATTAGAAGCATCATTTTTAATATAACCATTCTTCTTCATTAATCAAATCTCAAAGAAAATAGAGTATATAGTTCATTACGACAAGAACAGAGTAAAACGTATCTTATGCTACTTAACTACCCAAAGGATCATAGGTGAACTTGGGAGTATACAATTTGAGCCTTAATTGAATCCATAATACTTCTCATGCTAATGCCATATATACATTATATCCATAACTAATTCTATATAGCTTCACTACATCTAATTTGCATCTGTCTATTCACTGACTTGAGCTAGTTTTATAGCACATAGGAGCATCTCTTTACTAGGGTAGAGAGTGCACATCAGGTGATAAGTTGGAGAGTTTATTGATCATTATTATATATCCATTACCTTTCACCCTTCATGTTATTTCTAACACATTTTACCACTCATATAGGATGCCTTGAAGATCTGGGCACCAGTTAACCACCTGCCAACTGGTGTAAGATTTGCATTGATTCCTCTAGTTGGTACTAAGATACCAAAATTACAATCATGCCAAGTGATTATGTCACATCAAGATGTCTTATATGCTGGCATAGATCTATAATTAATAAATTAGGGGACCAATATTATACCATATAAAATTTATAGTCTACCCTCAAACTAGGTTTCCAAAGCTTTCGACACTTAGAACTTGGGTGCAATCCCCTTAAGTTCAATGCAAAGTCTTAGAATACCTTAATAATAAGATTGATTTCCTTAGTGCCACTATATATTTCTATAGAGGGGGTGATAATCATGAGCACCTATCTCTTTTCTAAAGGCCTCAATATTTACCTTAGCTTTTGTCACTCATCCATCCAAGATTACTCCTTATTTGGACTTAGTTTGCAAGGCATGAAAAAGTGGTTCCAAGTTTTGTTCCTAGTATTTTATCTATGTGCACTCCACCTTTCTTGTAGATTACACCTACATCATCATCTCATCCTTCTCCCCCATTTCTTGCTTAAGTTCATGTATATGACTGACATTTGGTTGGAAAAGTTCATGAAGATGGCATTGGTTGCATCTACACCTTATTGAAGTTTTGTGAATAGGTCCTCCACCTCTTCGATATTGATAGCTAGATTAGTTTATATCATGATGAATGGGTCTTCTTCTTATTTTGGCACTAGCTTTGGTTTCATCCTTAGTATCATCTACTCCACTAACACACATACTTTATCAACCTCTGAGAGGTTTGATGTATCAATGCCGACCAAAAGTGATGGTTTGGCTATTTCTATGTGCTCTCATAGCTAATATAGTTTTAAATTCATAGATTACACTTCATCTTTGGTATCCTTAAAAAATTTATTCCATTTCTTTTCTCTTCCATCATTGATGATGTTCTTACACATAATTTCTATGGCCATTTAGATAAGTGCATTCCTAGACCAGACAAGGTTCATGATGTGAGGGTTTATGGTGAGGGAATCATGCCCTTCATTAGGTTCATCTATGACCAATATGGCCTTTCATATTTCCTCAAAGTGAGGCTCATCCATGTAACTTTCAAACATAAATTCAAGTTATGTGCATGTCCTAGTTGTGGTAGCTTCAAAGGGCTTGAAGTCAAACATATAGAAATCTTCATTTGTCCACCCCTTCTGTACTTTTTCTCTAAGGCTTAATTTGGTGCCTTATTCCTCAATGATGGATAGCTCTATTTTCTCTTCTTTTTCCTCACTGGTACTACCACTTTATTTAGTGTTTTCCTTCAAGGACTAATCTTCTTATTTTGGAAGGGGTTCTTCTTTGAACTTTTCCCCTTTGTCTGCTTCTTCTTCCTGGGGTTTATTAGTACTCACATCTAGGTGTATTCCCTTGGTACCATATTCACCTTGTTCTTATTTCTATTGTAGTTCCTCAAAACTCTCCATTTCTTATTTTTCCAAGGTGCTAGCATCACCTTCATTTTATTTAGGTGCCCCTTCATTACTTTGGTGTGCCTATTATGTACCTTCACCTATTGTCCTAGTGGGGGTGTTAGGTACCTTCTTTACTTTCTCAATGGCTAGTCTCATGCTTGTGGGAGCCTTATTTTTCTTCCTCTCTCTCTTGGTATTCTCTTCCTCAGCCTTCTCCTCTTCAGCCTGATCCAAAAATCAGAATTTCTAGTTGATAAATATTTCAATATCATAGAAATAACATAGTAACAATGAATTCTCTGAGAAGACATGTAGTATTACTCAAGATCGCAATACAAATATATGTTTATCTCTGGGAAGAGATGTTTATCTTCACATTTCAGGTTACCTCTTCATTTATACACATTTTTAAAGTATGGGGAGGATGTGGAAGGTCACCAGTCTTGAGGGATATTAAGTGGTTTGACTTCCAAGATTTAAAACAATATAGAATTCAAGGAATTACTATTTTTAGAAACTTACTATTTTTAGACTGCACTACTAAAATTTAAATTTGGGGCACTTTTGGTGGGTTTTCTAGGGTCAAAATTCATTGAGAAAAGATCCATGCCATCTCAAAATTTTATTCTCATTCTTATCTTTCCAATGGTTCAAACGGTGAGTCAATTGGACCTACGGTGCAAAAGTTATGGCTCCCGAAAGTTCCATCATCAATTAGGGTGGAACTGTCACCCGAATTGTCACCTAAATTGTTGATCAGATCATTCCTCCCTCCTTGAAAATCAATGGTACCCATTGCATAAATGTTCCCCATTATGTGTGGTATTTTTTTCTTGATTTGATTCTCTATGAGCCACTCACCTTGGTGGCTAATTTGGCCCCTTTTGACCACTCGATAAAGCAGAATAGAGCATCCTCTTGTTGTCTTCATCCAGATATCCACAATTTGATCCTCTTCCACTGGAGAAAAACTCTATAGATCAATCTCATCAATGTCTAGTTGTTCTACTACAATTAAAGTGTCTAATAGATGTGGGTGATATGGTTTGAGGAGCTCCACATTGAATAGTGGATGCAGACCAAGGTAGGCTAGTAGGTTCAACTGAAAATTATTTTCTCCAACTCTTCTGGTGATGGTGTAGGGACCATATCGAAGAGGCTAAATCTTTATGTGTGGGCCTGCAAGTCATTCCTTCTAAATTTGCAACCAAACCTTGTCACCCACATCAAAATGGTGTGTAATCCTATGTTTGTCATGGTATTGCTTATACTTTTGATTCATCTTCTCCAGGATGTCATGAACTTGTTGTTGGATGTGTTGCATTTGTTCAATAAACTTTTTTGCTTTTTTTGCCTCAAATATTCCATGAGGTGTGTATTCCATGGTCAAAAATGGAACAACTATATCAATTGGTGCCATGGGTTGGAACCCAAAACATACTTGGAATGGATGGTGCTTGGTCAAGCTGTACAATGCTCGATTATATCCATGTTGTATGAAAAGAAGTCCCTCATCCCGTGTGTGGATGTTTGGAGTGATACATATAAATCATGTGAACAATCAAGTAGTTGACCACCTCTGTCTAACCATCAGTCTATGGATGGTAGGCTATGGACTTTATCAGCTTAGTATCCATGATCTTCCATAGAGTGGACCAGAAGATGCTCAGGAACCTGTTATCTTGATCTAAGACAATGGACTTGGGGAGACCAAATGGAGCCACACATGACTAAAATATAGTTGAGCAGTTTCCTCAACAAATATATTTTTCTTACAAGCAATCATGATAGCCATTTTTGAAAAATGATCAACTACCACAAAAATATAGTCCTTACCATGTTTTGAAGTGGGCAAACCTGAGAGAAAATCCATTGAGATGGATTCCCAAGGCCTGGTTGGTTCTGGAAATGGTGTGTACAATCCTTGCTTCTTATTTGTTGGCTTGGATATCACACATGGGGTGTAATATTTGAGGTATCTTTCCACATCCTTTTGCATATGGGGCTAGTAAAAGTGTTTTTGAAGAACTGCCAATGTCTTTTCGATACCAAAGTGTCCAATTGTCCTACTAAAGTGTGCTTCCCATATCATCTTTTGTTGCTCTACAACTAGAACATAGATGTGCCCCATATGACAGAGGACATTATCTTGCAAATAGAAATCAGAAACATGTTTACCATTTTGAAGTGCTTGATATGTATCAGCAAAGGTAGGATCTGCTTCATACAGAGCACCCCAAGTGGCAGTCTCATGTTCGCACAGGTCAAGAACTATAATGAGTGTAGTAATTGGTGGGTGGCTTACACAATTTGTAGTTGTATTTGAGCTCCCCTTTTTTTGTTTGATTATTAGGTGGAATTACTGAAGATATGTAGCCCACTTTTTATGCCTCTCATTTCATAGTTTGATTTGTGTCTAGATGAATTCCAATGGTCTGTGGTCAGTGTCGATGACCATCTCTTATCATATGTTGGATATTTCCTAACTATATCAGTGAAAGTTTCACTGTGATATGCAATAGGATGGCCATGTTGCATGATGATAGCTCCCATGGCATATTCAGATACATTTGTCATCAACTCAAAAGGTTGATGCAAATCTAGCAAGGAAAGAACAGGGGCTGAGCAGAGTTTGTTCTTCAAATTCTTAAATTCCCTTTGTTGTATTTCACCCCACTAAAATGTAGCTTTAGCTCCTCCTTTAGTCACATGGGTTAGTGACCAAGCAACATGTGAAAATCCAAGAACAAACCTGCAGTAGAAATTTGCAAGACCCAAAAAGCTGTGAAGCTCTGTGAGGGTCCTTGGTGTGGGCCATTCTCGAATAACCCAAATATTTTTTTGATCAACATAGACCCCTTCCTCATTCACAATGTACCTGAAGTACTAAATTATTGTCATCTCAAATGTTCATTTGTCAATATTTGCATACAACTTGTGCTCCTAAAAAGTTTGAAGCACCTTACAAACATGTTGCAAATGTTCTTCCCATGTTCTATTATAGATGAGTATGTCATATAAGTAGACAACCATGAATGAGTTGGTGAAGGGTCATAGGATGTCATCCATCATCCTCATGAAGGTTGCAGGTGTGTTAGTTAAGCCAAAAGGCATAACCAACCATTCAAAGAGCCCCTCCTTAGATTTGAATGCAATCTTCCAGACATCAGTGGGATCGATGGGAATTTGGTGATAACTACATTTGAGATCAATTTTGGTGAAGAACTTTGCACCACGGATTCGGTCCAGTAAGTCATCAATCCTGGGGAGTGGGTAGTGATTCTTCGCAGATATTTTATTCAGGGCTTGGTAGTCAATGCAAAGCCTCCATGTTCCATCTTTCTTTGGTGCCAAGACAATTGGGCTACCACAAGGTGAAGAGCTTGGCCTAATGTGACCCTTTTGGATCAATTCTTGAATCTATCTTTTTATCTCATCATTCTCAAAAATTGATCTATGATACATAGGACTATTAGGCAAAGGTGATCCTAGGATCAAATTGATAGAATGTTTTACCTGGCAATGCAGTGGAACTCCTGTGGGTGACTTGAATAAGTCATCATATTCTCCTGTGATTCATCCTATCTGATTTTTTTGTTGTGTTGATTGTGTAGTCAGGACTACAACATCTACCTTCTTGGATTTCTATGGTCTGACCACCATGAGAACAAATTTCTTTGTCTTCTCCACCAATCTCTTACATTGCTTAGCACTGATCAGGGAGATAAATGTGGGAGGTGGTACCTCTGGTACCCTATAACATTTTGTTCTAAAAGTGAGGGTGATCCTTCAAGTTCATGATTCATATATTCCATGTCACTCATACATGAACGAATGACCAAGGAGTACATCACAAACATCTAGGTTGACCACATCACACAAGACTTCATCTTGGAATGGTTTTATAGCATATGAAAGAAGACACTGATGGGTGACACGGAGGTCTCTCCCTAGGCTCAACCATCCAATATTATAGGGATTTGGATGAGGCTTCATGGATAGATTTAGACTTTTCACAACTTTAGCAGAGATTAAATTCTTTTGACTCCCACTATCAAGAATGAAATGCAGAGGATTACCTTTTACCCATAATTTGGAGTGAAACAATCTTTCCTTGTCATCTAGTCTTTCCTCATAGGTCTATGATGAAGCAATGATGGTGTCAAGCTCAGCATCTACAATTTATTCTTTGTCCTCTTTGACTGTGGGTTGTATATGAGGCAGAGTAGTAGATGTTGAGTATTGTGACTCAAAAAGTAGTGACTTGATGGCTCGACATTCTTCTTTGGAGTGAGTTCCAGTTTTATGGTAATCACACCATTTTCCAGCCTTCCCCTTCTAGGATTTCTTATTCTGAAACTCCTTTTGCTTCCAATTTTGGCCTCGTGTTTGACCTTGTCACTTTTCCATTTTGAGGGTTGACTCTTTGTATTCTTTCTGCCATGCTTCTGTTCAATCTTCACTACGAATTTGTATGCCTCATCGAGGGTTTCCAAATTGAAGAGTTCCATTTCCCCCCATATTTACCATTGTAGTCCACCATGATATTTGAGAGTCTTATGTTTATCACTTTATTGAATGCCCAATCTTGTAGACAAATAATGAAAAGTGTCTATGTAATATTGAACAGATTGGTCCTTACCTTGGCAAAGTTATTGCCACTATATGTACAGATCATCATATGCTCTGATGGGATAGTATTCTTCTTTCACCACTTCCACAAAATCATCCCAGGTATGTTCCACCTCAAGGCCAATGTCATCTATACTGAACCTCTTTTTTGTACACTTCCTACCATTTTTTCATGGGCAATGATGATTTCAAAAGAGCAAAAGTAATCTTTTCTCCATCGGTGAACTTATTTACAAAGGAGGAAGACAATTATTCTAACCAATTTTCTACTGCATCAGCATTGATTTTTCCTTCAAATGTGGGAATATCAAAATTTACCTGAACCTTGAAGGGTGTTGGGGCATTGAAAGGATGTTCCCTGGATGAGGAGCTAGGAAGTGTAGCTGAAGAGCTAGGATTTCCCATCGAAAGTGTTTAAATAATTTGGGAAAATTGTTATAGCATCTATGCTTGTTGCCATTGGAGGGATTCATTCACCATTTCCTTGAAAGGATCAGATGTCTTGGTGTCATCCACCATTTGAAGTCATTTGGAGTGAACAGGTGGAAAATTTAGAAGCTCTGTTGTTTCCCACCCAAGCTTCTTGTAGCCTAACCTTGTCCTCAGGATCATACACTCTCAAGACAAACCACTCTGATACCACTAATCCAAAACTCAGAAGTCCTAGTTGATAAATATTTCAATATCATAGAAATAACACAGTAACAATGAATTCTCTGAGAAGGGATGTAGTATTACTCAAGATCGCAATACAAATATATGCTTACCTCTGGGAAGAGATGTTTGTCTTCACATTTCGGGATACCTCTTCATTTATACACATTTTGAAAGCATGGGGAGGATGTGGAAGGTCACCAATATTGAGGGAGATTAAGTGGTTCGAATTCCAAGATTTCAAACAATACAAAATTCGAGGAATTACTATTTTTGGAAACTTACTATTTTTAGACTGCACTACTAAAATTGAAATTTGGGGAACTTCTATTCAGTTTTCAGGGGTCAAACTTCATCAAGTGAAACTTGATGCCATCTCATGATGTTCTCCTCATTCTTAGCTTTCTAATGGTTCAAACAATGAGTCAATTGGACCTACGGTGCAAAAGTTCACTCTCGAAAGTTCCATCATCAATTGGGGTGGAACTGTCACCCGAATTGTCACCTAAATTATTTCTTGAATCACAGCCCCATCCTTCTCAATATTTTCCTAAGTCACAACAAATTCCTTACAAGCCTCCCTCCTCTTCTCCAATGTCAGTGCCATCTTGATTTCTTCTTCATTGTGGCCCATTTTCTTCCACAACCTTCTCTTTTCCTCTATTTTTAGAGGTTGTGTGGAGGGCTCTTTTGGTGAGGCCTTGGATAGCTTCTTTATATCTTCAATCACGGTGATAGTGCTAGCTTGGAGGGCCTTTTAAACATCTTTGACACTGGGCTCCTCTCCCAGATCTTCTTGTACAATGTAAGTTTTTGTGCCTTCTTCTTCTACCTCTTCTGCTATCTCTTCCTCATGTATGGGCCTCTTCCTCTTCCATTTCTACTAGGGTTATCATAAGGAGTGAAACAAGTCCCTTGGACTTCTTCTTTTTCTACTTCTTATTAGAGGAAGTAGTCTTTGGTGCAAAGGTCATGTACTTATTTTTTGGAGCTAAAGGATTTACTTCTTTGTTAGAGGAGACCCTCAACCTGATGTGCTTTTGAATTTCTCCAAGTGTCTCCCCCATTTTTTTGGGAGACTTTTACTACATTATTGGTATAGGCTTGGCTTCATCATCGATCTAGAGGGGGTAATCATCATCTTTTTCAAGGTTTGCATCCTTCTTTTGTAATTTCATCTCATAGTATAACATGAAAATGCACTTATTTATAACTTCCCTCTAGAGGGGGTGGAGGTCTATGTAGTCAAAGTCATCTTCCTCATCCTTCATATATTTCTCTCCTAGGTGCACATACTAACACCTCAACCTACTCCTTTCTAGATCCACAACCTTCAATATGATATCTAGCTATTGTTCATTATGAATCTTTCTTAGAGCCTCCCAAAAATATTTTATGGAAAACACGTAAGGGAGTTTGAGCTAGCTGGATAGGTTACCATATGTGATCGATAGGTAAATTACATAAAAATGTTTCATGATGGCAAAGGTTTTCATTTTAACATGTGTTAGGGGAGATCATGCAGGATACACCATTCTATCATGAATGCCTCAATGTAATAAGTGCACCATCTTAGCATTTATGACTTATATTTTTGGGAGGAGGGTGGCCAGGTGAAGTCTTGGTACTCTAGTGTTGAAGAGTACTTTTACACTGGGAAGATCCATATGTTATCTTCATCATCATTAGGCATGTTGATCTCCTCCATTACTATCAATATCAACATCAACCCTCACCTAAATTTCTCTCATGCCTTATTACATTCTAGTGTATTATTCACCATATCTTCAATAATGAATTTAGTAATGTTGAAATTGACCCCTTATACCATGTGGTGGGTGATACATAAGTAGGTCTTATTGATATCCATCCATCTTCCATTAGGGCAAGGTTTGGAGCTCACAAGGCATGTTGTGGCCCTTATGCTAGGGTCTTTTATGTATTTGATAGGGAATGTGAAGCCTATCTTTTAATAACCAAGAATATTCACAACCCTCTCCACTTCTATGTCATCTTCCATGATCAAATAGATGTTTACGCCTGAGCCTAGGAGCCCAGTGATTTTATTGATGAGGTGCATGAATATTCAAATGTGCCTCCCTATGAATTAGAAGTGATCTACATGTATGTACGAGAGGAATAATTTCATGAGATCCTCTAAATTACCAAAATATGGTAACTCATATAGCTAGGTTATACCGATGGTCACAAGCCTATCTCAGATGGAGATGTCAAATAGCACTATGCTCACCTCTATATTTTCTCCTATGTCAACCACCCAATATTGGTTTAGCTCTTGCATGTTGATCAATTTGTGGTGTTTATATTCATTTATCCTAAAGGTATGCATGAAATACACCCAAGTTTCCCCCACTAAGACCTTCGGAGAAAACTACATTTATCTATATGACATCTTAGTGAGTGCCTCAGGGTCAACCTTAGAAATGCTAACTCCTTCAACTAGTTTTACCTTCTTATTTGTAGTGATTATATCTTTTACCATCCGCACCTTCTTGGTATCCTTTTGATCCTATAGTGGACCAAAACTCATTTGTTTCTTTCTTATTCTAAACTGGTTAGTGTTTAATAATGGTTTGTTTATCTTTCCAAAGCTTGTAATGTTTTTTGGAACTTCCTCACAGTCATGGGGTCTACAACTATGACTTTAACTCTTGAGCTTCATTTTCTATTAATGGCATCCTTGACATCACTCTATGAATATCTTTTGTCTTATTCTTTCCCAACTCTTGCCCCACATGCCTCTATTACAATCTCAATGGGAATGCAATCTTTTTTCCTATTCATCATTCTTGTTTGGTAATCATGGGTGCTCAGGTTTCTCTATGGTAGCATTTTCTCACTTCAGCTCTAGTTTAACTCTAATTTTTCTATGTTTTGGGTTCAAACTAAATTAAGGTTTATAACACAAACTAGTGCACCATTGACCTCTTTATATCTTAACTTCAACTACCCTCTTTATTACAGGTGAGTAAAGGCATGATAATGCATGGATTTTTTGGAATCCACTTAAACTAGCAAAATCCATGAAAATCCATCACCACATTTGTATTTATTGTGGATATTTACACCTATTCTATCACCACATTAACTTCTCTTAATGACATTTTTAATGAAGTGACCAATAATTTAAATTATCACTTCTTACCTACTATTGGGTGGATGCCAGCGTGTCTTGATGAACTTCCTCCTACACTTCATTTACCTTGACACAACCTTCACCTTTCTTATGGAAAACTGGGTGTAGCACTTCACATGCATTTGATTTAGCCTCCTTGGTTTCATCTCTTCTTCTAGATATTCTTCCTCTCAATCACACTTTCATTCCTTGGTCAATTTATTTTGCTTTCATCTCTTGCCCCTACCTACCCACCACATATAAATTCCTATATTGGTCTTCCAGCACTTCTTTCTCTTATCTTAATCTCTTATACATGAGCATATTATACATATCCCTTTTATCTCTTGTACACTAGAATCTTGTCTACCTCCCTTTGTCATTTATTACTCCTAATTTTTTGAATCTAGCAACTTTATGCACCCAAAAACTTAGGTGTCTATCCCCATGTTCTTAGAAAGCAATCATACTCGACTCATCAGACTAGAGTTATGCATGAAATCACTAGAAGAGTTCCCATGTGAGCCTAAAGTACCTCACTTATTCACCTAATTCAAATAGCATTAAACATAAGGAAATATTTGGCTTATGCTAAATTTTATTATAGTCAGTACAACATAATCAACTTATGATCAGGTAGTCAGTGCCTGATAGCTCAAGTGCCATTCTTTTACCCATAAGGCTTTAATTAGTTGTCATTGAAATACCTAGGGATTATTTCACCCATCAACATGCATAGCTTACATGAATCAATATCTAATATGTTTTAGATGACATAAGGGCCCATCCACCTAATTTATAACTTGCCTAGATGTGTGAGGTACTTGGAATCATAGAGCAAGACTAATGTTCCTTCTATTAGTACCTTATAATTGATATGTTTATCCTGCCATATCTCCTAGCATGCCTTCTCTACTTGCTAGCTCCATCTTACTTAGGTGTGCATCTCATCCAAGTGATCCAAGTATTTAAATCATGCACTTAATGACTCTTGGTCATCTAACTGACTAATATGTGTAATACACAATGAGGGCACCATGATCTCCATTGATAAAATAGCCTCTATGCCAAACACCAGTTGGAATGGTGTGGCCTTATTCAGGCACTTGTAAGTAGTATGGTAGGCCCACAATATTACTGATACCCAATCATCCTAATCTTAGTATCCAACATTGTGTATCTTTTTTAGGCACATTCCCAATATCTTATTGAATGCCTCAGCTTTGGCATTTGCTTGGGGATGATAAGGGGTTGTCTTATAGTGTACCATCATATATTCAATCAACAAGATTTACATAGTTTAATTTAGGAAGTGAATGCCTCTATTTATAGTAAAACTAAGTGGGAATCATTAGTGACTAATTGTGTTTTCTTATATAAACCAAATGGTTATGATGGTTGTGCAGTTTTTGGTTGTCATTACCTCAGCCCACTTGGTGAAATAGTCTATGGCTACCAGAATGTAGTGCATGCCTATGTCCCTTATAGTGAGAGTGATCAGCCCAACAAAATCAATGGCCCATTTTTCAAATGGTCCCTATGAAATAATAGGAATGAGAGGCATCTCATCCTGATAGTTGGGCTTTCCTATGCATTAGCAGATGTCACAGGCTTTGGTGCAATATTTTGCATCTTGGAATAGACTTGGCCATCACAAGCTTGATTGTAGCACTTTACGTGCCATTAAATTTCTATTATAATGTCCTCCTACTATCCCCTCATGCACTTCTCATAATATAGAGTCTCTTTCATGTTCTAAGAAATATTAGTGTAGGACTTCATCTCAGCTCAATTTTTATAGTTCTTCACTAATGAGCTGAAAGGGGGTAATGCAAACTATGAGTTGATTTTTTTCTCTAGTTGTCATAGTCTAGTGTGTAGACCTAGATGTTAGAAAAGTGGAAATATCCATTAAATCCTTAGGGATGCACTTGAACATATAGATTTTCACATCTAGTATATTGTCCTCAATAGGCATTTTTGCGTTATTAGAGTTTATGCAAGACAAATGGTCTGGGCCTAAGTTTAATTTTCTAGGCTTCACTACAACTAAGAACTAGAATTCTTGAAATATAACTATCCATATAAAAATGTGTCTATGGATAATGGGGTTATTTTCAAGGTACCTAATCACCTCATGATTAGTGAAGAATATGAATGGAGTCACCAACAAGTATTGCCTAAACTTATGCAAGGCATAGACCATGGCAAGTGCCTCTCACTTAGTTATTGTATAGTTCTACTCTAGTTAGGTTAATTTTCGATTTGTGAAGGAGATGGGATGATCCATTATACCTTCATTGAGTTATGCTAGAATTTCACCAATTTTAGATATAGATGCATTGATGTGGACATGGAATGGAGTCATCCAATTAGGAAATTATAGTATTGGTGTGCTAGCTAATTTAACCTTTAGAGTTTTAAAGGCATCTTCTTATGTTATACCCCAATAGAATGGACCATCCTTATGCAAGAGATCCTCTATCAGTGTCATAATATTTCAATATCTCTTTATGAATTTTTTATAGTAGTCATAATGGCCAAGAAAGGCATGAACATCTTTCTACATTGATGGGGTCTGGAGCTGTAGGATAATTATAATCTTTGTAGGGTCAATGAGTAGACCATCTTTGCAGATAATGTGCCCAAGCAAGGTACCAAATGGTGTCATGAAGATACACTTATTAAGGTTTAAGGATATATATAACTACATGCACCTCTCAAATTTTAGATGTAAGTTATCATAATGGTCTTTCATTAGCCCATGCATAGTCTATTCATATAAATATACTTGGAGGAACTTGTGAATGAAGTCCTTAAATGAGGTGATCACCAATTTAGAGAACACAACTAGCACATTCTTGATTCTAAAGGGTATCACATTATATGTGAAAAAACCCCATTTTATCATAAATTTGATTTTAGGCTTGTCCTCCTCTTTAATATAGACTTGATGGTATCTTGATAACCCATCAGTGAAAGTATATATCTCATAACTTGCAATGCTTTTCAAGACTTCCTCAATAAACAGATTAGAGAAGGGGTCAATAATGTAGGTGACATTAAACATATATAGTTGATGAAAATATAGATTCACCCATCCTTTTTCATGCTAATGACCATGGGGCTCACCCATTCAAATTCCTACACAGGGTAGATGCTACCTACAACTAGCATACCATCAATCTTCATTTTAACATTACCACAAAGATTGGGGTTCATTCTATAAGGATGCTTCTTGATAGATCTTGCATCATTGAAAATATTGATGCTAATATTTCTAATAAATGGGTGGGTACCATTATTATCTTGGTAATTTTAAGAGAACAAGTCTTGGAACTCCTTTAGGAGATCCACAATACATGCCAGCTCTAGGTCAAACTAGTATGTGCCTAGTGTAGCCATATTCGGTTCCCCTTCAGAGCTGATGTCTACCTTTGTAATTTTGAGTGGCACATAATAGGTTTTATCTCTTTCATGATGAAATTCCTCAAATTTCCTACTATAATCAATTTTTCCTATGCAAGATAAGTAGGGTTTTCTTTATTGGGAGTGTTATCCTCCACTTGGTGCACTAACTTATTTTTTCCTGTCAAGTTTGTCCAATTTTTTACCTTCTAGGTATCATCATCTTCATCACTCGAGTCACTATTTAGTGATTAATCCTCAAATAAAGTTGTGAAAACCAAACCATTTTCCATAAACATGTCTTTTAGGTTCTCCTCTAAGATTTAAGTGTCCTCAAACACTTCCCTTTGAATTTCTTACAATGGCTTGATCAATCCTAGGTTTTGCAAAGAAAAAGAGAAGGTGTGTACAAACTTATCCTTAAGGGAATCCCAATTGGTTGTCTCAAATCACATTTCATTAACAACATACCATGATTGTTCCCACATCTTCAAGGTTATTTAGAAGGCATGCACCCATAGGTTCTTTGGGGGATTTGCACTGTAGTCAGTTCATGTTTCTTCACACAAGTGCACATGCACTATAGGGTCTGAGTCACCAAAGTATGTTGAGATGTCCAATTCCTCATTACTCTTCTTAAATCTAGTGTATATGGCTACTTTCAAATCTTTCCAAATTGGCAAGTTAGGCTTTTGCACTACCCACCAATGAGTGAAAGTGTTTCATAATGCATACACTAGTTTGCCCATTCTATCTATTTCTTTGGGGATGCATGATTTGGGGTCATGGACATACTCTTATACCAGATTTTTCCCCTCATATCTTGGGAGCATCATAAGTTTTATTTTTCTCAATTGAATCAATCTCTTTCCCTTTTTCTTAGTGTAAGGAACCCATCTTTTTGAAGTGTTGATTAATCTGGACCCAACCCATCTTAATTAGCTTTGGTGCCTTCATGCGTACCAAGTGAAACCTTTACTCAGTTATTTCATATGCTTATTTGACCCAATGATTACAATAAACATTGATGGTGTTCAAGGTTGATTATATATCTTCCCAAAAAAACATGACTTGATCATTAGGGTTGAGAGTTTTAGCACCTTGTGCCATGATTTTGTATATGTGGTTGATTTCATCCTCGAGGTGAACACTCTCTTGGTAACTTAAGAGGGGGATAAATACCTTCTCCTTGCCATTTTTAAAGTTCATATAGTGTCTCTTGAAGTGCATATCTACGTTATTTTCATAACACCATGGCCTTCTCAAAAGTGCTAGATAATTGTCTTATTCTACCAACTCCATTACCTAAAATTCAGCACAAAACTTGGTACCCATGATATCTATAATGTTGCTCTTCAAAATTCCAATTGGTTACACTTGAGTCTTGTTATCCATGAAAATTATATGAGGGAAAGGTCTCAAGGCTGGCCTACCCATCTTATCCCATGCATTCTTAGTCAAGATATTAACCTCAGCACCTGTGTCTACAAGGACCTCATAAACAAACCATCCATCAATGGTGGAATTCATAAGGATTTCTTGATCATACTCTATATTATGTGTATGCCTAACCTCTCACAACCTTTCCATGTATGGCACAATGACTTCAATTGGCTTCACCTAAGAAAAGGAAATTTGCACATTCCTTCAAAAGAATAATTACTCCAAAAGTAAGTTCTTCAATAGGGGTAGCATCCCTTCTATTTTTATGAGGTGCAAGATCTGTGTTAGCTATTTTATCTCAGCCTCATATATATCTTGCTTCTTGCAAGATGTAGCAGCCTATGCCTCTAGGTCTTATGTTAGTTAGAGATCCCATTAGAGGTTTTGAATGATGTTCATGGCTTGATTCAAAACATATTTCTAGCATGTAAGGTCTGGGTAAGGCATAAATTTATATTTAGGCTGCATTATACACTTAGTATGACTCTTTTCCCCATATTCTAAGTATAACTCTAGTTTGGGCACAACTGGCAGTTGAGTGGTGAATCCACTATGTGTAGTCACCTACACCTTGACTATCTCTATGTAGGTCAGTTATACCTTCAGAGTCCACATCTTCACTTTTATCTCATGCCTAATCATACGAGCACCTTTGTTTATGTTAGGCCTATATTAGGTTAACTTCTTATACAAGTCAGTACATTCCTTGATCTTATGATATCCTCAAATAATACGCATAATTTGGATGTGTAGGGTAGTCATGTTGATAGTGATCTATCAATCCATACTTATAATATGAGTGAGGTGGGAAACTCTAACCACCACATCCTCCACCTTGGCCTAGATCACCTCATTGCATCCCAAAACCCATATTCTATTGGCCATAGCCTTCATTTCTTTGGTTATTTTTCCCTTCAACTGTTACAATGGCTTATCTTCTATCTTTTTCCATGTATTCATGCATTTTATCAATCACTCGATAATCAACTATCATATGGGTGTAAGCACTGTATAACTGATAATAAATTGTTATGTTGACCTAGCTAGCACATTACAATAATGGGTAGTTGCAAACATCATGCACCTCTTTGTAGACTTCACAGCTTAGAAGTAATGTGTGCACATTCCTTCAAGGGCAGTTATTCTTATTATGGCCTTCCATTTCATAGTTGATGCACCATAATCCACTTTGACTATCTTATAATGAACTAGTAGTAAGATTTTGGAGTTAAGAGGCCATATATGTAATCTACACCTCCATAAATAGGCTTATCCTAGTATTGACACTTCTAACTACCTCAACTCTAAGTGTAGTTTCAAGCGCTTCATGCGGGTCAGTGAATGTCTTCATGAAAAGAGCTCTCTTGAATAGCACTAACAACCCTCCAATCAAACATTGCACATGCTATGATGGATGAATGTCATAAGGAAGCTTTGAAAGGAGGGTCTTGACCCTTGCATCGTATAAGCATACACTTTTGGAGAGTCCCTGCGTTATCTCTTTTAGCATGATGATGCTCTACTATTCAAATTTTGGGATGTCAGATTCATTTAAGAATGCCTCCTTTAGGACATCATAATCTATCATATCCTAGTTAAGATCAAACTTTATTTACCAATTATGAGTGTGATCAAGAAAATTAGTCTTGAACTAGGTTGCTTTGCACTCTAACTAGGTTATCCCCCAAGCATGCCATTATAGTTCTGACTTTAGCACATGATCTATAGCATTTTCCATGCCAAAATACTCTAGGAAGTGCATAGCCATTTCATAAAAGATTTTTTATTGAGGGGTGATTGGCATCTATGGTGTTAGTCCCCTTAACATCTATCTAGGTGCCATCCTTCCAATGCCTCTAGCCACTGAGTTAGGCATTAGCCCCATTATTACTACTGGTATCATTGATGTCAAAGGTGAAGTACTACTTGTGGTGTTGAACCACTTCATGTGATTGTTTCCCAATCTACGTAGTTGACATTAGCTGAGATGGTATGTTTGCACTCATGTTTTGAGGTTATGAGCTAGCATCTAATGGTCAAGAAGTAGTCCCACTCAACTCTTGGTATGGAATAACTTATTCAATCATAAAATTATACTCCAATTTTGTAAAATGTCTAAAGTCTATGTTGACAATAGGGTCAATTATCAATCTTGTTCTTTCTTCAAGTGGGGGATTTAGTGCATGAGCTTGTGTGGTTTAATAGGGGTAGGTACATCTAGTGCATTTTTAGTTACCAAATTTTATAGGTAACCAATACATTCTACACCCATTAATTGTTGAGCTTAATTCATTGATTCATTATTTCTCTCCTTACATTGTTTCATTTCAAGAGATACTTCCCCATGCCCTTCCCACTTGCTATGGGTTCTTTTGGCACTTCTAGGTTCTAGATTTTCCATTAGTCTACACCATCTCTTATTATAAGTCTATCTCCTAAGTTTTGGGGTTTTAATCTACTCATCCCCTTCCATTTCACCTTACCTACATATCCCCTTCTCCCCATTGCACTACTCATATGTAAAAGGACTTTATCCTTCCATTCCCAAAGTTTCAAAGTCATAATCCACTATTAGTTTCTTGAGATCTATGTCAAACTCTTTCATAAGTGTGCCTCTGGTTTTGCATAAAAATTGATACTCTGCTTCTTCAAGGCATGACTATATGGAAACTATGAACTCAAGCATGTAACTATTCAATGCTCCTTACCACCATTTGTCTACTACTCTAGTCCAAGTGGTATCTAGGACGTCAAGACTCTCTAAGCACTCATTTGTCCACTCAAGGCACTATCCATAGTTTCATATTTTGTGGGTTACATATGTAGCCAACCATTGGTATACATGATCAGGTGATTCATAGAATAATACCTCATACAAAGCATCATACAAGTTGTTATAAACTCACTTTCTTGGCTTGTGTCCTCTAAAGGTTGGATATTTTAGCACAAATTTATATTCCACCTATTGCAACCAATGCTCTATGTTCTTGAGGGAGATTTTGAGCAATATTCTATTGCATCATTGCATTAATAAAATTCAACATGAGTCTTGGTAATGAAACCAAAATGGTGTAGAAAAGGGGGTCAAAGGTCAATAGGCACTCATTTGGTTGTCCAAGTCAATTCTAGAATAACACAACTAGGTGAAAACATAATATATTCCCATAGGACTCAACATTTAATGATCGACTATACTAGCTTCAATTCACATAAGGTGTAAACCTTATGTTCTTACCTAAAGTGTAGTAGATAAATAATCAGGGCTCACATTAGGATAGTTGTGCCATAGGGAAAGGCATCACTTTTAAGACTTGGTCATTTCAACCTAGGCTTTGGTAGATTCATTTGCACAAACCTTATCTGGGCTAAGCCTAATGGTCTATAGGTGCAAGCCCAGTTAGGGAACTAGTTCTGGTCATAAGGGTGCAAAAATTTATTATACTAAGTCTAACATCATATAAGTGCTAAATGGGTCAAGGGGATGTTTTAGATCAAGTGTTCATGCTTAGGCTAGCACTTCTTATCAAGGGTATCAAATCTTGGTTGCATGAATCTCTTCATACTTAGGCTATTCCTACAAGAGACATTGATGTCATCAGTTAACACAGAGATGCCATTAATGGCATAAATTAGAAGCTTACAAATAACCTTCTTAACATTACTATATTGAGATTACCACATTATAACTAGTACATTCATTGCACATTTTAATATCAAAGTGAAAAGTATTCAAATTAGAAGCATCATGCTTATTGCAACCATTCTTCTTAATTAATCAAAGCTTAGAGAAAACAAAGAATATAGTTCATTGCAATAAGAATAGATTAAAACCTATCTTATGTTACTTAACTACCTAGAGGCTCACAGGTGAGCTTGGGTGTATAAAATTAGAGCCTTAATGACATACATATATTATGTCCAAAACTAATTCTACAAAGATTCACTGCATCCAATTTTCATCTTTATAGTCACTAGTTCGAGTTGGTTTTATAGCATACAAGAGCATCTCTTTACTAGGGTGGAAAGTGTATGCCAAGTGTTGAGCTAAATCCTTTATTGATCATTCTACTAGATCCATCACCTTTTGTCTTTCATTCTAAGGTTTCCACATATTTACCACTCATGGAGGATGCCCTAAATATCTAGTTTCCAGTTAATCACCTACCATCTGGCACAAGATGTGTATTAATTCCTCTAGTTGGAACCAAGATACCAAAATAGCAATCATGCCAAGTGATTACCTCATGCTGAGATTTTTATCATGATGGTATGGATCTATAATTATAAAATTAGGGGCCCAAAAAAATTTATTCTCATCTTCCTGAGGTTTGAGTGTGTGTCTTTCATAGCTTTATAGTTCTGAAGGAACAAGTCTCAAAATTACTTCAGGAGATCCACAATACATGTCAGTTTTATGTCAGACCAATAGGCACCCAAAGTGGTAATTTTTGGTTTCCCCTCTAAACTAATATATACCTTGGTAGTTTTTAATGGTGCTTAATAGGGTTCATTTTTCTCTTGGTGTGAATCCTGGACATGTCTACTACCCTTGATAATCTCTACCAAAGATGGGTAGGGTATTCTTCTTCTAGGGTGTTATCCTCAACTTGGTACACTAACTTCCTTTTGCCTATCAAATTATTCTAGTTGTGTAGCTTCCATGTGTCATCATCTTCATCACTAGAGTCACTTTTGAGAGTTTTCTCTTTGAAGAAGGTTGGGAGTGTTAATCCTTTTTCATCAAACATTTTTTAGGCACTCTTCCAATATTGCAGTGTCCTCAAACACTAACCTTAAAACAACCTATAGTGGCTCAATTAAATTCAAGGTTTTGTGAAGAAAAGGAGAAGGTGTGAACAAACCACTCCTTAAGGGCATCCCAATTGGTTATTTCATGGTACATCTCATTAACTATGTACCATGCATGTGCCCAAGTCTTCAAGGTCCTATAAAAGGCATGCACTCATAGATTACTTGGAGTATTTTCATCATAGACATTCCATGTGTCTTCATAAAGATGCACATGTGTTATAGGATCAGAGTCACCAAAGTAGGCTGATATGTCTAAGTTCAAATTACTCTTTCTAAATCTAGTACAAATGGCTACCTTCACATCTTGCCAAGTTGGCAAGCTAGGCTTTTACACTACCCACCAATGAGTGGTAGTACTCTTCAATGTATACATTAGTGCTCCCATTCTATCCACTTCCTTTAAGATACATGATTTGAGGTCACAAACATAGTCTTCCACTAGATTACTTCCTTTATATCTTGGTAGCACTACAAGTTTTCCCTTACTAAGGTGAAACACTCTTTTTCCTTTCTTCTTGGTGCAAGTGACCCATATTTTAGAAGCATGATTAATTAGTACCTAACCTATCTTTACTATTTTTTTCACCTTCACACTCACCAAATAACACCACTAACTAATAATCTCATATGTTTTCTTGACCCATCAGTCACAAGCAACATCAGTGGTGTTCAAGGTTGATTATCCATCTTCCCAAGAGAGGATTCCTTGATCATTTAGGTTTAGCATCTCAGTGCCTTACACCATGATGTTATAGATGTGGTTGATCTCATCTTTGATGTCTATGCTCTTGACATAGGGGGGTCCTTAGTCATTTTAGAGGGGTATAACTACCCTCTCCTTTCCATTTGCAAATGTCATGTAGCACCTTTTGAATTACATATCTACATTATTTGCATAACACCATGGCCTTCCTAGCAGTGTCGAGTAGTCATCTTACTCTGATAACTCTATCACTTCAAAGTTAGTATAGAATTTGGTGCCCATTATATCTACAACTACACTCTTTAGAATTTTTATCAGCTACACCCTTGTCTTATTGGCCATGAAGAGTACATGAGGGGAAGACCTCAATGTTGGCCTACCCATTCTTTCCTAGGTGTTCTTAGTTAAGATGTTGACCTGAATGTGTGTCTACAAGAACCTCATAGATAGACCATACATCAGTAATGGTATCTACTAGGATTTCTTGGTCATATTTAGCATTTTGTGTATACTAAACTTCTCACACCCTCTCCATGCATGGTATGGTGACCTCAAATTTATTTTAACATGTATGCTCTAGAAGTAAGTTTTTCAATAGGGGTAGCATTCCCTCTATCTATAAGAGGCACATGATCTTAGTTAATTCTTATATCTCAACTTCCTAGCTATCATGCTTCTTATAAGAGGTGACAACCTATGCTTCTACATCTTGTGCTAATTAGAGCTCCCCTTGCAGGTTTTGGATGACACTCATAGCCTAGTATAACATGTATTTTTGGTGAATTAGGTTTAGGTATGGCACAGCTTTAGGTTTAGGCCATGTTATACAATCATTACAAACTTTATCCCCATATTCTAAGCATAATTCAAGTATTGGTAAAATTGGCAGTTGAGTGGTGAATCCATTATATGTAGTTCTCTATACCTTGATTGTCTCTATGTGCATAGATTACACCTTTGGGGTCAATTTTACTATTTTATACTCACACCTGATCATTCTTTTACCCTTCTCTATGCCAATCCTACCTTGGGTCAACATTTTTTATAGGTTAGGGCATTCTTAGACCTTATAAGATCCTTGATGATACCCACATGTGGGATGTATAGGGTAGTTATGTTGATAATTCTCTATTGAGCCACACTTATAACATGATCTCGATGGGAACCTCCTACCACCACATCTTTCACCTTGACTTATGGCACCTTGTTACATCCTAAATCCTATGTTTTATTAGTCTTATCTCTCATTACTTTAGTTAGCCTACCTTTCGACGGCTATGATGGCCTGATGTGTGCCTCTTTCCATGTTCTTGTACATTTCATCAATCACTCAATAATCAGTAATGGTATGGGTATAGGCATCACACAATCAAAAATAGATGGTTATGTTGAATTTTCTATCACATTACAATAAAGGGTAGTTATATATGTCATGCACCTTTTAATAGACTTCATAACTTAGAAGCAAAGTGTACACATTCCTCTGTGGGTAGTTAGTTCTATTATGGCCTTCTACTTCATAGTCAATGTACCATAGTCCACTTTGAATGTCATACAATGAGATAGTGGTAAGCTTCTAGAGTTGGGAGGCCATAGATACAATCTATGCTTCCATAAATGGGTTGATCCTAGTATCTGCACTTTTGAATACCTTAGCTCTAAGCATGGCTTCAAGCACTTCTCAAGGGTCTGTAAAAGTCTTCATGGAAAGTGTTCTTTGGAATGGCATGAGTAACCCCCAATGAACCACTATGCATGCTAGGAAGGGTGAATATCATATGGTAGCTTTGATAGGAGAGTTTTTAACCTTACATCATATAAGTGCACACTTTCTAAGAGTCTTTGGGTAATCTTTTTCAACATGATGATGCTCTATTGTTCAAACTCTAGAATGTCAAACTCCCTTAGGAATGCATCCTTCAAGGTATCATAGTCAACCATGGCCTATTTAGAATCAAATTTATTATACCAGGTGTGGGCACGATCAAGTGAAGTGATCAAAAATTGGGTAGCCTTACACTCTGATTGGGTTATGCCCCATATGCGCCACTATAGTTCACACTTAAGCACATTTTCTATGGAATTATCCATGTCACGATACTCTATCAAGTGCATATCCATATCATATTAGATTTTTTATGGGGGTAAAACTAGTATTTGAAGCATTTGTCCCTTGGGGATTGTCCAAATATTTGTCTTCCAATGCCTCTATCCATGGGGCTAGGCATTGGTAACATTGTTACTACTAGTGCAATTAATGTTATTGGTATTGTGTTCATTACTTGTGACACCAAACCACTTCATGTGGGCTATTAACCACCTTAAATTTATGACATTAGTTTAGTTTGCATGCTCACATTCAAGTTATATTGTGGTGAGCTAGTGCCTAATGGTCTAGAGGTATTTGCACTCGGCTCCTTATATGGAATAATCTATTTAATCACAATGTTAAAATCCAATTATACAAAATGTCTAAGATCTAAGTCATCAACAAAGTAAATTATTAATTATGTACATTATTCAAGTGGGTGATCTAGCACATGATCATTGATCATAGGTTCAAATGGGGTAGGCACATTAAGCATATCTATAGTCACTAGATTCTATAGAAACCCAAAAAATTCCACACTTATCAAGTGTTGATCTCGATCCATCACTTCATTATATCTCTCATCCTCATGCTATTGTATTTTAAGATATCCTTCCCCATATCCTTCTCACTCACTATGTTTTCTCTTAGAATTTCTAGGTTCCATATCTTCTATCAGTTGGTGTCATCTTGTCTTATAGGTCTATCTTCTAAGCTTTTAGGTGTCAATTTGCTCATCCCATTCCATTACACCTCACCTACACATCCCCTTTTCCCCCTTTGTGTTGCTAATACATGAAATTACTTTCACCTTCCATCCTTAAAGTTTTAAAATCATAATCCACCCTTAAAATTTTTATCTATGTGTTAAATTCCTTCATAAATGTGTCTTTAGGGTTGTGTAAAAACTAGTACTCTGCTTCTTCAAGCATGAGTATGTTGAGACTGCAAACTCAAGTATGTAACTATTCAGAGTTATTTGCCATCATTTATTTAATTATCTATTCTATGTAGAATCCAAGATCTCAAGCCTCTTTAGCCACTCATTTTTCCACTCATAGTATTGTCCATATCTTCTTCTTCTATGGGTTAAATATGTAGTTAACCCTCTATACACATGCTCGGGTAACTCATAGAAAAAGACCTCATACAAAGCATCATATAAGTTGTTATGAACCCATTTTCTTATCTTTTATCCTTGGTAGATTGAATTCTTCAATGAAAAATATTACATCTAGATTTTTATGTTTTTGAGGGAAAGTCAATACATCATTTTGTCATACCATCACAACAACAATATTCAATAGGGCCTCGACAATAGAAATAAAATGTTGTAGAAAAGAGGTGTGTTATTTTTAGTTTATTTTAACTAGGTGAAAGCATGGGATATTCCCTTTATACTCAAAATTTTAACACTCACCTACACTGACATCAATCCACATAAGGTATAGGCCTTATATGCTCACCCGAAGCATAGCTAAGAAGGAACTAGGACCCATGTTGGGCTAGTTGTTCCATGGTGAAAGACTTCAATTAGGAGGTTTGATTACTTCTATGAAATATTTAGGTAGATTAATAGGTGCAAGCCCTTTGTAGACTAATCCTAGTGTCATATAGGAGTTTAAAGAGTCAAAATATTACTTTCACTCAATCTACTAATGCTAGACATATAATCCTAACAAGGATAGGAATACTTGGCACAGACTCTATAATCAAACTTTATGAAAAATAAATATGACATCATGAAATTTCATAAGGAATCCATTAAAAATGTGAACCAGTAGCATGCATGAACATTAATTAACATGATTATATTGAAAATTTGACATTACATCTGTTACACATTCCATTATCAATACAAAAGATGTGTAAACCAACCACATTATGTTTTACTACGATAATCTTTGCCATTAATCAAAATGTATAACAAAGTATAGAGTTCATAGTAGAATAAATGCTTAGTTCACAATACTTAATGACCTAGAGGCTCACAAATGAGCTTAGACATTTATAAGTGGAGCCTTCATAGCTTCCATATTATTCTTACAAGCTAAAAAGTTGTTAAAATAATGTATACAAAACAACTTCATTTTTCTAGGGCTTCACTATAATTCTCATCATCCATTGCTTCATCTAGCTCAAGATCCATAAATAACCTCCAAGAATATCTTCTCCAAGGTGGAACATGCATGTTGAGTGTCGAGATGGAGCTTGGTCATCATAACCACTAGCTCCATGACTTTGTAAATTATACATTATAGTCACCACAGCTAGCCAATCCTAGAAAATGCCCAAAAATCTAAGAGCTAGTTAGCCACCTGACAGTCAGTGTAAGATATATGTTGTACCATCTAGTTGGTGTTAAAAATGCCATAATATGAACTACATAAAATGATTCCTTTGCACCTATGTGGATGTCATGTTGGTGTGAATACTTTACTTAATGAGATAAGGGGCCCAACATATAGGTTCTTCATTTGACACATTCACCCATTTGGGGGCACCCTATACATAGTTTTGATTACTAAGTTACACATTTCTACACTTTACATCATAGATTTATCATTATTATATCTTGATAATGATCATGTTACACTCATTTATATTTTTTGCTAGCTACTACTACTTTAGACTCAGTATATGTACATCTTAGCTCTTACACATTTTATATTACATGTTCATGCATACTTTCATTTCTAGATATCCTAGTTTAGACTTGATTATGTCTCTATGCTTCTTCTATTCAAGGGCATTTTAATATGTCATTGTTATTTGGATATATGCCACTTATTTTCATATTATGTATGCTTTAGACATGTGCTCATGTCCTTGTGTGTGCCTTCTTGATTGTGTATACAGACATTTGAACATGTCCTTTTATGTGGCTCTAAGCCAAATTGATTTTTGCTTGCATATGTGGACATTTGAATATGTCCTTATATGTATTTTTTTCTTAGATTTAGTGACATCTACCTATGCCCCTTTATTGGCATAGTGTTGTCATTGATGTCAATCTAATGCAATTAATGTTATAGTGTGTTATCATTGATGTCTTGATGCATCTAGTGAAGATGCATGGTGAGTGGTATTTGATGTACGAGTGATCCAAAACTCAAAAGCTTTGGTTAAAAGATAATTCAAAAATAAGAATAATCCAATTCAAATAATGTTATCTCTGAACAGAGATGTTTTGTTGAATCAAAAATTGTAGATACAAAATATATGCTTATCTCTGAGAAGAGATGTCTACCTCTCCATTTTGGGTTACCTCTTCATTTATACATATTTTTAAATCATGGTGAGGATGTGGAAGGTCACCAATCTCGTGGGAGATTGAGTGGCTTGAGGAATTAATGGGTGAAGATTTAAGACAATACAGCATTTGAGGCAATAACTGTCACCGATAATTTGAATTCTAAGATTTAAAAAAATATAGAGCTTGAGGACATAACGGGTGAGGATTTAAAACAATATATAATTCAAGGAATTAACTGTCACCCAATAATTCAGCATCCAAGATTTAAAACAATAAAGAGCTATGTGTAGCCCTACCCTGTCTACCAGTCACCCGCTCTGGGGCCTTACAATAACCACTTCGACTACCATAGTCCATTGTACAGCCACATCTTGGCATTTTTTATACCACCCAAATTGTCACCCAGATCATTCCTCCCTTCTTGAAAATCAATGGTCCCCATTGCATCAATGTTCCCCATCAGGTGTGGTAGTTGTGTCTTGATTTGATTCTCGATGCACACTTGGAAGGGACTATGGTTTAGGAAGCTATGTGGGGCTCAATTGTTCACCATTTCTATCTGACCATCAGTCTGTGGATGGAAGTCTATGAACTTCTTCATCTTGGTATCTATTTTCTTTTGTTGCTGTGTTGTTTGTGTAGTCAGGGTTGTAACATTGGCCCTTTCAGATTCCTATGGCTTGACCACCATGAGAACAAATTTCTTGGCACTAATCAAAGAGATAGATGTAAAATGTGGTACTTTTGGTAGCCTATAGCATCATGTTCCAAGAGTGAGAGTGATCCTTCTAGTTCTTGATTCGTATATACCATGTTGATCATACATGAATGGCTGACCAAAGAGTACATCACAAACATTGAGATTGACCACATCACATAAGACCTCATCTTGGAAAGGTTATATTGCATATGAGAGAAGACATTGGTGGGTGACACAGAGGTTTCTCCTTGGACTCAACCATCTAATACTATATGGTTTTGGGTGAGGCTTCATGGATAGATTTAGGCTTTTCACAACACTAGTAGAGATTAAATTCTTTCGACTTCCACTATCAAGAATGAAATGCAGAGGCTTACCTTTCACCCATAACTTAGAGTGAAACAACCTTTCCTTGTCATCTAGCATCTCGTCCTGTGTCTGTGATGAAGCTACAATGGCTTCAGGATCAACATCTATAATTTCTTCTTCAACCTCTTCGACTGCAGGGTCTGTATGAGGTAGAATAGTAGATGTTGAGGATGGTGACTCAGAAAGCAGTGATTTGATAGCTCGACATTCTTCTTTGGAGTGAGTTCTAGATTTGTGATAACCACACCACTTTCCAGTCTTTCCTTCCTTTTGCTTCCAATTTTGGCCTCGTGTTTGACCTTCTTTATCACTTTTCCATTTTGAAGACTGATTATTTATATCCATTCTTCCATGCTTCTACTCAATCTTTACTACGAACTTGTATGCCTCACTCATGGTTTCCAAATTGAAGAGTTCCATTTATCCCCATATATACCATTGTAATCTACCATGATATTTGAGAACCTTGTGTTTCTCACTTTCTTGGATTCCCAGTCTTGCAGATAGAGAATGAAAATTGTCAGTGTAATCTTGAACAGATTGTTCCTTACCTTGGCAAAGTTGCTGCCACTCTATGTACAAATCATCATATGCTCCAATGGGATAGTATTCTTCCTTCACTACTTCCATAAAATCATCCCAATAAGGTTCCACCCCAAGGCCAATGATATATGTACTAAACCTCTTTTTGTACACTTCCCACCAGTTTTTCATGGGCAATAATGATTTCAAAAGAGCAAAAGTGATCTTTTCTCCATCGGTGAACTTATTTATAGAGAAGTACGAAGACAGTTGATCCAACCAATTTTATACTACATCAGTATTGATTTTGCCTTCAAATGTGGGAATATTAAAATTTACCTGAACCTTGAAGGGTGTTGGGGTACTGAAAGGAAGTTCCCTCGATGAGGAGCTAAGACGTGTAGCCGCAGAGCTAGAATTTCCCATCAAAAGTGTTTGAAGAATTTGAGAAAATTGTTGTAGCATCTATGCTTATTGCCATTGGAGGGCTTCATTCACCATTTCCTTGAAATGATCAGATGTCTTGGTGTCATCCACCATTTGAATTCATTTGGGGTGAACAAGTGGAAAGTTTGGAAGCTCTGCTGCTTCCCACCCAAGTTTCCTATATCTTGACCTCATCCTCGGGATCATACACTCTCAAGACAAACCGCTCTGATACCACTAATCCAAAACTCAAAAGCTTTGGTTGAAAGATAATTCAAAAATAAGAACAATCTAATTCAAATAATGTTATCTCTGAAAAGAGATGTTTTGTTAAATCAAAAATTGTAGATACAAAATATATGCTTATCTCTGAGAAGAGATGTCTACCTCTCTATTTCGAGTTACCTCTTCATTTATACATATTTTGAAAGCATGGGGAGGATGTGGAAGGTCACCAATCTAATGGGAGATTGAGTGGCTTGAGTAATTAACAAGTGAAGATTTAAGACAATATAGCATTTGAGGCAATGACTGTCACTGACAATTTGACTTCCAAGATTTAAAATAATACAGAGCTCGAGGACATAATGGGTGAGGATTTAAAATAATACATAATTCAAGGAATTAAATGTCACCTGACAATTTGGCATCCAATATTTAAAACAATACAGAGCTACGTGCAGCCCTACCCAGTCTACTAGCTGCCCACTCTGGGGCCTTACAACAACTGCTTCGGCAGCCATGGTATATTATACTGTTGCATCTTGGCACTCGTTATACCACCTGAATTGTCACCCAAATAAATGAGCTTGTGAACTTGACGTGACAAGGTTATTTTGAAGGCATGATGAGATCTTATTCAAACATATAAAGTTTTTTTTCTATGTGAGAGATTGTAATCATGATGAATGAAGTTGATATCAAGTAGTTATTTTAAGACTGGTGTCTAAATGAGCAAGGCCAATTGGCAGTGTGTGTTGGGACAAGCTTATAAGTATTGAAGGTATGTATTGATTACCATGAGAGAGAAAGGTATAGTTTTAATTTTCTCATATTTTCTTGGTTAATTTTGTGTTAAGGTTATGATGTCAAAGGAATAGGTCAAGGCATCAAAGTGGCTTATAAAGCCCTGTCTAGACCTTGTGAGAAGGTATGTGCATAGTGAAACTTGGTGAAGTGAATGAGAAAAAGCTTGTGAGAAGTTGACTGAACATTTATGTGAGGAATTTAATCACTCATGAGAGTCTTAGGGTGAGCCTACAAGGGTAGGACCTTCAGACCTAGTCTACACCTAGACCACCTTTAAACCTTGCATGACCTAATGAGGCATCATGAGTTATTTTCAAGACATATGAAGTATTTTTAGCTATGTTTAATCATGAGAGAGGTTTTATGTAATTATATTGAGTTGTTTATCATGACATTGAGGTATTTATAGCATGGAAGAAGTCATGAAAGATAGTTCAAGGCCTAGTAAGTTATGAAGACTATGGTGTAGAGAGAGAATGTAAGCCTAATGGGGTATGAGGTTATATTTCAAAGGAAATAATGGATAGGTGAGTGTTTTTATAGGTATTATATGTTGTCTCAAGCATCTTCAAAAACTTTGAGGTCATGATTTGCAAGAAAAACCATGAAAAATGGTTTTGAGGTCTCTCAAGTACATAGAATGAAGGCATACAAACCTGAGGACTTTTAGGTGTTCATTGTTATGTTTAACCTCTACATGGGAACCTAATATATTAAGGAGAGATAGGGAAGTGTCCTATCTAATATCTCTAGGCATTAGTTTTGTAAATAAGGGGTAGTCTTTTATGAACAAATGTTAACACTAGAAATAGTGTTAGCCCTCTCTAAAACCCTAACAATGATCTGATGTTAAATATTTTGATAAAGAAGCCTATAATGGAATTAAATGAATAGAAAAAATATTAGAGCATGTATTCAACTCTCTAAGAATCTCTAGGTGTGATTGGTTTATTAGGTGTCTATTGGCTAGATATTTTGTATGAAGTCAAAATTACTTAGGTAGTCATGGGATTAAATCCCCTTCATTTAACGGTGAATTTCCCATTTGTTTTATTTATCTACTCTTAGTAAATTTCTATTTGGAACTATTTACAATGTATGTAAATTAAATGTAAAATTTCTTTGCTTTTAGGTATTACTTTAATCACTTTGTTCATGAACCATAACAAAGAGAATCTACAGAAAGTAAGCAGCTAGCTTTGAGAATTTTGAAAGAGAATAGGAGGATAATAATAAAATTACTATGTTTGAGAAAATATAAGTTGCATTTCACAATAGGTAGCCTTAGCAGAGTCTATTGTATCTATGCAAGTAGATAAACATTTAAAAATGATAACTTTTCAGCAATTGATTTAAGAAAACTTATGAATTCAATTAAGATTTAAGGATAATACAGAGTTTACCATTTTATCTTCATAGAACACATGAAATGATTTCCCTTGGACACAAAGTTATTTATAAAAACTAGTTGTCTTATTATTCAAATCTAGCATAATTCATACAAAAAAATCTGATTATCTCAAACTCAAAGTTTTGGATGTCTTAAACTACTTATATAATTTTCTATCATTGCTTCTTTACCAAAATTTGTCATCCCCTAGCATGTAAGCCAGCATTAATATTTATACAATATGAAAAACTAGAATCCTAATAGGAATCAACTTCTTTAATTCATATGTGATGTGATAAAACTAGAGACCATTAAGTAACAACTTCCCCAAACCTCTCCTTCATGTCGTGCAATGATCGGTGCCAAATAGCCTCTTTACATCTTTGATTTGAGTTGATTACAAATTCTTTGCATGCAACGCAAAACTAGATTAACTAATTTAATTTTACAAAAAGACTTCAAGTAATGATACTTGGATAAAAATAGAAGGAAAGTAAAAGAAAATAAATAATTCACTTCAATCTTTAAGCAAGACTTAATCTAACTCCTGAACTTGATCTCTATATTTCTCTCTGTACTTAATATGCTATGAAATTATTGCTTGGATGACTCCATCATCTAGTTTTGCAATTATTTATCTTTCTATCTCAAACCTCATTATTTTCCTTTCAAGATTTTTACATTGAGATTTAACTTTCTCAATCCTTGACCCTATCCTCTTCAATTATGTTTGACATTTCATCATAACTTTGATAAATTTAGTTGTAAAAGGGGACATGGCTATATTTATCCTCTGTTTAAACCACTCCATAAATTGATTAGTTGTTCTTGAGACATCATTTGTCTATATACCTATGATCCCAAAGAAATAATCTTCCAGTTCAGCATTAGCATCACGTGCTTCATCTTCTATCCTCTTCATTTTTTCAGCTATATCTGGAAGGATGCTTAAGCGAAAAGAAAGGAGATAATCCTCCTCTTCTATTATCTTTATGAAGGGAGCAATTTGTTCCTCAGTTACAATTTTCTCATCTAAAACTAATATCAGCTTAAGACTTTCCTTTTGGAGTTTATAAATCCCATTTTCATTCTCCAATTCAATTTTTATAGTTATCATCTATGTTATCTTGTTCAGAAGATCATTTTGGGCATCTTTACTAAGTGGAAAGAATTTCTCAATTATTTGCCTCATCTTTTCAATCAATTTGTCAATTTCCTTAGCATTATCTCTAGTCTCTTCCAACTTAGTAATCACTTTCTGATAAATCACAATGTCTGGAAGTAAAACTTGTTGAGGAGTTGACTTCACCACTTTAGCAATTATTTGACATAACTTATCATTTTGCTCCTTCAATTTGGCTTTAGCAGCCTTCTCTTCATCTAGATTTTTAAAGAGAGTATCAATCAAGGTCTGAGTATCTTGTTTAAGTCCTTATTTTTTAAATCTCTCCAAGGGGTACTCTTGTCATTGATAGGTTTTCACTAGTTACTTGTCCTTTGTTGACTCCAAGTGGAGGAACTGCTATCTCAACAAATTTTTGCCTTGAGGATTCAATTACTAATTTTGAAGTAAGTTTTGCCTACTTTGACCTCTTCCCTTTTTTATCTAGAATTTTTAACAATTTCAATTCCATTTCTTTAAGATTGATCACATCCTTAGATCCTGAGGCAATTTGTAAAGCTAGCCAAGATGAAAAATTTGCACTAGTGGAAGTAACTAAATGTGTAGTCATCTCATGTTTTCCACTTCTAATTACTAACTCCTATGAAGGAGATTCTTGTGTAAGAGGTTATTTTTATATCTCTACTTTTTTCCTTATCTTTTTCAACTCTTTTTTCTCTTTCTTTTGTATCCCTTTCTTCTATGATGTTAGTACTTCTTCAGCAGTTACCTTTTCAAGTTTTTTTTTAGCATGAGATGGCTCTTCTGAGGGATATGGTGGTGTTGTAGCTCATGAAGTAGAAGTAAGAGGAGGAAGACCCACTTTTTCTTGAGTATGTTTTTTAGAAGACTTGGTGACATATACCTTAGGAGATGAAATAGGAATTGAGGGGATTTGAGCAGAAGTAGTAACAGGGTCATTAATTGGAATACATAAAGAAGCAAGAGTAAGAAAAACTTATGGTGAAGTGACAATAGTGGATTGATCTAGTTATTTATCTTGAACTATTGAAAATGTTCACCAACATTCCTCCTAAGCTTTAACTTCTTTATGAGACCATGACAACTTTCTCCTTGACTTATATCTTTTCTCTTCTATCCCACACATACAGTTTCACTTGAGAGCTCCTTCATGCAATAACCTTTATTTAAAATCCAATTATAAGTCACTACCAATACATTCAAAGTTCTCTCCATAATTTTTTTATCATGATCATCACCTAGAATAATTGTTGGAAGTAGGGCACTATCCCCTCCTGCTACCTATAAAGCATCACTAAAAACCATGCAATCATCCTACAAATCTTTTAGAATAGTAGCTAGATCAAAATATTGGATTTGTTCTATAGTCAATCTACTATTATATCTTATTCTTATCTCAAACTCATCTCTACAATCCATCCATAAATCCTTGAGTGCTAGGATATGCATATACTCAAGAGAAATGGTATTTTGAGCCATATCCCTACAATCACAATTTGCTCTAGTCTCAAAATTAACTTGAGTATAATGATCATAAATTTATTTCTACACATTCCTAACTTTGTAGATGCTAAGGCATTTATAATGACCAATGACAATAGGAAAATTGATAGCTAAATTATGAGATTTGGATTATAAATCATGTAACTCAACTAATTGCTTGTTTATATCCATCAGGATCCATTTATCACTTGGGTACCTTGGTAATTTGAGTGGTGCTCCTAAGAATCCTCCTATTCTAAGATAAGTGAAGTTAAGAAATTAAATAAAAATACACCCATACAATGACACTGCATCCCATGCTTCATCAGACACCCTTTTGTGCTTCAAAGGCTTTTACTTGAGAAATGAATGCCAGTAAAGCAAAGTTAGAAACCTAAATTGCATTGAGTAGTGTTAATCAAGTTTTTAGGGTTACTTAACTTCTTTTTTAGGTAAGTAAAGCAATGTGAGAAACTTTATTTACTCTATGGATAAGCCAAAATAGTTTGAATTCATACATTCTGATGAAAGGGATGGATGGATGATTTTTTTTAATTTTTTGGAGCAATTAGGAACAAATGAGGAGGTAAGCAATCTGGTATAACAACTAGTAGAACTTAAATTTATTTATTCAAAATACTGACTCAATGAATAAAACTAACTCTCATAAGATAGATGAAAAAAATTTAAGGGGTATCCCAAAATTTGAAGTGTAAAATTTTGGGGACACTAACTAGCTCTGACTAGGGACATCTTTGTTTCTATCATGAAGGGAGAAACAAGGGTGAGATACTAGTACCTCTAATTTTGCATGTTATCCATTGGGCTCAGATTATTTGCAAAAATTTGGTCAGACAACAACACAACACTATAAAATAACATAAAAGCACAAACAAAAAGAAGACTAAAGAAAAATCAAAACCAAAAGTGAAAGTGTGACAGCTTTATTTATGTACATACAAGTGTTACCCTATTGCTCAATTTTTTAAGAGCTTCAAATGTTTCCCATTGAAAGTCAGTAGTAATGTAGTTCCATCTTTATAATCTATGATAAAACTGTCATTTCTAGCAATTCTTTGTATCATGAAATGTCCTTTCCATAGGGAATCAAACTTTCCATGTTTTCCTTTTTACTCATTCAGCTTATCCCATAGGAGAACTAAGTCTCTAACCTGAAATGATCTTTCTCATGCCTTCTTGTCAAAAAAAATTGTTACTTTCATTTGATGTCCATTCAGTCTATCAACAACTTGAGCACGGGCTTCTTGTAGCTCAGTAACATAATCCTCTTATCCAATGAATCTTGGTACATCTCATATTCAATGGCTTTTGATAGTTTTAAGTTGGGTAGCTTACTAGTTATTGGTATTAGCATCCATTCCATACAATAACTTGAAAGGGGACATATCTATTGCTTTCTTTTGCGTAATTTTGTCATCCCATAGTGTATCAAATAGCTTCTTGTGCTAGGATATTTGATTATCATCTACTAGCTTGCGAATGATAGTCATCAAATTCTTGTTGCTTGATTTAGCCTATCTATTTCCTTAGGGATAATGATTTGAAGCATGGACCATATATATCTTGTATGATTAATAGAATTTAGTTAACTCCATAAAAGAGAAGTTGGTTGCTTTTTTTATCATAATCTTATGTGGTACTCTGAGTCTAGCCACAATGTTCTTCATGATGAAATCACAAACTATTTTAGAAGTAACATGTTTGATATGAATGGCTTCTACCCATTTACTGAAATAATTAGTAGATTTTAATACATAGGAATGTCCAACACTTGATGATGGATTCAGCACACCAATGTAATCCATACCCCATTGATGAAAAGGCTCATTAATAATAATTGGCTTTAGAGGCAAGGCTGATAACTTCAATCATCCTACAAAATGTTAGCATGCTTCACATAGTGCATCCCAATCAAAAGTATCTTGGAAAAGAGTAGTCTAAAAATACCTTGCTCATAGAATCTTATGTGTTGTGACCCTGGCTAAAAAATGACCTCCACAAGCTTTATCATGAAACTGCACCAGCAGTCTTGTTTGATGTACTTTATCTACACAACAAAGAAATACACCATCTATTCCTTTCTTGTATAATACATTATCCTAAAGGACATAATCTTTTGATTTTAGTTTGATGGTACACTTCTCTTTGCATGTTAACTCAGCTGGGCATTCACCATAAGTCAGGTAATATGCTAACTTGCTATACCATTCATCAACTAAATCTAAAAAAAACACCATAGGAAATTCCTCTTTTGTTTCTCCTTGATTTGAAGATTTTTTAGCTTTAGATGTTTTTTCAATCATAAATTGACACAATCCTCTACCTCTTACTAACTTTATTAGTCTGATGTCAAGATCAAATTCTTATACTTCAGCTACCTAGGTGATTCTGAGTAGCCCTAGATCTTACTAAGTTTGAATACACTTAACTACAGTATGTAGAACATACACCAAAGTGTGAGAAGACAAAATATAGTACCTAAAAACTTTACATGCTTTTACTACTACATAGGTATGTTACTCCATTTGAGAGTAATTCAATTATAATTTCTTCAATGGATGACTCATGATTGTTATAGGTGCTTCAACTCCTTCATCATTATTTTGCATGAGGATGGTTGAAATTATATGTTCAAAAGAATAATAGTAAAGAATGAATTATTTACTAAAATCTAGAGACATTAGCACTAGTGCTTCAGCAATTGTTACCTTTATTTTTTCAAATGTTAGCTTGCCTTCAACATTCCACTTGAAGTCTTGTCATTTCTTCATCATATTAGAAATATGGCAGGTCAACTCAGTAAAATTAGGAATAAATCTTCTAATAAAATTTACCTTGCCAAAGAATGAATGTACACCTTTCTTAGAAGTTGGCATAGGAAAATTTTTAATTGCTTTTACTCATTCTAGATCAATCTTGAGTCCTTCTTCTAAAACTGTGTGACCAAGAAGTTTTCCCTTAGTCATAGTAAACACTAACTTCTTTAGATTTAGGGAAATCCCATGTGTTCTAAATTGGATAAGGACTTCCTTAAGGTCAACCAAATGGTTTCCTCTTAACTTTGAAAAGATAATCAAATCATCCAAGTACACCACTAAACTTTTATTCTATAGATGATCAAACACCAGGACCATGGCTCATTAAAAAGTAGCTCTAGCATTCTTTAATCCATAGGGCATCTTCTAATAGGCAAATGTTTCCCAAGGTGTTGTGAAAGCAGTCTTGTATTGGTCTTCTTTAGCAACCTTGATTTGATTGTAACCTAAAAATCCATCTAGCATAGATAACATCTCTAAACCTATAACCACTTGTAATATATGATCCATAATGGTTAATGGATAATTATCTTTCAAAGATGCCTAATTTAAGTTACAAAACTAAATGCATATGCATATCTCTCTATTCTTCTTTCTAACTAGAATAATATTCACCAACCATTCTGAATGATGAATTAGGTAAATGATCCTAACATCTAACAGTGTTTGTATTTCAAAAAAAAATGATACTTGATATGGTTGGATTATGATGATGTAGTTTTTTCTTGAAAGGCTTTGCTTTAGGCTAGAGTGGGATGTAATGTTGTACTTCATCTAGCTGGAATGACTTGAGATATTTTTAGGTCCAAGAAAATAAATCTATATATTTTGTGAGAAGTTTAGTGTAAGCTTCTTTTTCTTCTAGAGTATAGCACTTACCAATATTAACTATTTTAGGATCTTCTTCTATGCCTAAGTTAACCTATTCTACTATTGAGGAGGAGTTATCACCATATTCTTTCTTATTCGTTAGGAACTTATCATGCTTGTCAAAGATCTCTTCTAAGGAAACCAATCCCTTAGGAATTTTATTTCCTTTCAATTGAATCATGCCTTGACTAGAAATCAACTCAAATTCAGAAGTACCTATAGCATCTATTGTGGTTTGATGTGGACTTAAACTGCTTCCTTTGAAATATGAACCTTCAAAGTTATCTTACTATTCCATAAATGAAGCTATCTATTAATCATCATTGAAGACTTACCATTGCTCAACATTGTCAAGAACTTTAGGATAGTTGACCATTTCAATTTTGTAGTCACCTTCTCTAAAGATTTTAGGCAACTGCTCGGGCCTATACAAGGATATAGTAGCAGCTAGTGAGTTTGCTCTATAATTATAATCTCAAGGAATTAAGATGATGGAAAAAGCAAAAAATTTAAAAGTATCATTTAGAACTCTATCACGATAGTGCTTTAGTTTGTCCTTCACTTGATATTGTCCCATAATTTATCTCACTATAAACTTTGCATCCCCTTGTGCTCTTAAATTTTTTATTCCTTTTACCTTAGCTTGCTCAAAGACCAGTAGGAGTGCTTCATACTTAGCTATATTTTTAGTATTTTAAAACATTAGTTTGTAAGTATATGGGTATACATCACCATTAGGAGAGATCAACACTACTCCTGCACTTGAGCTATAAAAACTATAGCTTCCATCAAATTATAGCATCCATAGCTTATCCTCTTCTTTTTTTTCTTCCTCTTCTTCAATATCTCTACTTGATTCAAGGAAATACACCCCATGGTTTGATTCTTCAAATAGGATCTGTGACCTTGGATCTTCTAACTTAGAAACCATGTATTTTTACTTTTTCTCAAGCCCTAACCTATAGTTCACTCATTTTATGGGAATGTGCACACAAGACCAATCCATTTTCACTTCTCCTCTTAATTCCTTGCAAAATTTTCTACTTAACAACATTCCATATGAGACAAAAATATCTGCTACTAGAATTTTTATTTTGAGTCTCTTATCTAGGAGGGTTGCTAAGACAGCTTGAGCATCCTTGATCTATCCAATCAAAGGTACTTGTCTCTCCATCGAGTAACACTTTCCTATGGATTTTATCAAAGTAAGACCAAGAGCATCAACCACTTTGGTTGGCATGACATTATTAAAATCTCCTAAATCTATAAAACAATTACTTAGCTTATAACCATTGATTAAGAGGGAAACATAAAATGGCTCAATCCTTTTCAAAGTGGAAGTAGATGCAGACACTAAGTTATTCTAAGGAGGCATTGGCTTTGGTACAGGTAGGATGCCTTTATAAGCATATGAGGAACTATTTGATCCCTTAATTTAGACATATTTAACTAATCTATTCAGTTGATTAGGGTATGACCTTAAGTACTCAGCTTCTGACATCTAATTTTTGGTCTTTTTTATGTGGTCAATAATATCAAAAGTAGGAATTAATGAAGGCAAGATAGGATTGACTTTTATATTAATAATTGGCTTATGAACCTATGGAATAGAAGAAGAAAGTTTTTCTTTAGGAATAAAAGAAGAAGGTAGAGGACTACCTCTTTTGAGAACACTTACTTGAGAATTGGATAACTCCTTACCTTTTGATAGTTCCTTTCCTTTTCCTTGTTCTGTTACTGATTTATCTCCAACTTGTTGTTATTATGTATGAGATCTTGTGAATATTATGTAATATTGACCATGATCTTCTTGAAGCATTTCTTCATAGTCAATTTTTGATTCATATTCTAGGTAGCAGTTTGATTTGGAGTCACCAGTAGGATCCATAAAATTATCCTCTTCATTCTGGTTTTGATTAGCATCTTCAATAATTTGGTCTTCCTCATTCATTTCAACATGATTTATTAGATCATCTTCAATTAATAACCTTTGTAGAGGGCCATCAATATGGTTTATATTCTGATTATTGAAATTTCTTATGGGAGCATTCCTTTGAGGAGCATCATGATTGCCTTGAGCAATCTGCCTCTTGACTTGAAGCAAGTCATTGGCCAACTTCTACAACAAGGGGTCAGTAATCTAGGGGTGATTGTAGTAGAGCTTTCTCCCTTGGAAACTACCTTCTTTATCTTACCAGCCATAATCAAATCATCTTTGACTTTAGTATCAATATTTTGAGCTACTACTAGATCAACTGGTCATGCTCTCCTCAATTGATAACTAACTTCTGGAAGTTGTGCATTGATGAAGAAGCACTTCTAATTATTTTCTATGGGCAATGTATTTCAAGGAATCTTGTAAAGGAGTCTATTGAATTTAGTAATGAAATCATGCATATGCTCATGTAGTTCCTTCTTTAGCTAGGTTAATTATGTGAGTAAAATGTGGGCATTTTTTGTAGCTTTTTAAAAAAAATTGAATTACTCACGCATAGTTACCTAGTTGGTAACAATGCTTGGAGCTAAATGGTAAAATCATTATGCTACTAAATCAGGTAATGTCTCCATAAAGAGTTTGATAGAGACATCCTCATGTTTAACTTTGATCACTCTGCATGCTATAAATAAAGTAGCCAAGTTCTAATATGGATTCTACTTGCCATCACTAGTTAATTTGGGGAAAAAATTATGTGATCCTTTAGGCAAGTCATGTGAAGGGGGATTTAAATTTAGAGGGCCAATGGCTATTCCCCATAGGACAAGGTGTGGCAATGTCATTTTTCTAGGAGAAATAAGTTGTAATTTAGTTGATTGGATTATTCTAGAAGAATTATGATGAGGAAAATGAGCTAGAGAGATTACTCGCCTAATAGGAGAGAGACTCACCCTTTTGTTTCTAGCTTGAATTGGAAAATTGAAATTAAAGTGCTCTTACAACTCAAATAATTCATCTACCTTTCCTTATGCTCTCCTCACTCTAGTAAAAGGTTAATTTGTCAGCTTTGAAAATAAAGGCTTTTTAAAATATTGTGCTCGATAGATATTTTTAGGATTTAAACAAAAATATACTCAAGATGTAGCGATTGGGAGATAAACTAAATGAGAACTGAACTTAAATTGGATGGTGAAACACTGACTCAAGGAAAGATAGGTTAATTTCAAATTTAAGCATTAAATAAACATAATGCATATCATGTTTTTATTTAAATCAATACTTTAAAATTTATAGTGGGAAAAATTGGAAGCAAAGGTTAACTCAACTTAATTGGTCTATAACAATAGTGAACAAACACAACTAGAGATTCCCCAATGGAGTCACTAGAAACTATTAGCTAGATATTTTGCATTAAGTCAAAATTACCTAGGCAGTCATGGGATTAAATCCCCTTCATTTAATGGTGAATCTCCCATTTGTTTTATTTATCTACTCTTAGTTACTCTCTGTCTAGAACTATTGACAATGTACGTAAATTAAATGTAAAATTTCTTTGCTTTGTATGTGTTACTTTAATCACTTTGTTCATGAACTATAACAAAGAGATTTTTCAACAAGTAAGCAACTAGCTTTGATAATTTTGAAAGAAAATAGGAAGATAAGAACATAATTACGATGTTTGAGAAAATTGAAGTTGCATTTCACAACAGGTAGCCTTACCAGAGTCTATTGTATCTATGCAAGTACATAAACATTTAAAAATGATAACTTTTCAGTAAATTATTTAAGAATACTTATGAATTCAATTCATATTTAAGAATAATACAAAGTTTACCATTTTATCTTCATAGAACACATGAAATGATTTCCCTTGGACACAAAGTTCTTCAAAAAATCCAATTGTCTTCTTATTCAAATCCAACATAATTCATACAATAAAATATGATTATCTCAAACTCAAAGTTTTGGATTTCTTAAACTATTTTTATAATTTACTATCTTTGCTTCTTTACCAAAATTTGTCATCCCCTGGCATGCAAGATACCATTCATATTTATACAGTATGAAAAACTAGAATCCTAATAGGAGTCAACTTCTTTAATTCACATGCAATGCACTAAAACTAGAGACAGTTCAGTAATAAATTCCCCAAACCTCTCTTTCATGTCATGCAATGATCAGTTCCAAGTAGCCTCTCTACATCTCTAATTTGAGTTGATTACAAATTCTTTGCATGTAATGCAAAACTAGATGAAGTAATTTACTTTTATAAAAAGACTTCAAGTAATGATACTTGGATCAAAATAGGAGAAGGAAAGTAAAAGAAAAGAAATAATTCACTTCAATATTTAAGCAATACGTAATCTAACTCTTGAAATTGATCTCTACATTTTTCTTTGTACTTAATATGATATGAAATTATTACTTGGATGACTCCATCATCTAGTTTTACAATTTCTTGTCTTTCTGTCTCAAACCCCATTATTTCCCTTTCAAGCCTTTTACATTGAGATTTAACTTTCTCAATCCTTAACCCAATCCTTTTCAATTCTGTTTGACATTTCATCAACACTTTGATAGATTTAGTTGTAAAGGTAGACATGACTATATCTATCCTCTATTTGAACTGCTCCATCAATTGTTCAATTATTCTTGAGATATCATTTGTCTATATACCTATGATCCCAAAGAAATAATATTTTAGGTCAGCATTAGTATCACATGTTTCATCTTCTATCCTCTCCATTTCTTCAGCTATATCTAGAAGGATGCTTAAGTGAAAAGAAAAGAGATAATCCTCATATTTTATTCTCTTTATGGAGGGAGTAATTTGTTCCTCAATTAAAATTTTCTCATATAAAACTAATATCAAATCAAGACTTTCCTGTTGGAGTTTATAAATCCCATTTTCATTCTCCAATTCAATTATTATTGTTCTCATCTCTGCTATCTTGTTCAAAAGATCATTTTGAGCATCTTTACTAAGTGGAAAGAATATTTTATCTTTTCACCTCATATTTTCAATCAATTTGTCAATTGCCTTAGCCTTATCTCCAGTCTCTTCCACCTTAGTAATCACTTGCTGAGAAATCACAATATCTAGAAGTAAAACTTGTTGAGGAGTTGACTTCACCACTTTAGAAATTATTTGACATAATTAATCATTCTACTCTTTCAATTTGGCTTTAGCAGCCTTCTCTTCATCTATATATTTAAAGAGAGTATCAATCAAGGTCTGAGTATCTTGTTTAAGTCCTATTGTAATCTCTCCAAGGAATACTCTTGTGATTGATAAGTTTTCACTAGTTACTTCTTTTTTTACTCCAGGTGGAGGAACTTCTATCTCAACAAATTTTTGCCCTGAGGATTCAATTATTAATTTTGAAGTAACTTTTGCCTGATTTGACCTCTTCCATTTTTTATCTAGACTTTTAACAATTTCAAATAAATTTCTTAAATATTGATCACTTCCTTAGATCCTGAGGTTGTTTGTAAAGCTATCCAAGATGAAAAATCTACACTAGTGGAAGTCACTGAATGTGTATTCATCTCATGATATCCACTTCTAATTACTAACTCTTGTATAGGAGCTTCTTGTGTAGGAGGTTCTTTTTCTATTTATACTTTATTTTCCTTATCTTTTTCAACTCCTTTTTCTCTTGCTTATGTATCCCTTTCTTCTGTGATGTTAGTACTTCTTCAGCATTTACCTTTTCCAATTCTTTTTCAACATAATATGGCTCTTCTGAGGGAGATGGTGGCATTGTAGCTCATGAAGTAGAAGGAAGAGGAGGAGGACCCACTTTTTCTTGAGTATATTTTTTAGAAGACTTGGTGACATATACCTTAGGAAATGAAATAGTAATTGAGGGGATTTGAGTAGAAGTAGTAACAGCGGCATTAATTGGAATACATGGAAAATCAAGAGTAAGAGAAACTTATGGTGAAGTGACAATAGTGGGTTGATCTAGTTCTTTATCTTTCACTATGGAAAATGTGTCATCAACATTCCTGTTAAGCTTTAACTTCTTTTTGAGACCATGACTACCTTTTCCTTGACTTATATCTTTTCTCTTCAATCCCACACATATAATTTCACTTAAGAGCTCCTTCATGCAATAACCTTTGTTTAAAATCCAATTAGAAGCCATTGCCAATACATTCAAAGTTCTCTCCACAATTGTTTTGTTATGACAATCACCTAGAATATTTTTTGGAAGTGGGGCACTATCCTCTCCTACTACCTAGAACGCATCACTAATAACCATGAAATCATCCTACAAATCTTTTAAAATAGTAGCTAGATCAAAAGCTTGGATTTGTTCTATAGTCAACCTACTATTATCTCTTCTTCTTATCTCAAACTCATCTCTACAATCCATCCATAAAACCTCAAGTTCTAGGATATGCATATACTCAAGAGAAATAATATTTTAAGCCACACCCCTACAATCAAATTTTGCTTTGGTCTCAAAATAAACATGATTATAATGATGATAAATTTATTTCTACACATTCCTAGATTTGTAGATGCTAGGGCATTGATAATGACCAATGATAATAGGAAAATTGATAGCTAAATTATGATATTTAGACTAAAAATCATACAACTTAACTAATTGCCTACTCATCTCCATTAGGATCCATTTATCACTTGGGTACCTTGGTAATTTGAGTGGTACTCCTAAGAATCTTCCTATTCTGAGATAAGTAAAGTTAAGAAATTGAATAAAAATACACCCATATAATGACATTTCATCCCATGCTTCAATAGACACCCTTTTGTGCTTCAAAGGCTTTTCCAATTTATAAATAAGCTCATAAACAAAACTATCATTTATTATAATGTAATCCTTACAATACTTCTCAAGAACCAACTGAGAATAAAATTCATATATTGGTATTGTTGACAAAGCACCGCTTGTCTTTAACCTTGAAAAGGCCCAAATGGAAGTTGTTGTATACACCAAATATGATGTCATTTTGAAATCAAAAATATAAAATACATTCTTCAATTGTTGATAAATATTGTCATTGATCATTCTTGACCAATCAATCCTAGAAGAACTTTGGATCTCATCAATAGCCCTAACATAGGCATACATCCATAGTGAAAACCATTTGGAATTATGCTCCCATTAATTATTCACATTAGTTTAATGATATCATCTACTTCTTAAATAAAATCAGACCTAACAAGGTGTTTGGGAAACCTTGAGGCTTGCTTAACCTTCTTCAAGTAATAAGTATTCATGATCTTGATACATTTAGATGTCTTGGCTTCCCACTACTTCTTAGCTACCTCTATTGAAATATCAATTACCTTAGGTGAGGTTGGGATTTTTAAGAAATAGTTGATATATTAGATATCAATCCTTACAATTATATTCCCAGTAGTATCCTTCACTACCCTAAATAGGGAATCATAATATTTTGCACATGAAAGCACAAACTTGGGAAGCTAAGTTGAGCTAGGGAAAGTTATTGGTTGAAGAATGCTACTTTTGGTTATGACATGTAGAATTGGAGTATTTAAAATATCCTTGGATCTTTCCAAAAACTCAGTAACAGATACATGGCCCATGTCTGTGTCACTAATTTCATTAATTTTGGAAATAATGTTGGATTCTATTGGGTATCCCCTATATTTGTATTTCATCCTTGGTTCTCAGAAACTAACCTTCTTAGCCTTTGATTTTCCTTTCTTTCTTGGTTTTGAGACTTCTTCTAAATATAATTCAAGAGATTATTTAATCACTATGAACTTTTCTTATACTTCTTTCTCTGATCTTCCCAAGCTTTCTGATCTAGACATTTATTTTGCTTTACCTTAAAGAATTTTATATGTGTTTTTGTATACTTACTGAATGATATAACTAGTTTAAAAGTTTTGAGAAATTAGTTAACTTATTTCCTCTTAGATACCTATAAATAATTTTCAAATTCTAAGTTTGAATAGCCTTGAAAAACTAAGTATTTCTCCTTTTTAAGTAATAGAGTTTCAAAAACCCGAGTGGGTCACAAACAAACAAATTTGAGTTTTGAATTACTAACAACTTGGAGTTTCATATGTGTCATAACTTTGGGTTTCAAGTTACTCAAGACTTCAGGTTTTGAGTTACTCAAGACTTTGGGTTTTGAGTTACTAACAACTTCAGGTTTCATATGAGCAGTAACTGCGGTTTAGAAACCTGAATAAGTAATCCCAAATATAAAAGACTTGAACTGGTATTTTAATGCCTTTCAAGTTTCTTATGACTCAAGCCTTCAATTTTTGTAAGGGTAGTAACTAGTTATTAAAAACCCAAAATAAGTAGTAAAATGAAGAAAACCTTACTAGGTCTGGTTTAGTTTTTTTTGGGTTTTTGAAGGCTTAAGACTTTTGGAGTCTTGGTGAGTAGTAATAGTGGTATGAAAACCTGAAGCAATATGGTTTTAGGAATTTGAGGAAATTTGGTAATTTCAATTGTTTGGTTTTACAAGGTATTAATACTTTCAAATGTTTTTGCATAATTTTCACAATAGGAACATAATTGCAAACATGAATAAGATATATGACAATAACTCATGCTAAAGTAGAGTGAAAATCATAGAAAAATAATTTTGATAGAGAAACAAATAATTGTGGTAAAATAAAAATACAAAGAGAAATAAAAAGAAAGATAAAAATAAAAACAACTAAAACCAACAAAAAAATGGTATACTTAGCGTGAATAAAAATGGGTTTTGATGAATTCACTTGGAAACTCTCTAGAACATCAAATGGCATGACTCAGGGTTTGTAGGCATTGTTACTAGGTGTGATGACTCAGATGATATGTAAGAATGAGGTGGAAAATCCCAAATTATATATAAATACCAACACATTAATGATAAGCATGGGATGACACGTCAGCTTTGACCCTTTGCAAATCAAGGTTTTGGAACTACTTAACTTTAATGTTTCTCAGTTTAGCACTTGTGAAAACCTGAATGGGTTTAGGTCAATAAGTAACTCAGGTTCAGGAAACCCAAATGTTTTTACTTATATTCTTATGAATAAAGTAGTGATGAAAACCTAATTATGTCCAAGCAAAATTATTCAAGGTTTTGGAATTAATTTACTTATTTTTGTTAAATGTAGTAAAGCATCTAGAGAAACCTGACTTGGTCTTTGATAGTAGTTCAGGGTTAGGAAACTATATTACTTTTACTTGAGAAATGAATGCCAGTAAATCAAAGTCAAAAACTTGAATTACATTGAAGAGTGTTAATAATGTTTTTGGAATTACTTAACTTCTTTTTTAGATAAGTAAAGTAATGTGAGAACCCTGATTTACTCTATGGACAAGCCAAAATAGTTTGACTTCATACATTCTGATGAAAGGGATGGATGGATGATTTTTTTAAAATTTTTGGAGTAATTAAGAGCAAATAAGGAGGTAAAAAATTTGGTACAACAACTAATAGAACTTAATTTTATTTATTCAAAATATTGAATCAATAATTAAAACTAACTCTCATAAGATAGATGCAAAAATTTTAAAGGATGTCCCAAAATTTGAAGTGTAAAATTTTGGGGACACCAGTGTGTGAGTAGACCCTACAAGAAAGTGCTAGTTTCTAAGAGATTTGTTGTAGCAGTCAGATTTAACCAAGTAAATGTATTAAAATAATTAGATGGAAAAGGTTGAGAGTTGTATTTTATGTCCATGGTGATTTTTATATAGGTTCAAACCCTTATGTGTGATAAACTAGTCATCCAAGTTGACCAGTCGCTAATTGGCCTAATGATGGAAATAGTGTGAAACCCAAGCAATAATGAGAAGGTGTTTAAGAATGTGTTATCATGGAATAGGGATGAATCCAAGTAAATTGATATGTTTTTCAAGACTTTTAATACATTTTCATGTTGGATATAATTTTTTCAAATCATTATATATATCAAAAAGTTACTCACAAGTGGACTTGTCTGACTTAATGAGGTTTGTATATAGTGAGGTTATGAGATTGGTCTGAAAGACTAATATTGTCATTTTACCATGTTATATTTATATATAATAATTGTCTAATGATCATATAGGATCATTCACATACATCAGGAGTCTTTGAAAGTGGTCATACAGGGGTTGAAGGTCTAAATCACCATGATTGGTCTTCAAGGTAAACTGGCAGTTCTAGGTAAGCAAGTTGCAATGATGAGTTTGAGACTCTATACCATAAGTGGAAGAATATAATATACATGGTTTTTATATTTATAACTTTTATGTCCTATCCATTCTTTTTATAATGTTTGGTATTCAATGAAATTAGTCAAATGTTGAATCCAAAATGGCTTGACTAACTGAGTGAGGTTTATGAGAGAGAAGGTCAACAAATTGGTCTATAAGATAAATAATTAATATTAAAGATTATGATATTTTTGTTGGATTTTGTTATGAATATTTTTTAAGATAATTTTCATGCACTATAATTCCTTGAGTCTTTTCTTTTAGGTGTCATAAGTTCAAGTTTTCATGACTATGTTTTGAGGCTAGTTGGCAGTTCAGAGTGAGCATTTTGTAGAGAAGAGTTTGAGCATATATACCTTGATTTAAAGTATCTAATAAATTTTGTGATGAATATAATGTCATGAATTTTATGAATAAATTATTTATTTTTATTGTTATTTCTCAAAATTGTGTTTATGTTTTAGTTGTTCAATATAGACTTTCTATGTATAGGAAGGCCTATTATGAACAGTGTTTTGAGAAGGGGTTCAAGTGGTGGTTGGACCTAGAAGGTGTTGTGGACTTAAAGTGAAGTTTAATAAGGTATATATAATTTATTTATGAATGTATATATTTTTTAAATTAATTGTATTTTGTTTTAAGGGGTCATGAGGTAACGTGTTGCCAAAGTAGGCCTAACTGAATTAGGTCTCCTTAAGGCCTAAAGAGGATTTGGCCTATTAACTTATGTCTAACCTAATGTATTATTTGATTCATGTTTGAAATTTTTTATAAGACCTATTTTAAGGATAATCCAAGTGTATAATTTTTTATGGCCTATTTTTTTTAATAAGGTATATGAAGGCCTATTATGAACAGTTTTTTTAGAAGGGGTTCAAGTGGTGGTTGGACCTAGAAGGTGTTGTGGACTTAAAGTGAAGTTTAATAAGGTATATATAATTGATTTATGAATGTATATATTTTTTAAATTAATTGTATTTTGTTTTAAGGGGTCATGAGGTAACGTGTTGCCAAAGTAGGCCTAACTGAATTAGGTCTCCTTAAGGCCTAAAGAGGATTTGGCTTATTAAGTTGTGTCTGACCTAATGTATTATTTGATTCATGTTTGAAATTTTTTATAAGACCTATTTTAAGGATAATCCAAGTGTATAATTTTTTATGGCCTACCAAGGTGTGTGAGAGCAAGTGACTCATATAAGAGCAAGACTAATTAGACCTAATTTTGGGTGTTAGATAAGTGAAGAGAGTGCAAGCGAATAAAAGAGCACATTGAGGAGAAAAAGGAGGTAATTATATCATAAAATGGTTATAGATATATATTCATGAATATATAATATAAGGTCTGAGTATGTATATCAAGGTCATATGACCTAATCAGTCTCGAAGAGACCTAATAGAGCAAATAAACCTAGAGGTAGTTTTGAGAGGGATAGAAGTGTGTGAAGAGATAAAGAAGGTTATCATCATATATTGTATGAGAAACAAGGTTTTATAAATGTGATAAAAAATTTTAGGTGGATGATTTGGTATTGATACATCTAGGGGGTTGGTGTCTCCTTATAAGTGCATGCTTGTTAAAGCCTAGTTGGGTTAGTGCTTAGCTAGTTAGGGTTGGTACTCCATGTGAATTTGGTGCTTCACTAAAATTGATATTTTATTTTATAGTATGAAATACCATTTTTAAGTATTAATGGGTTTTCTTCCCCTTGAGGTTTTCCCTCATATTATTTGCGTTATCTTATGTTCTTATGTTTCATGCATATGTGGATGGTTACTTAGTCATTATTTGATCTATATGTTTGAATGAATGTTCATGAATGCTTAAGTGGATTTGTATTAAAAGTTTTAAAAATTAATTCACCCCCCTCTCAGTCATTTTGATTTCATTAATTGGTATCAAATCAGGCCCTTTAAGATAGGCTTAACAACCTAAAGGTGATCCTAAGAAGCATAATCATAGATTGTGATGATGACAACATTTATCATGATAGCAATGAAGGTCTATGCATAGAAACATATAACATATGTTGTTCAAAGGGGAAGAGTCTTATGAAATAATAATTCAAGATTAGAAGAGAAGTGGAATCATTCAAGGCAAATTTAGAGAAGGCATAAAGAAAGTTGAAGACCTATAAAAAATTTGAGAAGATTTCAGGTGTCCTAGATGACATCTTGATTGTGATAATAGGAATTTGACTCAAGAGAGGAGGTTAGATCAAGTGTTAGTTTTCATGTAAAATAATGAAATAAACTCACTAAAAAGCATAAAATATCTAGGCCTAGATCATAGGGGGAGCTTAGTGAATAAACAAAAATTACAAACACAACTAAAATGCAAAAGAAATAAGATCTCTTACCTTCCTTGAATGCTCCAAATGATGTGTTTGTTTGGCTTGCTCAGCTTGTGCTCAAATAATTTTTGGAAAATGGAGTTGTGTGGCTCCTTCTCTCCTTGGCACCATTTTATTGGCTTACTTGGAATGGCTTATTACTTGTAATAGCTTGATGGCTCAGCTTATGATTTTGGTATTATAACACTATTATTTCCAATCTTGCTATAAAACCAACATTATAACGTTACTATGTCCAAGCTCTCTAAATGAAGACGTATAGACTTGTATTTATAGGTTTAGAAATTAACCCCAACCCAAGGTGATTTTTAATGTAGTTAGAGCTTGAAATGGGTTAAAAGTAGAGTTAAAAGGCATAAAAACCTCATGATTAGCAATGAATAGGCATGGGTGAGATATTTTAGGATTTTTTATAACTCACAAAAGGTAATTATGAATTCCTAGTATATTATTGATTTTTGAGTTTCCTTTTTTAGAATTTAATTAATTAATCATGGATAATTTAGTTAGGCATTCAATTAGGTTTAGCATTTTTATTAATTCTGACTAGGTTTTTAGCAATTTTCAAGATTTGAATTAATTCATGTGTGCATTTTCCCTATTTAATTGGTCTATAGTCCAAATTTCATGTTATAATGTCATAGGATGGTTAAATATGAATCCATGAGAGGTTTTTATTGATTATGATATGATACCCCAATTAGGGATATCTCAATGGGATTTTGAGCTTTGATGAGTGATGCACAAGTAAATTTGGGACATTCAATGATTTAGGATATTCTTGATTTTTGAGTTTCCTTTTTTAGAATTTCATTAATTGATCATGGATAATTTAGTTAGGCATTTAATTAGGTGTATCATTATAATTAATTTTGATTAGGTTTTTATCAATTTTCAAGATTTGAATTAATTCATGTGTGCATTTTCCATATTTAATTGGTCTATAGTCCAAATTGCATGTTATAATGTCATAGGATGGTTAAATATGAATCCATGAGAGGTTTTTATTGATTATGATGCGATACCCCAATTAGAAATATCTCATTTTGGATTCTAAGCTTTGATGAGTGATGCACAAGTAAATTTGGGACATTAAGTGATTCTTAGGTTTAATTTGTAATGGCTAGTAAGAATTGGTTTGAAGTCTGGTTGAATCCATTGGTGGATAATTTTAGGTGTCTATAGTTTCTCCCTATTTAGGAAGGCATTAAAAGTTTTAAGCATAGTAATGTCTTTTCAAATAATGAAAAGCTCATGTATACTTACAACTTCAATGGCAATAGAGGAACTATAGTTTCCCCCTCGAGGGAGCGGTTGGAAAAGGAGTTGGAAAATGGTCTCTCAAAAGAGGAAATGAGTGGACCAAATAGATGAAAATGATGGGGTAGAAGGGACTGATTTTCCCATAGGTGATTATAATCAGTGGCATATAGAATTGCCCTAGTTAGGGTAGATAAACAAGATGATTTTCCCATAAACAATTATAATCATCAACATAAGTGGGATAAAAAAAGGTAATTATTTACCCAAAGGTGTTTATAATCATCAAAAAAGGCTTAGGATAATAAGAGACTAATTTTCCCAAAGGTGATTATAACCAGTAAAAGGGAAAACAATGATTTGACCATAAGTAGTTATAATCATTGGTAGGATAAAAACATGCCCTAGTTGGGTAGATAAGGATAATGGTTTGCCCAAAGACATTTATAAACATTATCCCAATGCAAATGTGCCCCAATTGGGCAGAAGAAAGTGAATGATTTACCCAAAGGCGGTTATAATCATTTAGCCCTCAAATTGATGGAAATGCAATGATTTGCCCAAAGGTGGTTATAATCATTAGAAATGAAAGTGGGATGGTATACAATGATTTTTCCAAAGGTGTTTATAATCATTGGACCTCAATTATGGTAAACATGATGATATAAAATGATGGCAAAGTGGAATAGAGGAGAAAGATGAATTAGGCAACTTGCTAGTAGGGAGATGTTCATCCTAACTAGCAAGGAGGAAAATTATTTTATTGTTTAATTACTCTATTTGGGATATTATTTGGATTAGATCAGGAATGTTTCTAGTGTTGGTGCTAAGGAGATATATCATTGCTTCATTATCATGTAGACTCTTAGAGCTAATTTTTGTTATAACATGTGATGGTAGGCATCATGATAAACACCATGATAACTTGGCCAAAATATGCATAAGGACTAACACTTGATCTAATAATCAATTGAAAATAATGCACTAATGATAAAAAATATATGATAATGTTGATATATAAATATGGATGGATTCAATAATAATGCATAAGGAATCACCCAATGAATGCACATATAATGAATCAAATCACAACAAGAAATCAAACAAATAGGCAAATAAACAAACAAACAAAACACCAAGAAAAAAAATAAAGACAAAGACAAAATAATGAAATAAAAACAAATAATGGTCAATTACAATGTTAGTATAAACAACACAAAATAAATAAGATGATAAACATTATCCCTAGAAAATAGGTGACAACTTAACAAACAAACAAAATGGGGGAATAAAAGAAAAGGAAGCGAGTGCCTGAGTTGTCTTCAGATGCACTAGGTAAGTGGATGTTAACTACATAGTTTCATGGATGTGATATTCAACAAAATTTTAGGCCAAATGTAGTTCTCCCAAGAGATGGGATAGAATAAAATGAGAAGAAGAAAACATGATGGATGTTCTAGTCATATAAAATGCAAAAATTGGTAACTTGAGTGTGGCTAATGACACCTAACCCTTAATTCCCTTTTGATTTCTCTCATGACCCTCATAGGCATCTTTTTCATTGATTCCTAATCATCTGTATCCTTCTAGACTTGATCCTAGCTGAGCTAGGCTCCTCTTTTCATGATAGATCCCTCCTCCTAGGTCATATCTACTTAGGATAATAGTACCACACTAGGACTCTAGCACTAGTGCCACTCTTATCTACTTTCAGTGCTCTTATCCAAGTCCATTTTTGGCCCCAATGGTTAATTTCTTCTAGTTCCCCATCCTTCTTGTCATTGTAACATGAGTACATTCAACCCATGACCAATAGATCCCTATAAAATCCCATTCGAAGATCATTTTGAAAGGGGTGGGAAATTATCACTAAGCAAGAAAGAATACAAGAAAGACTACTAAAGCAATATTCTCTTTCTCTACATATAACTAGCCAATACACTTACAAGCTTATTTAAATCCTTACACCAGTCCTTAGCCACCTCAAGCACATCTTGTTTATCATTTTTCATCTTCATACACATAATTGCTTAAAGCACATCAAGTGGGAGAACTACATATGACTTGATCCATCTTTGGCATATTAGTATGTAGGCAGTGTGCCCACACAAGGGGTGTGGATCTATGTCCAATGAATTTAAATACATTAAGCCCCCCCTCTTTCTCAAAATTGGTCAAATCATAATGGAACATAGGGTTTGAAGAGAAAATTTTCTCTACAAGGAGCTCTATAGACTTCTAGCTACCGAAACTTTTTAGATAGGGTCACACAGACATAGCAAACAAAACCCAAAAATCTTATATCCTTATGACAATAGTGACAGAGGTGGACTATAACATCGATGCCACTCCTATTCAATTTTGATGCTCTTATCCAATCATAAAATGAAGGTTAGATCTCAATTTATGATAGTGTCCCAATTTTGTACAATGAATTCTAACCTTTATCTCAGTCAGATCAATTAGTTTCCAGCCAAGTCCTGTTTTCTTTCCCTTATTACTATTTTTAAAAAGATTCAAATTGTAATCAAATTTCACAAATTATTATCTTAATTATTGTATATTTATTTACTAATTTTACTATTTAGACCCTTTGACTAAATTAAGAATAATACACCAATATTCCTAAAATTGTTAAAGCATTTGGTGAACCCGACTTACTTTTTTTTCACATAAAAACCTTAAAAACCCTAGGGTAAATTTCCTACTGATTTTTCCTATACTTTTCTAATTTTTTATCTACATAATAAAATAAAAAAGAGCATTAAATTTTAAAATTTCATAGTAATTTTAAAATATTTTTTCTTCCAAACCCTAGTTGCCCATACTAGGTTCTAGTTTTTTCCCAGTAATTTTCTAATTTTTTACTAACATATTTAAATGAGAAAATCCATTCAAAATTCAATAGTAATTCTCAAAAATATTTATTTTTCAAAACCCTAGTTGCCCATACTAGGTCCCAATTTTTTCTCAATAATTTTCTAATCATTTTTTGATTTTTTAATAACATATTTAAATCATAAAATCTATTGAAATTTAAAAATTCAATAGTAACTCTCAAAAATATTTATTTTATGAAACCCTAGTTGCATATACTAGGTTCCATTAAATCACTAATTTTCTAATAAATTTTTGATTTTTTAATTTTATATCTAACTCAAAAATTCACTTTCAATTTTAAAATTTCATAGTAATTTGTCAAAATATTCATATTTCAAACCCTAGTTGCATATACTAGGTCCCATTGCTTCTTGAGGTATCACCTTACATGTTTGTGCATTTCATATCCTTTTTATGAAATTTCTAGTTAACTATTTTTAGGAATTTACATTTCTTATATTTAGTACTTTCATTTTCTAGCACTTTGTCTATTACAAATTATTGTAAAAACTTCAATGAAATCTCAAATTGTTTTCCTACTTTAACAATGGCCTAATATACCAGTTTTGATGAAACCAATAAAAGGGAACTTTAATAACTCTTATTAAACAACTTGACATGTAAGATGACATGCTTAAAATACTACAAGAAGAACAACAAAAAGTGAATAATGGTCAATCTTTCCAAACCATAGAGTAACTAGTTACAAATGACACTATGGGGGCAACTATATCTCAACAACCCCCTAAAGCATCCCAACATGCCTCTTTGCCATCAGCTATAGCTAGTACATCTTTGTCTCCTGATGTGGTAGCCCTTGTGTAAGAGATAAAATCTCTTAAATAGAAGGGGCTACATCTTGAACAAGGTGCCTCTAGACTTATGCAAGTTTTAGATTCTTTTTCTCTATTGCATACATCGTTGACACGTCACATTGCTTCTCCACCCTTACCACAAGGTTTTGTTCAACCTGAGATTACTCTATATGATGGAAAAGGTGATTTAGAGACACATTTGAGAGCCTTTCATGTAGCATGCTTGGACTATATACCCAATGACTAGATACTTACCAAGTTATTTCCATGGATCTTAAAGGATTATGCTTTATAATGGTTCTATAGTCTACTGAATTAGTTGGTCAATATATTCAATATTTTAGCTAACATGTTCCTAGCTCATTTTAGCATTAACATTGGTAATAAGGTTTCATATGCCCAAGTTTCACAATAGAAACAAAGGTTAAATGAGTATTTGATAGATTATGTTCTCTGATATAAGACTATTTTGGCTAAGATGACTATCCCCATGGTTGATCAAGAGTCATAAGATCTCTTCAAACAGATTCTTCTACCAGCTCTGCATGAATCAATCATGTTCAAAATATTCTCTTCCTTCATTGAATTATGTCACACATTAAAGGAATGAGAATTCAAACTAATTTCAGTGGGAAAACTCAAGTACACAAGTATCTCAGACACAATAAACAAGAGTAATAGCAAATTCCTATAGAAAGTCAAGGTCTATGATAACAAAAGTTAGAATCAATCAACAATTAATGTAGATTTCAAGCCACCTCAGCAAGTGGTTTTATCAGCACATCTTCGATGAACCTTTACCAATCTACCAATTTATCCAGCTAGAGTTTTATAGTAGGTATTGGAATGTATCATCATATCTCTCCCTCCTATTCAAGAAGTTGACCTAACAAAGCCTCTTCCACGAGGATATGATCATCATGCATTTTGTGAATTTCACAAGGCACCAGGCCATACAATAAATAGATACATTAGTTTGAGACACAAGATATAGGATTTGATAAATGGCAACCATATTGATCTTGGAACTTTAGTTGAGCCCCTTTAGGCAAAGCAAACACAAGATAAAACATTGAAAATTTTCTTTGATCCTTTTTCGTAGCACTCCAAATAAGAGATATAGGATACAATAGGGTTCCATCATGTATATCATGCACATACCCCACTAGATACATATAGGGCACCTTTAGTTTAGACACATCCTTTGAGAAACATGATTGGTGTATACAATTCTAGAGTTCTAGCTAGACCTTCCATCTCCTTCTCATAGAAAGAAATCATCAAGGATGATTTATATTATCATGCACTCTTTATCAGAGCTTACATTCATAATCATCCTATTCATAGTGTTCTCATAGACAATGGATCCAATGTGAACATGTGCTCTATGACATTATTACAGCATTTGGAATATTTAGAGTAGGATATTATCTTAACGAACATAGTTATCAACAAATTTAGTGGGCACATACAGAGTTCATTAGGTGAGATTGTACTTCTTCTATAGGTTGGTCCAACACACATGGCCACACCATTTACTATAGTTCCTAATGTAGGAGTTTTTGATATTTTACTTGGTTGACCATGGATCTAAAAACTTCAAGTAGTACCTTCAACATCTCATAGATGCATGAAATTTATTCATGTTAATCAGGTTATTACAGTTGGTGGAAATACATATGAGTTACCATTCCCCACTTCAGAGCCATCTTCTACTTTGTAGTCACCAGTTTAAATTCAACCTCTAGTTCCAGTTTCTCCACCAGTTATAGTTCGTCCTCTAGTTCTGATTCAAACATAATTGAGGCATCCATCACCAGTACAAAGAGTTCATACACCTCCACAACTTTAGGATTTAGATAGATTCCAACTACAATGTTCACACCCAGGGAAATATCATTAAGATCTCATGCATCTACTCATAGAGAACATATTTAGAGAGCTTTTCCTACTACTAGATGGGTCCCTAAGAGCCCTACAATTGCATCCACTTCATAGAGTTATAGGGGGACCCCATAATTAGTTTCTATTTCAAACATTTTAGAGTATTTACAGCATATATAGCTTTTAAAGCCATAGTCTCAACATTTTCATCATGCTTCATGATTCCTCTCCTTGATACTAAACACCATGATAGGGAGTCTTCCATGAGACTCATTAGTTAGTATCATCCTTTCCTAGCTTATCTATACATAGTTTCTTATGATTGATTGTATATAACTTATATTAAAAATTCAAAAACATTCAAATATATCAAAATCCAAAAATATTCAAATAGTTCAAAATACAAAAACATGCAAATAATTTTAAAAAACCAAAAATATTTTGATTGTATGCATTATCCATGCTTTACATTTTTAATATAATGATAGACTTACATTTGTTGTTCCATGCTATTTTTTGTCAATTTATCTACATTATCATGCTTCACTTGATCTTCTTTGAGTGTGTGCAGTGACATCCAGCTCTTTGATTGTTTCACTCTACCCATTAAGGGGGCATCATACTTCTACATCAAGACACACATTAATATACATACTCACTAGGGGTATCTTCTACTTGACTAAACCATCTAGGTTATACCATTCCTACACCACACACTCTAGTTATCATGTTGATGTACATTATTCACTAACTTATACAGATTATTCTATCAACATCTCACTAGTATATAACACTTGTGTGTTTCTTAGCATATACCAAGTCTTGTACTAACATGTCTTGCATACTTTATTTCTTGATTTTATTAGTTATATGTGATTATATTTCCATTTATTACATTCTTTCCTTTCTTGCTTTGCATATCTAGATATGATTGCATTTCTCCATTCTCGATTGTCTCATGTATGTGCCTTAGGATATTTTCCAATGTCCTTTGCTTCTATGTCTTATGTGTGCCTTAGGATATTTTCCAATGTCCCTTGATTATATGTCTTATGTGTGCCTTAGGACATTTGCTAATGTCCTATGCCTATACTCTTATATGTGATTGTGGCTTCCATGCTAACTTTGCTTGTTTTAATTATATATGTATGTGGCATTTGAACATGCCTTATATGCTTGCCTTCCAATATGAGTGACATTTGCCCATGTCCCTTGTTTTTTTGGCCCCTCGACCACCCTTGTATGCTTCTTGCCTTATGTACTTATTACTTTTTTTCTTCTCATTGTTTGCAATGCCATGAGCCACATTATGCATTATCTTGCTTTCTTGGATGCCATGATGGACATCATGCTCCATCCCTCAAAATAAAAAGTAACTAGACTTTTATCTCTAATATAGTACATTGTACATGTTATTACATTATTATATCCATTTAGGCATACCCCTCTTGATCTAAAAATCTCAAAATTCAAATCATGTTATATCTTGAGATATCTTATCAATTATCATTATTATATCATGTATCTTTTCAACATAACACACTTTTAGGGCTCTTTTTTTAGGGAAATCATTACAAGGTCTTCATTCTTACCCTCAAAATAGAGGGTAACAAATAGGGGTTTTGTCATAGAGATTAGAGTTCCTAACAATCAAAAAATCAATATTCAGCACACCCAAAATAGCAACCAAACATCAAAATAGTTAGAATAGACCAAGTAGATAGTGAGAATATCATAACAGTTACCATATTTGGCCCAAGATAACAATGCCCAACTTGGACTAGAACACCAGTATCACTAGTGTCCACTTTTGGTGCTCCTATCCAAATAGCTAAAAAACTAGATTTTCTAGAATCAGGTAGAAAAGTAGGTTCAACTATAGTTTTGCATAGCCAAAACATTTTAGAATTAGTATTTTTTAGTACACTTTCATTAAAAAAATCCAAATATAGGGGGCATCATGCATGGCATGATGGCTCTCACTTCTAGTTTTAGATATGGTAGTTGATATGAATTTCATATCAAAATCCATGTTTCAGATACTAGTGATTAGGGGTAATGTGTGTGGCACATTTGTTTCTTTTCTTTTTGAATTTAGTATTACCCAAGCATTCTTAGTAGTTGTGTGCCTTATACCATCTTTAGGTGGTTGGCATCATTTTGGAATGGCTTTCATACAAGCCTAACTTCCACATTCTCAAGTTCTCAAGTGGCTTTCATATAATCCTAGGGCACTAGTTTAGAGTGGCTTTCATACAAGCCTAATCTCCATCTTTTAGAGTGGCCAAGAGTGGCCTAGTTTCCAACATACATTCAGCTTTCCATGCCAACATTATTAGATCACAGTACATTCATGAAATTTAATATTCATCTCCGATGATATACATTTCATACTGGTATTAGTTCATAGCTTCACTTCATGGGGTAATGATGGAGCCAAAGGAGTAGCTAGCCTTTATAATCTTGATCCACCTATTTAGAGAGATTGGACACATAGTTCAAACATCAATCAACACATGCATGATCACCTAACTTCACTTAGTGGGTGATAATGGAGCCAAAGGGCCAACCTTTGCATTCTTGAGCCACTCTTGGGGAATTGAGCACTCAGCCTCGTTTGTGATATTAATCTTGGTACAATATCATCCATCATTACTTAGCATTACTCAACATCACTCAACATCATAATATGTTTTGTATTGGTTTGTATACTCAGTGAGGTGTATTCATTCCTTTCTTTTCCTTTCTCTCTTATCTAACCTTATAATTTCTTATTTTAGATATAGTGTATCTAGTAATAATTGATCTACTATTTGTTTTTCTTATAGATTTTCACTTTATAGCGTGCTCTCTATGCACACCTAGCATCACACAGCTTCATGAGCCTCACCCTTATAGATAAGTTTAGGTACACTTTTTATTTTTCTTTTATCCTAGTATTTTGCTTTTTTGCATCATTAGAATAAAGCGGGGCAAATGTAGTCATATAAAATGCAAAAATTTGTAACTTGAGCATGGCTAATGACACCCAACCCTTAGGTCTCTCTTGCTTGCTCTCACAACCCTCATAGGCATCTTTTCATTGATTCCCAATCATCCATAGCCTTCTAAACTTGATCCCAACTAAGCCAGACTCCTCTTTCCATGATAGATCCATCCCCTTAGGTCCCATATGCTTAGGACAATAGTGCCACACTAGGATTATAACACTAGTGCCACTCCTATCTACTTTTAGCACTCTTGTCCAAGTCCATTTCTAGCCCCAATGGTCAATTTATTTTAGTCCCCCATCCTTCTCCTTATTAACCTAACATGAATAAACTCAACCCATGACCAATAGATCCCTATAAAATCCCATTCAAATATCATTTAGAAAGGGGTTGGTAATTATCACTAAGCAAGAAAGAATAAAAGTAAACCTACTCAAGCAATCTTCTCTATTCTCTGCATACAACCAGCCAATACACTTACAAGATTATTCAAATCCTTACACCACTCCCTAACCACCTCAAGCACATCTAGTTTAGCATTTTTCATCTTCATACATATAATTACACAAAGCACATCAAGTGGGAAAACTACATATGACTTGATCCCTCTTTGGAGTATTGGTATGTAGGTAGCATGCCCACACAAGGGGTGTGGATCCATGTCTAGTGAATCTTACACATACTAACCCCTCCTATTTTTCAAAATTGGTCGAAACATAATGAAACATAGGGTTTGAAGAGAAAATCTACTCTACAAATATCTCTACAAACTTCTAGCTATCAAAACTTTACAAGCAGGGTCACACAGACATAGCGAACAAAACCCAAAAAATGTAGATCTTTAGGATAATAATGATAGAGGTGGACTATAGCATTAGTAACACTCTTATCCAATTTGAATGCTCCTATCCAATCATAAAATGAAGGTTAGATCTCAATTTGTGATAATGTCCAGTCCTGTACAGTGAAATCTAGCCTCTATCTCAGTCAGATCAATCAATTTCTAGCTAAGTCTTATTTTCTTTCCCTTATTACTATTTTAGAAGGATTCAAATTGTACTCAAATTTCAAAAATTAGTAGCTTAATTATTACATATTTATTTACTAATTTTACTACTTAGACCCTTTAACTAAATTAGGAATAATACACCAATATTCCCAAAATTATTAAATCAGATGGTATAGAAAAAAGAGGAATGAGCTCACAAAATGGTGAGAGCCTGGTGGGATAGGAGGGCCAATAAGGATGAGAAAACTAAATGACAAGTGGTTTCTTATGACTTAGTGAGGGCTCCCAAAATCCTTAAGGCAAAGAAGTGATCAATGTTTTTGTATTTTCTAAATCAATTTAACAAATGTTTTTGGAATTTTTGGAGCATCTTAACTCGATCAAGAATGATAAGATACTAAATGGTCCAAGCTCATAAAATGGTGAGAGCATTCAAACTTGAAAATGCTCATAGAATAGTGAGAACATGGCTAAGAGTTGATTGAGTAAACCTAAATGTAAATCAAGCATTGCCTACATAGTCCTAGGATGGGACCTCAAGCCATTGTAGTTCCACCTTATAATAGAGGAATCTGACTAGTGTAGTAGCCTTTTCAAACAAAATAGGCAAAGTTGACATAATGGCACAATACTATATAAGCATGGTAAGGTGGTAATTTAAGGCACGATAAACATGTATTGCCTTTAGTTTACCTATAGGTGGTTATAACTAGGAAACAATGGGATAAGTCAATGATACTAATTTTCCTATAGGTTGTTATAATTAATAGCAAGACAATGAGACATTGATTTTCCCAAAGGTGATTATAATCAGGCCCTCTCAGGTATAGAATAGAATAAGAAATAAATGATGAAACTACCAAACCACTATCATACTACTCAAAATATGGATTCTATCTAAAATATTTGAAATAGTTATTGAACTTGATCTGAATCTTCATGTTGAAAGCAGCCATAGAACCAATAAAATGGAACTAAGATCAAATGAGTTGGGAAGGGAGAATGAAAAGAAACTCGATTGATAGAAAAATTATGGTAGAATGAAATGGTGGAATGGCAAAGTGATATAATGATAGAATGGTAGAATAATATGGTACAAAGAAGAAAGTTGATATTATGGTAAAACTAAAATAATTTTCATAGATAATCCACCAGGTTTCTAAAGTAAATTAATGCTTGAGGTGTATAATGTTCATCAAATCATCAAGTTCATCCCCATTTGGTGTGGTGAGCCTGTATGTTCTAACACCATAGTTTGAAAAAATGATGAAAAGACCTACCTAGTTGGGTTTGAACTTGCCTTTATTCTTCTTTTCAACTGTGATATTCTTTTGGTTTTCTTTAGAGACAAGATCACCAAGTTTGAATTCTATGTGTTCCATGCACTGATTATAGTATCCACAGAGTCAATTCTATTATGCTTGTATATTATTTACTATGGCCATGCATTTCTCATCAAGTAACTCTAGCTCTTATAGGTGAGCTAATCGATAGTCTTCATCATCTAGGACATGCTTCAAAGAGATGCACAAAGAATTTAACTCAAATTTAATAGGAATAATGGCTTTAGTGATATAAACAAGTTAGTATGGAGTGGCTCCTAGTGGAGTACAGTGATTGGTATAGTATGCCCAAATGGTGTGGAATATTTGAAGGTGCCAATCATAGCCAACACTATTGATAATCTTTTTAAGGATGTTGATAATGGTTTTTTAGATGCTTCTACTTGGTCGTTACCTTATGGGTAATATACCATAGAAAAAAATTGTTTAATCATATACTTGGTACATAATGATTTGACATCCTTATTCTTAAATGATCCACCATTATTAGATATAACGTTAGATGGGATATCATAGTAGAAAATGAGATGGTTGAAGATGAATTTGGAAATTTTCTTTCTAATCATGGACGTGAGGGGTATAGCTTCAACCCAGAATTTGGAAATTTTCTTTCTAGTCATGGACGTGAGGGGTATAGATTCAACCCACTTAGTGAAGTATTTGGTGGTGGTAAGGATATGTTTATGGCCATTAGATGAGGTGGGGTTTATCTTCCTAATGATATCAAGGCCCTATATAGCAAATGGCCATGGTGTAAGCATGGGTTTCAAAGCCTTAGCTAAGGCATGAATTAGATTGGCATGTTGTTGACATTTATCACACCTTTTTTATATATGCAGCTATATCTACATCCATTATTGGCCAATAGTACTTGGCATGTAAGAAATTTTTGGAAAGGACTAACTTACTAGTGTGGGATCCACATACTCCTTCATGAACTTTCCTTAATGCTAATCTAGATTCTATCAAAGTTGAATAATGAATTGGAGTTGTATCAAAATTATGATGGCATAGGGTTAGTTCAAGTAAGGTATAATGTGTAGCATGGTGGACAAAGGCTTTGGATTATTTGTAGGATAATTCAGGTGGCATAATTTGATCATGGAGGTAAGTGTATAGGTCTGAATACCAAGTAGAGTTGGGACCAAAAATATCATAGATCATTATGATAGTTGAAGGTTCATGAGCTGGCATGAGTAGATTTTCAAGGAGAAACTAGTATTCTTTGGCTTGTCTATTTGTAAAATCAAAGATCTAATGGTATCCATGTCATCTATTATTTTATTGTTGGCCCTTGGTATAAGTTTAAATTTGATATTGGTAATTTTTTGTTTGATGGTGTTGATCATGGATTTGTAGGGTACCAAAATATCATCTTTGGTTTGAAAATGGTCTATAACCTAATTGATGATTAACTAAAAATCATCATAAACCTTGAGATGATGTATGTTTCATTGTATTACCTATCAAAGTCCTATAACTAGTGTTTCATATTTGGCCATGTTATTGGTACAAGGAAAGTTGATCTTGAATGATTTAGGGATTAAATACCCTTGTTGAGTTATAAAAAATAGGCCTACCCCTAATCCATGTGTTATTAATGATCCATCAAAATACAACTTCTGGTGATGCTCCTCAAGAGGTGTTTCAATGATGGTCATAATGGATTCATCTAGGAATTAGAATGTTAGCAGCTCTGTATATGCAAGGGGTAATTTAGCATGTTGATCTACAAGAACTTTCCCCTTGATGGATTTTTAGTTGACATGTTTTATCTCAAACTCACTGAGAAGCATGATCCATTTGGCCATGTGGCCTTGTAAATCTATTTTAGATAGTAGATACTTGAGTGGATCTACTTTTGAAATGACCATGGTCTTATTGTTTAAAATGTAATGGCATATTTTTTGAGCTATGAAGACCATAGATAAATAGGATTTTTCTATGGGTATATAATTATGCTCATACACTACCAGTGTATGGTTTAGATAGTACATAACATTATATTTTTCATTGTCATCATGTTGAGCTAGAATTACCCCTAGGGCTTTGTTGGTAGATGACAGGTACAATAAGAATGGCTTTCCTAGCATTGGTGGCAATAAAATAGGTGGATTTTCTAGATAGTCCTTCAAGTTCTACAAATATTTTTGGAGTTTTTCATCCCAATGAAATGTTACATCCTTCTTCAATAGATGTGTAAATGGATGGCACTTATCTGCCAACTAAGAGATGAAGTGTCTAATGGATTGTATTTTACCTTGTAAGTTGTGGATTTATTTCAAATTAGTTAGTGCTAGCATATTTTTTATGGCTTGTACTTTGGTTGGATTGACTTCAATGCCTCAACAAGACATAATAAATCCAATAAATTTGCCTAAATTAACTCCAAAAACACACTTCTTAGGGTTGATCCTAACTTTGTATTCACCTAGTTACCCAAATATCCTCCTTAGTGTTGTTGGATGATCATCCATGGTCTTTAATTTACCTAATATGTCATTAACATAATATTCAATAATGTCATGAATTATATCATGAAATATGATGATCATGGCTCTTTGGTATGTGGCCCCTACATTTTTGAAACCAAATGACATAACTTGATAATAAAATGTTCCCCACATATTGGTGAATGTTATTTTATGTTGATATTTTGGTGTTATTTAGATCTACTTGTACCCTAAAAATCCATCCATTAATGATAGCATTTCATAACTCATTATGGATTCAACAATCATGCCAATGTTTGGTATAGGAAATTCATCCTTAGGGTAGGCTTTTTTTATGTCTCCAAAATTAGTGTCTATTCTAATTCCTTCTGGATTTTTGCTAATTGGTACTACATTAGAGATCTATTCAGAATAGTTGATTGACCTAATGCATCTCACTTCCAACCATTTTTCCATCTCTTTCTTGTCTAATATAGCAATGCAGGGATGCATCTTATGTAATTTTTGTTTCACAAGTTTGGCATCAAAATGTACCACAAGGTGGTGTAAAACCAAGGTGGGGTCTAAACTAGGCATGTTAGAGTAGGCCCATGTAAATAAATCAATAAATTCCATTAGAAGGGTTTTAAAGACTTAAAATTCCTCCTCAGTGAGGGGCACACCTAATTTGATCCATTTTGGGTCATCTAGAGTCTCAATTTTTACATCTGTAGTATACTCCACTATAAGGATTGAATTATCTCCAAGAATAGTGGGTAAAGATTTAAACTAGCCTGTTATAGTAAAGTCCTATGTTAGGACTAGCTCTTAAAGTTCTCCTAAACATGATGAATCAAAATCCCCCAAGGGTAGGGATGTCCATGTAAAAAATATTATTTGAAACTCCTGGATGATTTGATCAAAATCTTATTATTCTTTAAGACTAAACTCAGACCCATAGACAAGTTCATCATTGGTGATATCCTGGATGATTCAATCAAAAGCATGTTCTTCTTCAAGACTAAACTTGGACCCATAGATAAGTTCATTGATGATGGTCTCATGTTATATGTTTGAGAAAGGTTGAACAACCCCATCTAATGGTGTTTGAAATAAGTTTTCACCACTACATTGGCCTTTCTCTTTACTATTTCCTTAGTCCAAAAGCACCTCAAAGAGGTTTTTAATTTGGGACCTCAATGTTTTATTTAATTATTTATGGCTAAGGGTGTTCATCCATTCTCAAAAATAGGCTTCAAGATCCAGTTTGATTGATAACCCTTATTTGTGGTCTCCCAACAAAACATTGTTTCTAAGGCCTAGAAAATCGTAAAAGGCCTCATCATTCTAAACTCATCAACCAACACGTTTGATTCTTGTTGGCCCCAGTCTATCAATTGGGGATAATATAATGAAATTGGATTATGGTGAATAAGTAGCTAAAGGGTACAAATGGAATTATTATCAAATAATAAGAATGGGTTAGGTCATCAAAAAGGCTATGATCAGATTCTACTTCACTGTCGACATTGTCGTCACTAGTCATTGGTGATAAAACTTGAATAAGATATGTGGGGTCACCCCCAAAAGGTTTAAATAAGTTCATAGGTTCTTTTGTACTGAGTTATATAAATTGGCACAAGTGTTCCCTATTGATTTGGCCTAAGGTCTCCTCTTTCATAGGCTTGGTTCTCCATGGTATGATTAAGAATGGGGTATTTGGATTTTTTATAAAAATTGACCAATTTGTCATTATACAACCATGATTCATTATCTATAAGAGGGTCTTATTCTTGGTCAAAGGATGGTATGAAAGTGATATGTATTATACTATGCAATTTGTCTTTACTCTTTCTTTGTCATTCTGCACAAGGTGGTTTGGATTTTGGTCTTCCAAAGCACTTTGGGTTTTTTAGAAGCTTGGAAATGTGGGTCAAATATTCTCCTAGGCCATTAGCTAAGATGGTGTAATTATTTGACATTTTAGGAGGTAGTATGTGGGAAAGTAAATCAAGGGTATCAGGGTCAATGCAATTGGCCTCTGGTGAATCAACAAGTATTTATTTCCCCTTGTCCTTCTTAGCAACTAGATTCAAGACAAAATGGTAGTTATAGCTTTTGAACTTGACCTCTAAATGCTTAAAATGTTTGTATGGATGCAAATCTACAAGAATAGTAACCTCTATACCTGAATGGGAAAACTTGATAAACTGGTACAATATCAATGGGATTTTATGAATATCATGTATCCAAGGTCTACCCAAAATCATATCATATGACAAATTAAGATCTAACACATGACATAGTGTATCATGGGTCAAAGGCCCAATGATAACTGACAAGTTGATGGTGCCTTATGATTCTTATTCTTCATTATCATAGGCCTTGATGGTGATTGTTTCTGCTTGGAGATTTACTATCATGTACCCAATAAGCTTGATGAACTTTAAAGACACAATATTTAGACCTGATCCATTATCTATGAGGACACGCTTCACTTTATATTGCATTATGAAAACTTAGATATAAAATGGATTATTATGAAGTGGGTCAAGGGATGACATATTACTTTGGTTGAAGGTTAATTATTGGCCTAGATCGAGATGTCCAACCAAAGATTGAAATTTGTCAGGGGATATGTCATTAGGAACTTGGGATTGGCCAAGGAACTTAGTCAAGATGTTTTTATGAATAGATGTGTGCAACAAATCCAAAATAGATATTTGTGTAGGTGTCTTTCATAATTGTTTCATAATATCAAATGTCTTTTCTTGCATAATAGTAAATGACTTGTTCCTAGCCAAAATGGATGATTGTATGATGGGTGAAGTGGTAGATGGATGTGGGCCTATTATGGTAATCCTTGACCATTGAGTTGTGATTGCACAATCAGGATTAGGTATAGGACCATTATTACTAACAAATTATGGTGTAGGGGGACTGATAAGATAAGTCTCAGTTGTTGATGCACTTGTGCATGGTCATGAGCTAATAACATGTTATCAATATAAGGTCAAAAAGTAGGAATCCTTGTTTTTTGGTTCACTTGTATATGGTCCCAGGTCAAGAAAATATTACTAACATGGATTGATTGATTGGGAATGATTAGTAATGGTCATGTTTGATTGACACTTGGTTTTGGATTCATGGAAATGGTGTTAACATGACCTCCTACAATATGGCCTAAAAATTTGTTGTAGTCATGTGCAACTGCATGGTTATTGGTTGTTGGCATCATTCTGGCCTTGGTTTTACCCATTTTTTTGATGTTGTTAGTTCTCTTACTGATTTTGTTGGTTTTATTAGTTTTGCCTTGGTTTTTGATACTATTGTTAGTTGTTATGTTAGGGAAAAGGATTTTGATAGATTATCATATTTTGATTAGATGTGGAAGCTCTATTTGGTAATGATATCTCTCCATTTTCCAAAAAATTCTCAATCACATGTTTAATTTGCACATAATGGTGTAAGATATATCCATTGACCTAATGATACTCACATAATTCATTTGGCTTTTACTAGTCTAGATAGTCAGTACCCTCATGATAGTGATTTGAAATAGGCTAGTTAATCAGATTAACTATGATGAGTTGGAGAAACATAGATTCAATGGGCTCTTCAAGGTTACTTAAGATGTGATGAGTAGGCATAGTTCTCCTTAAAAGAGGGTTTTTCAAAGGCATAGGTTATTAGACATATTGTGTTATTAGACAATATTGTGTTTACTACATTTGCTGGAGAGGTTGTTGTTTAAGAGTAATTTGCATATGCAGCATAGACTGAGCAGATGGTGTTTGTACCACTTATACATGTCACAACTCTGTTACTCCATTTCCCACAACATTCTTATTGCAAATGAACTACTTGGGTTTGTCATAATTACTGGCCTGGGCTAGTTGCAATGCTTGTACTCAGATTTGGTTCTTATTCTAGCCAATTATTATGGTTTTGATTCTAATTCTGATTCATTGAGGTTAGCTCAATGATCCCTTTGTTAATAAGGGTTCTTTTAATCAACAAACCTTTGTCAATGATCTCCTTGAAAGTGTGTGCACACTGCAACTCTAAATTTTAAGATATATCCTTGTGTAGATTCTTGGTAAACATAATAGTTAGTTGCTTTATTTGATAGACTATGGGTGAATCAGCCTACAAGTGCTCTCCATCATTGCAGATAACTTGTAAAGATTTCATAAACCTTTTGTTTGGCTTGTATCAAATCTACCAATGAAATCTCATGCTTGAAATTGTAAGAGAATTATAGCACAAACTTTTTTGAAATATCATCAAAATCAAAAAATGAATTCTTTGATAATTTTAGAAACCACTCCAAGGCTTGTCCTATTAGGCTTCTTGGAAATAACAGTAAAAGGTATATGTCGCTATAGGCCACTGGTTATCACACAACAAAGAATTCTATCAAATGGGCCTTAGGGTCACCTTTCCCATAGTATTTTTAAAATGTTGGTGGTTTGTACCAAAGAGGAAATGGTATTTGAAAGTACTCCATGTTGAAAGGGTAAGAACACACATCATCCAACTTGAACTTTTTGGTCTATTTTCCTACTTGGATGAGGGTAATTGCATCCTTCATTTGGTGTAGCTCTTATGTGAAGAAACTAGTGGGATCATTAGTTTGGGGTGAAGGTTGGGTAGTCACAAGTGGATTACTTTGATTAGGATATAGTAAAGGCATTTGTTGGGGAATGTTGGATTAGTTAGGGAATGGACTAGGAATATACATGCATGTATTAGGGTGTAATTATTGAAATTATATGTGCTTTGGTATGATATTCTAGTTGGAATTGGGTATATAGGCCCAGTTTTGGGAATACTATGGTTGGGATGGAGGAATATGGTTGTACTATGCCTATTGAGGTTGAAAAAGGATATGATGTTGACTGGTCATACCTTGTTCATTAAGGGGAACTTGTGAACTAAGACCCTATCATTGAGTTTATGGCACATTTGGCATAAAAGGTAATTGTTACTTAATTGGTACTTGTGGAACATTAGAACCTCTTAGTTGTGAAAACCCTTGTTGAGAAGTAAATGCATGTTAAAGGTTTGGCATTTATCATTGACTATTACTAGTATGTTGTTGGTTAGACATTATATGGTTTTGGATCGGCATGTTAGTCTACGACTAAAGAGGTATGTCCATCACTACCTAATGAGGTAAAACATTCATTTCCCCCTGTTGAAGTAGAAGTATGTTTTTCCTCTGCTACATGGGTACATTAGATGGTGCCTATTGTTGTGGAATGTTACTCATCACCTATTGGGGTGGAGAAATATTCATCACATTTTGTTATGGTATGGTACTAGTTTTTAGTTGAATACTTAATCCTTGGTGTTAAGTGTTTGAAGAAGTAGTTGGTTGAGGATTAGAGGTAGTTATTTATAGTTGGGAGGTAGAAGTTCTTTCCCCCTATGTTTGTGAACCACTTGCAATGCTAACTAATGATAAATTTTGTGATTGACTAGTTGTCTATGCGTTCACACCACTTTGGTCTAAATTGGACATTACTTGTGTATTATCCACTATGTTTGGATCATTATTCTATGTGGAAGAAAAAGACACTTCCTCGATAATTGGGGTATTGAACATGTTTTATACAAAGGTGATTTTTGTAACTAAACTAAACCTTAATTTTCTTATCCTGTCAACTCAAGTAAGACTCCTATTTAAGGAATTAACTTAATAAGAGGTGTATTTAACATGGTTATATTATTAAACTTACACACTACATATTGATATGTCTGGTATGTTGTCTACATTTGAATGAAGTGATCTTCCATGAGGTCCCTTAATGTGATAAGTATACGAGGATCTTGATATGACATTGGTAATATAGCATGAGGGTTGATACAAGAGGCTTGTGCATTGTTTTGATTGTAAGACATGTTTTAAGGCCCTCTTGCTAGAATTGGAAAGTTTTCATGGGGAAAGTCTGTCAAAAACTTACCCCTTACCTTTATGGCTCTATTTAATACCTCATCTTATTTGCTAGCAAGTTATGATCAACTAGATAAGGGTCACAGGATGATGGCATTATAACCTAATAAGGTTAATTTTGGACTTGTTCTATAATCAAAGGTATGTTAGCTAAATATTAAGTCATTTATTTTTGGTCTTGCTCTAAGTATAGAGGTGTGTTAGCCAAATAATGGGCCAAAGGGTCTTGGCTATGTTCCCATGATTGAGCATTGTAAGATGGATAAGAATCCATCTCCCAAACAACATCATCTTCATAAGGGTCTTGAATAAAATCCTCTTATGTGACAACATTTATATATCCTAGATTATACATGATTACACTACACGTGTATAATGAGACATGGTTAAATCAATGGTAAATGTTTCACAAAAAATAGGGGTTAGAGTTATACGAACTCTAAAAATTAATGTTTGAAAATAAAAAGGTTCAAACTCTATCTAACTTGGTCAAGGTAATGGATTTTTATCTCCAAAAAAGGTTTATGTAAAGATTTGGTAAAAATAGCATAACATCAAATGTCTAATGTTAAATGTCTCACACAAACAAGGATAAGTAAATGAACTAAAAACAAGATGCCAAAATCTAGGTCCAAAGATGTTCCAAATAGGTAGAATCTAAGAAAGGTAAAAGTTGCTAAGTCTTTTGGCCAAACATGGCATTAAAATCTAGGCTCAAACAAGGCATGTGTTAGGATTCTTGGCCAAATGTGGTATCAAAAGCTAGAATTGAAACAAAAGGATGATTTAATCTAACAAACTTGGAACACTTTAGCATAAAATAAGCACTTGACTTTAGACATAAACTTGGTCAATATGGTGTGAGGCACTAAATAAAAGGCACTTGGAGAGAGACTAATTCTCTCAAATAAAGGCACAAATAATATAGTTTTCAAATTTTGGGTCAAAAATTAACCTAAGTTATGCAACCCAAAATAGAAAGATCTATGTCTAAGCCCCAATTAAGTAAGAAATAAATAGAAATCAATCAATGTTTGAATTTTAACTTTGGAAAGATTAATTAAAAACTCAATTTAGGAAAACTTAGGCTTTTTAACCAAATAATCTAGACAAATTTGAATGGTGTAATGACATTAAAACAAAGATTCCATAAGACACATGTAATTGGTTTTAAATAATGGTAACTTGGACACAAGACAAGACAAGTCTATGAAATAATGTAAGCAATGTAATGATGTTAGTACTCTCAAAAGGTATAAACAATGTTTTATTTCGAAGACTTATAAGGCTCAAAGCTTGAATTGATTTAGGCAATATAACATTACCCATCTCAATCAAGTGACACACAATGTTTTTGACACAAAGAGTCTAAGTTAAACAAAGGATTAGTGTGGACAAATAACTCATTTTTATGTGGTACAAACAAACACAAGTTTTTAGACTAAAAGACCAAGCAATAAAGGAAAAATACCAAATATAATTGTTTCATTATTTTTAGGAAACTAGGGTCTAGTGCCTAAATAATAAAGGGTCTAGAGTAAGGGGAAAAATACAATAAAATATAGTAAAACATAGGTTTTGATTAATTTAATTAGATTAATTGAATATAGAAAGAAATAAACTTGTCTGGAAAAACATGCTAAAATTGATGACTCAGGGGTTGAAATCTACTGCATAGGACTAGGAATATGTCAGGAACTTGGATCTGGATTTTGTTTTATGAAAGGATAGGAGTGCTTAAATAGGACACCCTAGGGTCTGGTGTTATAGTCCTTCTCTATTTCTATTATCCTAGAGACCTAAATTTTCTAAGTTTTGTTTATTTTCTCTATGTGAGCCTATATATGAAATTTCAGAGGCTGAATGTCAATAAAGCTATTATATATCCATTTCAATCTCCAAACCCTAGGTCTATTTACACACATGAAATAACAAATAAATAAAAATAATAAGGGGAAAAACTAGGTTATGGGAAGTATGATCGCATGATCTAGAACCCTTATTGTACTAATCACTGCCTACATTAACCCTCAAGCTAGGGTCTCAGATCAAATGTAGTTCTCCTTTAGGGAACGTGCATAATCAACATGCACGATAGATACAAGAATGAAATTTTGACTAGGCCCTTATGTGGTTAAACATGTAATTCTATGTGTGATGTAGAATGCTAAGTTATACTATTGATTGATTTTTAATTATCTGCTATGCTAAAGTAGTAAGTGCTAGATACAAAATGCCTTGTTTAGTCCATTATATAAGAGACTCTTTATTTTTAATTTTGGAGTTTTATTCACATTTGACCAACATTAAAAAAACTTAAGGATGAAGCTAAGAAGGGATTTGGACTCATTAAGTGAGGGAAATTGACCATTAGAGCTCAAAATTCCATTAGACATGAGCACTAGGAATGGACACCCTAGGGTCCAGCTCTATAGTCCAATTTTGGTGCTCCTATCCTATAGGCTCGAGACTAGGGGGATGGAATTAACATGAGAAATCTAACATGGCTAAGGTGGAATGACCATTTAAAAGGCTCAAGATGACTGGGAATAAGCAAAAAGGTAAATCAAGCATGAAACAAGACCAAGATGAGTAAAACAAAATATATGGCTAAATGTAAACAAGGCTCATATCCTCTAGTCAAAGTCTCCTATGAAAGGACTATGAAAATATATGATATGTGTAGTTGCTTTACCAATTTAGGGTGTATACATTTGCCCCCATTTTATTCTATTGATTTAATCAAATGAAGTACTAAAGTAAAAGAAAGAAAAATAAAATGTGTACCTGAACCTACCTGCATGGAGATAGATGTGTTGCAAAGGGTCTAATTTACTTCCCTACCAGGGAAGTGGATGGAGAGCTAAATAGTGCATGGAGAAAGAAAGAATCCCTGAAATGGATGCTCCCTATACTAAAACTAAATGTGGAATCCATGTAACATGAAGGAGGGCAATACTTGCCCCTTGTGTTGAATCTGACTAAAAATAAGAAATGCTTAGAGGCCCAAAAATAATGTATGTCCTCTATCCCACATAAACTCATGTAATTTGGAATATGTGTGTAGAATTTGTATGTTGTGAAGAGCAAAATTTAGCATGCCCCCACTCTAAATATTTTAACTAGAACTGAGAAATGCTCAGAGGCTCAAAACTAATGTTTATCCTCTATCCTACACAAACTCATGTAGTCTGCGTCTAGGTAATATAATGGACCAACTCCTATTGATGGATGTGTGGTCCAACCTAGTGAAAACCTGGATACAACTAGGTGTAATCTAAAACTATGGTTAATGTGTAATAAGAGAATAAAATTTCTTGTCATTTGATTTGTATAATCCTAGATGATGAAGAACATGAACATCTATGCCATGCCCTCAAATTTGATATGTGAGTGATGCATATGTATAATCTAGTAATATATATAACCACATGTGATATGACCTATTGTGCCATGCCCCATGTGTAAAACTAGAGATCAAAACATTGTGCTTTGTACTATGCCTATAATATGCTCTTTGGTCTTGTAACTATGTCATGTTATATGAAGTTGTATGTGTGAGATGTGTAGTAATGTACATGCCCCCAAATCTGGTATGTAAGTCTAAATCTATATCAAAGTCACTATGAATCTATATAATCTAAACCACTGTATCTAAATAGTCTATGTACCTATAAGCTAAAATCATTGTGGATCCATATGATCTGAACCACTATATCTAAATAATTTGTGTATCTATAAACTAAAGGTATATCCCCTTAAATGTCCTAAGTGAAGTTGAGTGACCCATATGATCTAAATCACTATTTATTTTGATTGATCTAAGCTAAATCTAATCATCCAAATACTAGAGGTGTAACAATTATGGTGTATCCACTTATGAAAGTGAATAAACATGTTGGGTAAGTGTAGGAATAAGAATAGTAGGAATAATACCCCCCTTTTGGGGATAGGTATGAGATCATGTGATAGAGGAGTTTAAGCCAAAAGTGATTACTAGTGGCATAGAAGTAGATGTAAGGTTGGTATGTGTTGAATTGATTGAGAGTTTGTTTAATTGATTAAACTTAGTTGTTGAAATTGGAACAAGTTTTGATTGGTGATGATCAAGACCTGTGTTTGGGTGTAATATAAATATAGAGATGTGCATTCCATAGTAGTCAAATGAATTAGTAAAAGAGTGAAGCTCACGTGATATTGAAGGTATCATTTCTACAATTCCATTGAAGAAAATAGTTTGAAAAATGGAGTTACAGGGTTTAAGTTATGGGCAAAATGATATTTTCCTTTGAATGAAAAAGTTGTTTGATATAGGAAAATTGTACTAATTCTTGATTCATTTGTGTATTGACTAGTTTGAGATTTGGAGCTTTAGAGTGAGAGATATGTTGAGAAGATGAGCACCTACCATGACCCAGTTTGAGCAGTTGACAGTCCAAATTAAGGTTGGTGGTGATGTTACCCTAGTAAGTAACTGAAACACATGATTTTGGCCTATTTAGAACCTTGTTTTTAATGTTTTTGAGTTGTTTAAAGTGTCTTAGGAAAATTTTGACTAGTTTCAATACTCTTATAAAGGATTCAATGCTCATGTTCAGGGTTCAGCACTATTGTCTAGGTTCCAGCACTCATGTTCAGTGTTGGTGTCCTTTTTGCAGCATTATTATCCACTCAGCTTGAATTTTTGAGATTATAATTTGTTACCTATTATTGAATAGCTTGGTTGTTTACTTGGCATGGTTAACTAATATATATACTATTTTTTATTGTTTTGTAGAGCAAGGTATAAATGAGGGAGTTTTTTAGAGGTTAGGTGATTGAGACATTGAGGATGTTACCATTTTATATTAATGAGAGAGTTATCATGGATAGGGTAGGGTTGGGTCATGTGTGTGACCTAGGCATAGTGCAATAGGATAGGTATCTAATTACTACCTTATGTGAGGGGTGGAATGCAGATACATGTACTTTTTATCTTCCTATAGGGGAGATTATTATGACTCTAGAGAATGTGTATCACATTTTGTATTTGTCAATTATTGGACAACGTGTGACATTGTAGGATGGCATGGGTGTTGATGCTATTTATTATGTGTCCTTGTATTTTATTGGTATAGATTTAGGTATACATTGGAGAGGTAGTGATAGTGATGTGTTGCTATCAGTTATAATACAATCTAGTGTTCTGCATCTATGAAAGTAGTTGGCCATGTTGTTGGCTTCGTTTGTTGTTGTGGATGGGAGTGGAGTGTCTATTACATATAAGATGCATAGGTTTGTTTGCATTGTTGAGGTATATAGCACTATGTTTTCATGGGGTAGGACTATGCTTTCCCACTTATACATAGATCTGTATAGGTTTACATAAGAGACATTTATTAGTGGTGTGAGTACAACTACTTTATTGCATTATTGGGCTTATGAGCACATTGTAGTTGTGTAACTGATTTGATTACCTAGGCTAAAATGGGCACTACCATAGCTATTTAGGAAGTGGTAATCAAGTATATTGGCTATCTTATCTCCTAGGATATATCATTATAGATGATTTTTAGATATATTAGTGGCTCATGATATCATATAGAGGCCTTATAGAGGATTTCCTGGGTGGGTTGAGGATGGAGTGCAATTAAGGTATGTGAGGGTTAGTTATTGGATATATGACTGTTGGGTTGGAGTGTATGGGAAATTTCAGTATGAGCACATGAATAGACATTTTGGGGTACCACAAGATGTTCCCCCAATAGCATAGGTGTGGGTGAGGAGTGCACGGGCAAAAGTGAGGGCAGGAATTCATGTGAGGCTTACTGAGGCTGAGTTGGCACCATTACCTTTGGATGCATGGTATGTAGCAATAGATATTTTTGATGTAGATGATGTTGTATGTATAGAGGCATATACCACATGGTAGGCTAGGCATCGATGGGATTCATTGTATCTTATTGATGGAGGGGATGTACTTGAGTATGAGGATATTACACCGATCTAGATGATTGGAGGTAAGCAGCAATTTATATTTGAATTTTGTATAAAGTTGTGGTTTAGATTGATTTGAAAGTGTATAACTAATGTAGTATTGTACTTTATGTGTAGGTAGAGTGGGAGGTGCTCAAGATGAAGCACAGGCTGGTACAGGGAGTGGATATGATGAGTACTAGGAGACCATCATTGAGTCGACACTCTGAGAGCTTACATGACATATACCTGATGATGTTGTAGAGGAGGGTTTGATAAAGCAAGTGATAGTTACAATTGATGTTTATGCTCATTTTTTTGATAGAGTTTTTATAGCTACAACTGCATATGTTAGGGTAGTGAGAGAGAGAGATGAGATGAGGGCTGAGCTAGATAGGCATAAGATGCCTCCAATAGATTATGGTTTTATTAACATGAGGATCATAGATGAGTACAAAGATCTTCAGTGGTGATATGTAGACTTTCATGAGTAGCATGGTTGGCTAATAGAGTAAAGGAGTCATCGTAAGAGGCATTTAGGAGCTCAAGGAGGAACAGGGCCATGTATTACTAGAGTGGATTATGGAACTTATATTAGTGGGGAGAGTGAGACTAAGAGTTAGGGCATGACACCTATTCATGATTGATTGTACCTTGATATGATGTATATGTTTTGAAAACTTCATTATATATATGGATGCTATTTTTATTTCTGCTCATGAGCATTTTGTTATGGGATTTGAAGTATGTTGTTATATTTGTTGCAAATGGTTGATTAGAAATAGTTGATTTGGTATTGATTTTAAGATTGTATATATTTGGTAAGATGGGATTTTGGGATGTGAACTTATTTTTCATGATATGTTCAAGTGTGATGTTAGGTTTGATTTGTAATAATATGTGAGCAAAAGAAATTTACTTGTTTTATATTTTGTAAATTGATTTGGTAAAGTGAACTGGTTTAAGATTGGTAACATGGGATATCGGTAATATTGGGAGTTAAATAATTTGGTTTGGCTGGGGATGGCTATTTGGAACTAGGAATGTTAGTAGAATAGGATATAAGAGAGATTTTTATGCTCAATTCCCTAAGAGTGGCTCAAAATTACAAAAGCTATCCCTTTGGCTCCATCATTGCCCACTAAGTGAAGCTATGTAATCATGCATGTGTTAATCAATGTTTGGAATGTGTGTCTAGTCCCTCTAATTAGGTGGCTAAAAATACAAAGGTTATCCCTTTGGCTCCATCATTACCCCATGAAGTGAAGCTATGAACTAATGCTGCTATGAATATGTGTCATATCACTCTATGTTGTATCCTTATCTGAACCTTGATAGCCAACTGAATAAGTGCCCATATTATTCATGTTATATAAGAACATATATTATATATGATATTGTCTATTGTGCACTAATTGTAGTTATGCATGGAGACTCTACCAAATGTAACCTTACTAGATGTGCAACTAAATATATGTGCTATGAAGAAGGCTCATCTATCCATAATCATAGTGGATTGCTACATGAAATAGTACCCTATGGTCTCTGTTGTGATACATATGACTAAGTGATAGATCGAGATGAAGTTGAAACCTATGATGTTTGCTCATCTAATCTCAATCATAGTGGGTTTCTATGTGAAATGGGTCTTGGAAATCTCAACCATAGTGAATATCTCTCTGGAGAAATACTCTATGATGTGGGTTCATCTAATCTTAACCATAATAGGTTGATACATGAGATAAGACCCAAAAAACTTAGTCGTAATGAATATCTTTTCAGAGTAGTATTTTGTTGTGATGCATGTGATTGTGTTGGATATGTATATGGAACTGCACTATGTACTCCTCTAACTATAGTGTTATATGTAGGATGATCACATTGTACTAGTTTCCAAACCTTTTGAATAGGTGGAATAAGATATCTCTTATGAGGCTTTGTCCTAGAAGCTGCATTACTCTCATGATGCATAACTAATGATTCCAATGAAGGAATGTCCTGGGATGACTCAACCATGGAGGAATGAGGTTTAGGAATCCATGATGGAGGAGATCTTGATGCCCCCTATGCGAATGCTATGATGCCATTATCAACACATCTATTAATGCAATCCTTGAGTCCATAACAATCATTATCTTTATGTCCATAGATTATGATGTTAGTTACAAAAGGGTCAATGTGGTTGTCTATGTAATAAATGTGGATCTCATCGATGAGTAAAAGATAATGTCATTAACCTCCTATATATTAGTGTTGATAATATGACACATAGGATATCCTTCTCTAAATAAAACTATAATGGTGCCTTGTTATTGTTCTCTATAGTGCATACTATAGGTTGTGCTCTTGAAATTAGCTCTCTATTCTTAACCGATTGCTTTTTTGGTCGAGGTCTCCTATCTTGTTTTAGACATGGTGGATGTTGTATGCTAGGAGTTATAGATGGAGGTATTGTTGTGAAATCTAGAGTAATGTGATCAACTAAATATGCCTCAATCAATCCTAATTTCTTTTTCAAGGCTAGAACTGTATAGCATAAGTACCTAAAAGAAGACTTTGTCTGATATAACAGATGTTTGAGGAAAAGTTGTTGAATCCCCTTAATAAAGATATGTTGAATCTTTAAATTTGTTGGTTTATAGATCAATATTAACATGTGAGCCTTAAATTGTAAAATATAATCACTAATTGGCTCTGAAGTATTCTAATGCAATGTGGCAAGTTTCTCATATGTAAAACAAGGACATGTGTTTATTATGTAATATCTAAGAAATACCTCCTCTAAGTCATCATATGTGTGCAAGGAGCCAACGAGGAGTAGATGAAAGAACCAATTCTGTGCTTCCCCCACTAATATCTACCAAAATAACTTGAGTAGAATCAAAGGAATCAGATGAGATGGCAAAGCCTTTCAAAAGGCTTGAAGGTGTATGAATGGATCTCTAATTCCATCAAACTGAGCTAATGATGGTATCTAGAAATGCTTAGGCAATGAAGCTTTTGTGAATGTCTTAAGAAGAGGGTTACCATGTAAATCATTAGCATCCATCCAAGACTTATAAGCCTTGTTTTCCAAGGTAAGGAGATGTACTTGGTGTTTTAATTCACCTATTGCATGTATCAAAGAAATAATCTCCTAGGATGGTGTATTAGCATCTTGAAGTGGTTTATTTAATTGTTTAATTTGATCCTTAATTTTAGCCATGGGAATGTTACATTTAGATATTGGATCTTAGAGAGGGGTTTATGCTCACTTAAACCTTTGGAGGAATGGTAACTTGGACCTTGGTAGAGGGATGTGGGCTACCATTCTCTTTAGGTGAAGAGTGAGAAATAGGTGCTACTATAGTAGGGAGTGGCTTGGGAGATTCATTGGTATCTTTATGTTTTAGTGAATCATATTATAATTGAGAAGAGGATGTGATGCTAACATTAATATGTACATCATTTAAGATAGAATCATGCATAAAATTAGAAATAACATTTGGTAGTACATTATGTTTGAGAGGAAGAGTGAGAGAAGAGTTAGAAATATGAGATGCATTTTCTTATTCACTATATATATAGTAATCATCATTATTTAATGAATTATCATAGATAAAATATTGTTCATAGTCACTCTAATTTTCATATGCATTTGTATGTTCACTATCATACTAATTATCACTTCCATTTTCACTAAGTAGAGGTGTAAGAGAAGAATTTAATTCTTTTCTAATATGCAATAAATTATCTATGGATGGAGTGTATGCATTGTTTTCATTTGCAACATGAGAAGTAAAAATAAGAGAGTTATCATTTAGACATTCTTTTGATAAAGTAGAGTTGAGAGCATGAGATGCATCATTTGAACTATGCATTGTCAAATTGATTTTGTTGTGTTTATATTTTTGTAATTTGAACATAGAAGTAGCAAAAGAGAGAGAGAGAGAGATTAGGTTCACATGGAAGCAAATTATCACCAATAAGAGGTTCATTTGGAAGTGCATGACTAATTTATTTATTTGGTGCATTTTGCATAGGAGAATGAGGTGAAAAGTACCTTTCCCATTTATCAAAATTATTTTCTTTAGAATAAGGAATAAAAGAGATAGGCTTGAGAGAAGAAGATGCATCTACTTTTTCTTCACTATCACTTTCACATGTATCATCATCTTCCTCATTACAACAATAATAATTATCTTTATTGTAAATGAAATCATTTTCCACATTCTAGCTAATGTGCAATTTTGAAAATTTGTCCATTCATTATCATAATTATGAGAAAAATTTAGAAAATGATCTATGGGATGAGAGAGAAGAAGTGCCTTAGTGGCCATTTTATTTCTTTCACCCAAGAGAATACGTAAAAGTATTATTAAGCAAATAAATACAATAACAACTACCAACATAGAGATTTTGAAAATATTTTTGGCACTCTAAATAATTTACAAAAATTCCAAAATATGTTTCTAAGAATTGTAAGGAAGAAAAGATTGGGGTTTTAGGACCTAGTTTAAGAATCTAGGGTTTTGGGTTAGGGTTTTAGAATTTTTGAAAATTATTGCAATGATTTAAATTCTAAAATAAATTTGAATAAGATAAATGCATAAAAATTTATATAAAAATCAAAAATTTTAAATTGAATTTTTGCATAAAATAACTACCAATACAGAGATTTTGAAAATATTTTTGACACTTCAAATAATTTGCAAAAATTCTAGAATATTTTTAAAAAAATTGTAAGAGAGGGATGCTTAGGGTTTGAAGACCTAGTTTGGAAATCTAGGGTTTTGGGTTGAGGTTTTAAATTTTTTGAAAATTATTGCTATAATTTAAATTCTAAAATAAATTTGAATGAGATAAATGCACAAAAATTTATACAAAAATCAAAATTTTGAAATTAAATTTTTGCACAAAAGTTGAAGGAAAAACCCTAACTGTATCTAGGGTTTTAGATTTATTCAAAGCAAGTCAGGCTCACCAAATGTTTTATTATGTTTGGAAAAATAGGGTCTAGTTCCTAAACAATAAAGGGTCTGGATCAAGGAGAATAATCCAATAAAATATAGTAAAATATAGGTTTTGATCAATTTAATCAGATTAATTACATATAGAAAGAAATAAATTTATCTAGAAAAATAGGTTGACACAAATGAATCAGGGGTTGAAATATACTACACAGGACTAAAAATATGTTAGGAACTTGGATTTGGCTTTTATTTTATGAAAGGATAGGGGCACTAAAATAGGATACCCTAGGTTCCAGTGCTATAGTCCTTTTCTACCACTGTTGTCCTAGAGACTTGAGTTTTTTGAGTTTTGTTCATTGTCTCTATGTGAGCTTGTATATGAAATTTCAGAGGATAAATGTTGATAGATCTCACTATAGGTCTATTTAAATCTCCAAACCTTGGGTCTATCTACACACATGAAACAATAAATACATCAAAATCATAAGGGGGAAAAACTAGGCTAGGGGAAGTATGATTGCATGATCTAGAACCCTTGCTATCTTGATTATTGCCTACATTAGCCCTCAAGCTAGGGTCTCAAATAAAATGTAGTTCTCCCTTAGGGAATGTGCATAATCAATGCACATGATAGATGCAAGAATGAAATTTTGCCTAGGTTCTTCCTTGATCAATCATGCAAGTCTATGTGTGATACATAATGTTGAGCTATATTATTGATTGATTTTTAATTATCTATTGTGTCACAGTAATAAGTGTTAGATATAAAATTCCTTATGTAGTCCTTTATATAAAAGACTCTTCATTTTGAATTTGGGAGTTTTATTCATATTTGGTTGGTATTAGGAAAACTTAAGGATGAATCTAAGAAGGGATTAGGACTCATTAAGTGAGGAAAACTGACTATTGGAGCTCAAAATGACATTGAATAGGAGTGCTAGAAATGGACACCCTAGGGTCCAACATTATAGTCCAATTTTGATGCTCCTATCCTATAGGCTCAAGATCTAGGGGGGATGGAATTAGCATGGGAAATTTGACCTGACTGAGGTGGAATGATCATTTAAAAGGCTTGAGATGATTGGGAATAAGAAAAAAGTGACTCAAGCATGAAATAAGACCAAGATGAGTAAAACAAAAGACGTGATTAAATGTGAACAAGGCTCATATTCTCCAGTCGAAGTCTCCTATAAAAGGACTATGAAAAGACATGATATGTGTGGTTGCTTGACCAATTTAGAGTGTATACAACAACTAAATAAATCATCCTAAGCCTTAAACTGATAAGGGATGACAAGTAGGGTTGACTAAGACTATAGTTTTTGAATGTCTAAATTAATCCCAAGTGTGACTAACACAAGAGAAGCATCATGTTAACTGATTTTATACTAGTTAACTTACTATGCAAGGGTTTATCCCTTTGCATAGTGATTCCATTCGTGGACTGCTTAATAGAATCCCCTGGTTAACCAGACCTGACTCGGGCTTCCATTATGAAAGGAGAGGTTAGACATTCAACCCCCTAGCTCTTACATTATGCATACTTTGATTTGTATACCCCATCATGGAGTGGGTCTGAAACACTATTGAAAGATGAAGCCCTAGGTCAATGCTTCCCTAAAGAACTCATGAAGAGGTAATGACCTCCCCTACATAAGCCAAATTTCATGAAACTAAAACTAAGTGAAAAGACTTTAGGGTTAATTTTAGATCACCCAAACCATGTGGGTTTTGGGGAGAGCCTAGAAAACTTTATTTCCATGCATTGGACTAGGCACAAATTGTAAGTGAAAAGGTGATTTTGGTCACCCAAGTTCACTATAGGGGATGAGGGGAGAGCATAAATGCACTCTTTATTTTAATCATACAAACACACAAGCAATAAACACATTCAAAAATTTGAAATCTAAATGAGTGTTAATTTGTGCACCAATTGAAACATTTGATTAAGTTCTTTATTTGGCCCCTTGGCTTAAGTACAAAAGCTTGAAAGAAATTACATAAAAAAACTTAAGCAAAAACACCTAATTTCATTTTAAGCACTAAAACCCAAATGTTCAAGATTTAGCCTAATTCATTTTTAAACACAAAAATGAAGTGTTCAAGACTTTAAACATTTATTTCAAGAACCAAAAAATAAAATGTTTAAAAACATTAGTAAATCTAATTCTTTTTAAGCACCAAAGATCAAATGTTCAAGATTTAGCTAAATTCATTTTAGTACCAAAATGAATGGTGAATGACTTAGATAATTCTTTTTAGGTACCCAAAATAAAATGTACATTGGTTTAGCTTGCAAATTCATGTTTTATCCCTGCTTTGGACCTACAAGGGCTAGGGAGTCTCCTTCTGCTTAGAATCACTTTCAATGGTGAGCAAATAAACTTTAAAAACATATCTCTTGGGTTTTAATTTTAAAAATACAAACATTGATATCGATCACCTGTGATCAATGTTGGTTAATAGGTAATTGACTTCAGTTAGTGATAATTGATATTGATCAAAAAGGACCGAGATTGGTTCTTTGTGAACCTGAAGGCAAAATAAACACGAGATGAAAAATGTTAGTTAGTCCAAAAAATGATAAAAACTTTTTGAAACCTAAAACATAATGATTAGGCATAGAGTTTAAAGGTCAAAAAAACCAAGAAAGAATAATTTATAATGCTAAAGAGAATCAAAATTAAAGTTTTGTAACTATGTTTTTTCCTACAATCTGACTGATGATGGTCACACAAAACTGAGATCAGTTAGGCAGAACCAATGATGGTTTGGTAGAACCCATGTCAGTTATGCCTAATCAATGTCGATCTCTATATAGATCTGAGTTAGGACAAAAATTAATAACATGGCAAAAACAAGAATAAAACTCCAATTTTGATGATATTTAAGCATTCATTTGATAATTTATGAGTTGCATCTTGGTCTCCTTGCTATGTGGGGTGCTCATGATCCCATCAGGCGTGCCATTTGTGATCATAGAAATTTGACTCAGGAGAGGAGGTTAGATCAAGTGTTATTTTTCATGTAAAATAATGAAATAAACACACTAACAAGAATAAAATATCTAGGCCTAGATCATAGGTGGATCTTAATGAACAAATAACAATTTTAAACACAACTAAAATGCAAAATAAACAAGATTTATTACCTTCCTTTAATGCTCCAAATTATGTGTTTGTTTGGCTTGCTTGGCTTTTGCTCAAAGAGTCTTTGGCAAATGGATTTGTGTGGATCCTTCTCTCCTTGACACCATAGGCTTAGCTTGCTTGGTATGGCTTAATGTTTGTAATGGCTTGATGGTTTGGATTATGATTTTGGCATTATAACACTGTTATTTCCAATATCTCTATAAAACCAACATTATAACATTACTATGTCCAAGCTCTCTAAATGAAGAGGTCTAGGCTTGTATTTATAGGTTTAAAAACTAACCCCAATCCAAGGTGAGTTAGAGTGTAGTTAGAGCTTGGAATGGGTTCAAACCTAACCTTAATGAGTTAATTAACTATAATAGAGTTAAAAGGTGTTAAAACCTCATGATTAGCTATGAATAGGCATGAGTGAGATATTTTTTAAAAAATTACAACTCACAAAAGGTAATTATGAATTCCTAAGATATTCTTGATTTTTGAATTTCCTTTTTTAGAATTTCATTAATTACTCATGGATAATTCAACTAGGAATTTAATTAGGTTTATAATTTTAATTAATTATGATTAGGCTTTTATCAATTTTCAAGATTTAAATTAATTCATGTGTGCATTTGCCCAATTTAATTGGTTTATAGGCCAAATTACATGTTGTAATATCGTAGGATGATTAAAGATGGATTTGTGAGAGGTTTTTATTGCTTATGATAGGATACCCTAATTAGGGATGTCTTAACAAGATTTTGAGCTTTAATGAGTGATGCACAAGCAAATTTGGGACATTTAGTGATTTTTAGGCTTAATTTGTAATGGTTGGTAAGAATCAGTTTAAAGTTTGATTGAAGCCATTAGTGGCTAATTTTAGGCATTTACATTGTGTAGTTAGAAATCTACAAATATCAAGGTAGGTCTTGGATTCAAATAAGGCCACAAGGAGAAAGCTCAAACTAAGGAGAGTCAGACCTCAAAGTTCAATGGTCTACTAAAGAATGATGGTACTAGCATAATGAAGACTAAAGAAGAAGATTTTATGAAAGCTCAGAGTATAGATAGTGGTTGCTCAAGCCACATAGACAAGAGAGGTCTTGATTTTCATGTGGTTGATCAAAGCAGTAAGAATGAAGAGTTGACTAAGAAGAATAAGGATGACAAGTTGAGTTGTGATTAACTCATAAACCAAGGTGGGATGTTTTCTACTATAGAGCATAAGTCAGATTTGAAATAATGTCAAGAGTATTCTTTGTCAGCTCAGAAAGATGATGAAGAGGCCAAGTCAAAGGTCAAGCTTAAATTGACAATCAAGCCTAGAAGGATGTTGAAAAATATTTAGTCTTGTGAGAGTGTGGAGATCTGGGAATCTCTTAAATTTGTATTGTTCTAGTGCCCTATGGAAGGGGTGACTCCATTAGGCTTCATGAAGACACTCATCGATAAGTGGAAGCATGGGGGATGCTTGTTGAGCTTTGACATGTGTTGTATGTCAAGAAAGTATGAAGACATGTTGAATATTATTGAGTTTGATCTAGAAGTGTGGTCTTTTGGCATGTTTAGAATTGGTTTTAGTACCAAAGTGCTTGATCTGTGTTGGAGATGGTATGTGTGTACTATTGATTTATTGGTGAGAAAGTTGTAAAGATAAAAGGGGAGCATGGTTGTGTAGTTTTGTATGATCTTTATTTGTTGAGTTATTTCATTGATTGATATATGATTGGTCTAAAGGGGAGCTTGGTAGCTCTGAGTTATTTATCAAGAGAGTGGTTGTTAGGTTGTGGAGCTAAAAGCTTCACTATTGCAGACATGGAGGAGGTTGTTGAGAGGATTGCTAAGTTGGAGGGAAACTGATGCTGGTCTGATCATTCAACGTCAGTCATATATAGTGGAAAAGGAAACTGACATCAATCAATTATCAGCCAACATCAGTCATCTCCAGCCTGACAAGAACTGACGTCAGTTGCCTGTGCAGTTCAGAACTATGAGTGTTACGGACAGTTAGTTAATGAACTGAGTGTTTACATGTTGAGAGGCTAATTATAGTCTTAAGTTGTGGATCTAATTATTGTAATTAGGTGTCTAATTATTGTTTGCATGAGATCTATTTAAGAGACTCATAAGCTATATTCTAAGGTGTTCTAGTTTGAGTTGAGAAAAGTTAGCTCCTTCTGTGTGTGAAGTGAGCAAGGGTGTTCCTTCTAGTTCCACAGCAGTGCCAAGTGTGGGTGTTGGTTTTGGAGAATCAGAAGGGTTCTTCAAGTGTGTAGGATCTTGGTTAGTAGGTGTTGCAAGGCCACTTTTGGAGATCTACATGGGCAAGTAAGATCATTGATCTGCAGGTGTATGTGTGTGCATGATCCAGGTTTGCAGGTGTACAGAACCAAATTGATTTGCAGGTGTGCAAGATCAGGGAGGATAGCAACACAATAGGGAGCAAGATCAGGTGGGATCTACTTGGATTACGGTGTGTACTCAGTTATAGAGCAAGAGAGGAAGGCAAGGCAGTTCCTTCCATAAGTAAGATCATTTGGGTTACAGGTTGTTGCAGTTTAGGGGAGATCTACTTGAAGTATGATTATGTACTTGGAGTGTGTGGAGCACTGGTGTACTGGTAGTAGTAAATATTGACTGGTTGGAGGTGAACACCAACTCTGTATTTGAGTTGTGTGTTGGGACCATAAGAGAGAGAGCTTTGAGGAGAGAATTACTGTTCACTTGAGGTGTGGGAAGCCTCTAAGAGGTGGTGAAGAAGAAGTGGCATCTTCTTTATTGTATTCTTTTCTGGATGAGTATTAATACAAGTTGTGTATTGTCTCTCATATTCTATGTTGTTTCTGGTTTTTAGTTACTTGTTACTTCTGGTTAATATCGCATCTTAAGTTGCTTGTATATGGTAATCAATTGTGTCCTTCCATGGGTTCCTAACAGTTGGTATCAGAGCTAAGGTTGCAGGGAGTAGGGTTTGTGTTTGGTTATAGGTCACTCTCAGGGGTTTCTGATTGAGTGGGAGTATAGCAATGGAAAAAAAAGTAAGCTAAGAATGGAGGAACTGAATAGCATGAATGGTCACTTATGGTGTTATGGAAAGAAAGAGCAGGTAAAGAAAGATTGTTGGTTGGTTACAGATCAGCATGAAGAAGCAGATGTTGTAGGTGTTGTTGCACAGGATGCTCTGGATAAAGTTGAATCTTGGTTAATAGATTTTGTTGCCTCTTTCTATGCAGCCCCAAGTAGAGGGGTTGGTGAGCCTTGTCATAGTATTGGCAAAGGGGAAGTGTTGCTGAAATTGCAGGCGGCCAACACATGGGTGTTGAAGGAGGTCATGCAAGTCCCAAGCTTGAAGATGTGGCTAATTTCTTCAAGAAAGTTGGGTGATGAGAGATGCACAAGAACTCTCACAGCGGATGCACTTGAATTAGCTGGTGGTAAGAAAGTAGGTATCCTTTATCTATCTACTTATATTACTGTTTCTACTTCTATTGCATAGGTGTGGATTTGTAGGCTTGGTCACATAAGTGAGAAGGGAATGGATGTTCTTAAGTCAGATGGGAAGAGTTCAACTTTAGAGAGCATAGACTGAGATTTTTGTACGCAGTGGGATGCTACAAGAAAGGATTGTGTTTATTACAGGAAAAGGAAGACTGATGTATTTGATAAACTTAAGAACTGGAAAGCCTTGGTGTTCTTGGAGGAGATGACGGATAGAGACCAGTGGATGGGGCTGGATACTTTTGAGCAGGGCAGTTTGGACATGGGTTTTGATTCAAAGGAGCTTGTGGATAAAAAGTCATCACTCACAGGCATACACAGGTACCGACATCGGTCAAAGGTAACCGACGTTGAACAGATAGGTGCTGACGTCGGTCATGTGTAGACCAGAGGAGTCAGTGGTGTTGAGTAGGTGGAGACCGATGTCGGCAAGATAACTATGTCGGTGACCTGGATAGTCGCATGGAACCAACATCAGTTGGATGCAGACTGTGTAGTGATCAAGGTCGATCACTGAGATAGATTTTGGGTGGACAGCAAGCTGTCAAGGAGTCTCAAACGCCCATGGAGAGGACTAAAACTATAAGTAAGCCTCAAATTCATTATTCCTCTTCTTTATACTAGTTACTTACTGCAGAGCAAGAAGGATCCAAGAAATAGTGGGAGCATGGCATGAACAAGATGCAGGACCAAATGGGAGATTTGGTAGGGTTGCAAGTCAGTATGAAAGCACTGAGACGAATGGATACCTTAGTTAAAGAATAGAGAGAATGGACATGTGAGACGGAAGGCTAGGTCATATGGTCTTGAGGAAGCTGCAGGATAGTGGTACAGGTTTTGATAGGTGGAGGACAAAGCAGGGCTTTAGTCAATGTCAGTGTAACCATTGTGTTTGTCTTACCAGGTGGATGATTATTACAACATTATCTTGTTACTGTATGTGGATGGTATGTTTGCTAGCAGGTTTATACATACAGGGTTTTTTCTGAGCTAAGGGTAAGCTTAGTTCAGTGGTTTGCCATGAAGGATTTGGAGTAGCAAAATTTTTTGGCATGAGAGACATGGAAGATCACAGGTTGATTTTGTCTCCAGTGGGAGCTAATGTGAATCAGGTGTTGGCAAGGTTCAGGATGCAGAATCAGAGCACACTAAGGGTTGGACAGTTCAGTGTCCAAAGTCACATGAGGTCTAGTATAGACCTAAGTTTTCCCAAGTAGTGGGAGCTGTCAGAGAGTTAGGAGCTAATTCGGGGAAGTGGGTTCTCAGGTATTTGAGAGGGACCAGTAGCAGGGATTCATGTTATGCAGGGTCAAGACTTCACTACATGGGTTTGTAGGTTCGGATGTGGTAGGTTACTCGGATGACAGGAGGTGCACCATAGGTTGTGTGGTGGGTGATCTTCAGGATTGATCTTGAAGAGGGATACAAGCCAGAAAATAGATTAGACGGGGTACAGGTATAGGTACAATGCAGCTGTTTATCTCCAAGTGGGAGATTGTTAGGTTATGGAGCTAAAAGCTTCATTGTTGCAGACATGGAAGAGGTTGTTGAGAGGATTGATAAGTTGTAGGGAAACTGACATCGATCTAATCAGTCGACATCAGTCATATACAGTGGGAAAGGCAACTGACATCAGTCAGTTATCGGCCGATGTCGGTCATCTCTAGCCTGACAGGGACCGATGTCAGTCACCTGTGCAGTTCAAAATTGTGAGTGTTACAGACAGTTAGTTAATGAACTGAGTGTTTGCATGTTGAGAGGCTAATTATAGTCTTAAGTTGTAGATCTAATTATTGTAATTAGGTGTCTAATTATTGTTTACATGAGATCTATTTAAGAGACTCATAGGCTGTATTGTAAGGTGTTCTAGTTTGAGTTGAGCAAAGTTAGCTCCTTCTGTGTGTGAAGTGAGCAAGGGTGTTCCTTCTAGTTCCACAGTAGTGCCAAGTGTGGGTGCTGGTTTTGGAGAATCAGAAGGGTTCTTTAGGTGTGTAGGATCTTGGTCAGCAGGTGTTCCAAGGCCACTTTTGGTGATCTACATGGGTAAGTAAGATCAATGATCTGCAGGTGTATGTGTGTGCATGATCCAGGTTTGTAGGTGTGCAGAACCAGATTGATTTGTAGGTGTGCCAGATCAGGGAGGACAACAACACAACAGGGAGAAGGATCAGGTGGGATCTACTTGGAGTACTGTGTGTACTCGGTTATAGAGCAAGAGAGGAAGGCAAGGCAGTTCCTTCCATAAGTAAGATCATTTGGGTTGTAGGTTGTTGCAGTTCAAGGGAGATCTACTTGAAGTATGATTGTGTACTTGGAGTGCGTGGAGCACTGGTATACTGGCAGTAGTGGATACTGACTGGTTAGAGGTGAACACCAACTCTGTGTTTGAGTTGTGTGTTGGGACCATAAGAGAGAGAGCTTTGAGGAGAGAATTACTATTCACTTGAGGTGTGGGAAGCCTCTGAGAGGTGGTGAAGAAGTGGCATCTTCTTTATTGTATTCTTTTCTGGATGAGTATTAATATAAGTTGTGTATTGTCTCTCATATTCTGTGTTGTTTTTGGTTTCTAGTTACTTGTTACTTTTGGTTAATATCGCATCTTAAGTTGCTTGTATATGGTAATCAATTATGTGCTTCCATGGGTTCTTAACAGTTGGTATCAGAGCTAAGGTTGCAGGGAGCAGGGTTTATGTTTGGTTATAGGTCACTCTCAGGGGTTTCTGATTGAGTGGGAGTATAGCAACAGTAGAAGAAAGTAAGTTAAGAATGGAGGAATTGAATAGCACGAATGGTCACTTACGGTGTTATGGAAAGAAAGAGCAGGTAAAGAAAAATTGTTGGTTGGTTACAGATCAGCATGAAGAAGCAGATGTTGCAGGTGTTGTTGCACAAGATGCTCTAGATAAAGTTGAATCTTGGTTAATAGATTATGTTGCCTCTTTCCATGCAGCCCCAAGTAGAGGGGTTGGTAAGCCTTGTCATAATATTGGCAAAGGGGAAGTGTTGCTGAAATTGTAGGCGGCCAACACATGGGTGTTGAAGGAGGTCATGTAGGTCCCAGGCTTGAAGATGTGGCTAATTTCTTTAAGAAAGTTGGGTGATGAGAGATGCATAAGAACTCTCATAGCGGATGCACTTGAATTAGTTGGTGGTAAGAAAGTAGGTATCCTTTATCTATCTACTTATATTACTATTTCCACTTCTGTTGCATAGGTGTGGCTTTGTAGGCTTGGTCACATAAGTGAGAAGGGAATGGATGTTCTTAAGTCAGATGGGAAGAGTTCAGCTTCGAAGAGCATAGACCAAGATTTTTATACGCAGTGGGATGCTACAAGAAAGGATTGTGTTTATTGCATGAAAAGGAAGACTGATGTATTTGATAAACTTAAGAACTAGAAAGCCTTGGTGTTCTTGGAGGAGATGACGAATAGAGACCAGTGGATGGGGTTGGATACTTCTGAGTAGGGTAGTTTGGACATGGGTTTTGATTTAAAGGAGCTCACAGGTAAAAAGTCATCACTCACAAGCATACACAGGTACCAGCATCGGTCAAAGGTAACCAACGTCAAACAGACAGGTGCCGACATCAGTCATGTGTAGACCAGAGGAGTCAGTGGTTTTGGGTAGGTGGAGACTGACATCGGTAGGATAACCAATGTCGGTGACCTGGACAGTCGCATGGAATTGATGTCGATCGGATGCAGACTGTGTAGTGACCGAGGTCAGTCATTGAGACAGATTTTGAGCAGGCAGCAAGTTGTCAAGGAGTCTCAAACGCCCATGGGGAGGACTGAAAGTGCAAGTAAGCCTCAAATTCGTTGTTCCTCTTCTTTATACTAGTTACTAACTGCAGAGCAAGAAGGATCCAGGAAACAGTGGGAGCATGACATGAATAGGATGCAGGACCAAATGGGAGATTTGGTAGGGTTGCCAGCCGGTATGAAAGCACTGAGATGAATGGATACCTTGGTTAAAAAATAGAGAGAATAGACACGTGAGACAGAAGGCCATGTCATATGGTCTTGAGGAAGCTGTAGGATAGTGGTACAAGTTTTGATAGGTGGAGGACAAAGCAGGGCTTTAGTCAATGTCAGTGTAACCATTGTGTTTGTCTTACCAAGTGGATGATGATTGCAACATTATCCTGTTACCGTATGTGGATGGTATGTTTGCTAGTAGGTTTGTACATACATGGTTTTTTTTGAGCTAAGGGTAAGCTTAGTTCAGTGGTTTGCCATGAAGGATTTAGAGCAGCAAAATTTTTTGGCATGGGAGACATGGAAGATCACAGGTTGATTTTATCTCCAGTGGGAGCTGATGTGAATCAGGGATTGGCGAGGTTCAGGATGTAGAACCGGAGCACACTAAGGGCTAGACAGTTCAGTGTCTGAAATCACATGAGGTTTGGTATAGACCTGAGTTTTCCCAAGCAGTGGGAGCTATCAGAGAGTTAGGAGCCAATTCGAGGAAGTGGGTTCTCAGGTATTTGAGAAGGACCAGCAGCAGGGATTCATGATATGCAGGGTCAGGACTTCACTACATGGGTTTGTAGGTTTGGATGTGGTAGGTTACTTGAATGATAGGAGGTGCACCATAGGTTGTGTGGTGGGTGATCTTTAGGATTGATCTTGAAGAGGGATACAAGCCAGGAAACAGATTAGACAGGGTATAGGTATAGGTACAGTGCAGTTGTTTATCTCCAAGTGGGAGATCATTAGGTTATGGAGTTAAAAGCTTCACTGTTGTAGACATGGAGGAGGTTGTTGAGAGGATTGCTAAGTTGCAGGGAAATCAACATCAGTCTGATCAGTCGATGTCAGTCATATACAGTGCGAAAGGCAATCGACATCGGTTAGTTATCGGCCGACGTCGGTCATCTCTAGCCTAACAAGGACCGATGTTGGTCACCTGTGCAGTTTAAAACTATGAGTGTTATGGACAGTTAGTTAACGAACTGAGTGTTTGCATTTTGAGAGGCTAATTATAGTCTTAAGCTATGGATCTAATTATTGTAATTAGGTGTCTAATTATTGTTTGCATGAGATCTATTTAAGAGACTCATAGGCTATATTGTAAAGTGTTCTAGTTTGAGTTGAGCAAAGTTAGCTCCTTCTGTGTGTGAAGTGAGCAAGGGTGTTCCTCCTAGTTCCACAGTAGTGCCAAGTGTGGGTGTTGGTTTTGGAGAATCAGAAGGGTTCTTTAGGTGTGTAGGATCTTGGTCAGCAAGTGTTGCAAGGCCACTTTTGGAGATCTACATGGGTAAGTAAGATCATTGATCTGCAGGTGTATGTGTGTGCATGATCCAAGTTTGCAAGTGTGCAGAACTAGATTGATTTGTAGGTGTGCAAGATCAAGGAGGATAGCAACACAACAGGGAGCAGGATCAGGTGGGATCTACTTGGAGTACGGTGTGTACTCGGTTATAGAGCAAGAGAGGAAGGCAAGGCAGTTCCTTTCATAAGTAAGATCATTTGGGTTGCAAGTTGTTGCAGTTTAGGGGAGATCTACTTGAAGTACGATTGTGTACTTGGAGTACATGGAGCACTTGTGGAGTGCATGGAGCACTGGTGTACTGGCAATAGTGGATACTGACTGGTTGGAGGTGAACACCAACTCTGTGTTTGAGTTATGTGTTGGGACCGTAAGAGAGAGAGCTTTGAGCAGAGAATTACTATTCACTTGAGGTGTGGGAAGCCTCTAAGAGGTGGTGAAGAAGAAGTGGCATCTTCTTTATTGTATTCTTTTCTGGATGAGTATTAATACAAGTTGTGTATTGTCTCTCATATTCTGTGTTGTTTTTGGTTTCTAGTTACTTGTTACTTCTGGTTAATTTTGCATCTTAAGTTGCTTGTATATGGTAATCAATTGTGTGCTTCCACGGGTTCCTAACATGGAAGTATGGGGGATGCTTGTTGAGCTTTGACATGTGTTGTATGTCAAGAGGGTATGAAGACATGTTGAATATTATTGAGTTTGATCTAGAAGTGTGGTCTTTTGGCATGTTTAGAATTGGTATTGGTACCAAAGTGCTTGACCTATGTTGGAGATGGTATGTGCGTACTATTGATTTATTGGTGAGAAAGTTGTAAAGATAAAAGGGGAGCATGGTTGTGTAGTTTTGTATGATCTTTATTTGTTGAGTTATTTCATTGATTGATATATGATTGGTCTAAAGGGGAGCTTGGTAGCTCTGAGTTATTTATCAAGAGAGTGGTTGTTTTTGTTACCTAAATAGAGGGAAGCATAGAGTTAGGTGGAGCATGATTTATGAGATGTTTCATGATTCTGTTTGTTGAGATAGTTGTGAAAGAGAGTTGAATGTTTTATGTGCATCAATATGACCTTAAGGTCATTGAATACCAAGGCACATGTTGTATAGTCTCAGTTTATGTTGGGGCCCTTTTTTGGAACAAGTATGTGGATAATGTCAAGTAGACCAATCTCAGAGCAAGGTGACCCTTTGAGTGGTTGCTCCCCTTTTTGTAAATTTTGGCACCAACTGGAGAAGTCCTCATAGATCTCGTGCCATCTGGTGGGTAGTTTCATAGCACTGACTTACATAAAGACATCCCTACCAAGACTTATACATGGTGGCTCGAGAAGCACAAATGTCAGAGAGTAGCGTAGGTGAGATAACGACCCTTTAATAATAGATTAGTAAATGATGTGTGCTCATCCACCCTAGACAACGTGGTGGAATTGATGGACTCATGATATCTCATCACTCAACATGCACCCATCTAACTTAATAAAGAGACTCCCTTTCACCTATAAAAGGAGACTTACTTTTGAAGACAAAGGAAAGGCAATTAAGCACAGTGAAGCTCTATAAAAATAGAGAGTGAACCATTAGTATTTATTAGTATGCATATAGTAGTTTAGATATTTGAATGTATATCCCAAGCTCGCATGTGAGCTACTGGGCATGAATACTGGGCATGAATAGAGTTAGGAAGAGTGTATGCTCTGGTTCTTTATATTAAACTATGTTATAAAACTATAAGTTAACAAAGAAATTAAGTATTGATCATTGCATTATAATTTTCATAATGTTATGCTTGTGAATTAGTTTCATTTAATTAATGTTGGAGTTGTTTACTTGAATATATTGTGAAATGGAGATTCATCCTTAGTCGCTAATGGCATCCTTGTGCTATATAGCGACCTCGGCTCACCTATAATGTGACTAAGGGTTGGAACTAAAATATACCAAGGTTCTAAGACCCATGCCTAGAACAATACCCCAAGAATGAGTCCTTTAACCTAATCCATCCTTGTGATTTGCATAAGTAACCAAATGACCATTAACCTACTACTCAAATCTTGATTTTGTAAGAGCTCGATCTAGCTAGAGATGGACTAGTACCTTAGGACCTATGATCTCATGAAGGCTTATTCCTAGTGATCTTCCTTTGAAGTAATTAGCATTGGATGGCCACCTAAACCCCTCTAACCAATGACCAAGTCCCTTTAAACCCCAAGTTGTGCCATGATGCAACTAGCCCAATACAGGCCCAATCCCATTCACTGTTGTGCTTCGAGTGAGTGCACAAGGATTGTACCTTATGTGAAATTGATGTTAGTGATATAGAATGATTAAATTTTGTGCACTAGACGTTACTTTCCTCACACCTAGCTCCACTAAGTCTAGAATTATCTTGGTTTGATAGTTAAGTGCATGACCAAGCGTAAAAGCCAACCTAGTGGACTTTTCTACAACATTTTAGTTTCATTGCCAAGACCCATGTTGAATTCTATTATTGTAATGGTAAAACAAATTGATGATCCAAATATTTCTCAATAACATTAAACACTGGCTAGAGCAAGTGGAAGATAGTTTCATGTAAAGGCATCTTACATGTAAAGGGCAAAAGCCATGGAAATGGGTGCAAGCCAACTTGTACGATGTTTTGTATGAGGTGTTATTTTATGATTTACCTAAGCATGTGTACCAGTGGTTGGTTTCCTACACTAATACTAGAAGATGAAGCTACAAATAGTGCCTCGATTGGACCATAGAGCACGTAAAAAGGCTTGAGAACCTAGATGAATTTTGGACGTGCACTATAGATAAGTGGTGGAGTGACGCATTGAACATCCATGTGTTAGAGTTTATAGTGTCAACTTTTTCATGCTCAAAAGAAGTAGATTATGATTTTATTAATGAACCAAGGGGTGCATTCATAAGAGGTATTAGCACTAAACTAAAGAAGCTTCTGGTGGAATATGGTATAGAAACTATAAGAATGGAAAGCTAAAGTCCTTATACATATGAGCAAGCATAAAAGGTGAGAAGGGGAAGTGTAGGTAATATGAAATGGAAGAGGACCAAAAACATAACACCCAAGAGCTCCAGAGGCTAAATTATAGTAAGTGAAGGCACAAAATTATAGAGGATCTAGAACTTGGAGGTACCGAGAGGACCCGTAGCAAGTGGGAAGGGCATGGGGAAGGATCCCTTGAATTAAAACAGCATAAAGAGAGAGAGGAAGAAGCAAGAGACTATTCTCAGTAGTTGGGTGTAGGATGTAGTGGGTTCATACAATATGTGGTGCTTGAGAATGTTCTAGAATCACCTACCTACTTTGAACCTAAAGTGTAAGATCATGCACTAGATTCCCCATTAGAAGATACAAGAATAATAACTAAACCTATTATCAACATTAACTTTGATAAGATTCAAGATTTGTATCAAGAGTTTGTGATTGAGCAAGTGATTCCCTATGAGGAATTGAGTGAGGATACAGGGAATCTAACAAGCACCAATCTAGGAACCATGAACCTAAATACAAGCATTCTTATGTAGAAAATGTCAATTAATCTGATTAAGTAACACATAAATGAGTGGTACTATGCCAAAAAGTTTGAAAACATAGCTAATAATATCAGGATCAACACCCCTACCTATAATTGGAGTCACTGGAGGGCCACCTCCAACATAGATACAATGGGATAGGTGCCTTAGAACTTGGCGCCACCCCCTCAACAAGTCTACTATGAGATGATGATGTACTTGCCTGAGTATCATGATGTAGAAAATGTTATGGAGCATATGCTAAAGTGTGAGTTATAATGGCATGCTCAAGGCATCACTTAGCCTAAGTACAAGGCAACATAGTTTGTGACCATCCTGTTGAATCATGCCCATACCTGGTATCAAAAATTTGATCCAAATCAGGCTATGATTGATTACAATGTGTTGAAGGAAGCCTTCTTGAAAGAGTTTGATATCCCTAAGTTTGAATATTAGATCATCACAATGCTCAAGGAAATTATCCAAGGGTTATCTAAGAGCATGCACCTATATCATGTATGATTTAAAACTCTTCTTTCTAATATTCCATATGACATTCACCCCTCCCAACATGTGTAAATGTTTGTTGGAGGCATGTTGGTACCATTTAGAAGAGGGTTATCCATGAAGACCTTTACAGACCCCCATAAAACACTTGAAGTCATGCTCTAGGCTGAGGTGGTTGGTAATGTTGATATTAATATCAGCCCATTCATGGAGGTATAGATTATGTCAATGGCCTCCCAGCTATAGAAGTTGACCACTGGCTCGATGCATGACACTCATAGTGGGTTATGGTGCACTGACTATGAGATGAAGGGGCATAACAAGAACAACTACCTATGAAGAAATTTTTATGCCCTCCTTCTCACTTGTAAAGTTTTTTATGGGCCACATGACTTTCAAAACTATCTCCTATTATAGTGCATAAGCCAAGTGAACACCATCATTTATTTTAAATTATGTGATGCTTATACGCATTCAATAGTGAACTATAGAGTCATTAATGAGACACACCAAAACATGGAAAGAGGTGCAAGGTAGGCAATGACATCAATAAATAGTTAGGTAGGCCAAGATAATGAAGGCTATGACCAAAATAATATGGGTTATGGGAACTAGTGAGGCATGCATAGGCAAGGAAGAGAACATAGTGGAAGAAGGTTCCCACCATGATCATGTTACAAGTGTGGGTTGACTGAACATTATTAGCATGATTACCCCATGCACCTAATGTATGAGTATTATCAAGGACCACATACAATCAAGGAATGCCCTAACTTGTACAAAAATCTAACTTAAGGTTGACCTGGTACAGACCAAGGTATGGTAATGGTGAGGCAAGATTCCAAAGAGGAAATATGGGCTTCTAAGCCATAATAGACTCACAAGTAGCCTCATAAAGTGTAATTCATGACTCAAAGTGGTTTTACCACTTAATCACCCACTATGCTAAACCAAGATCTATGCCTGGAGTATGGTAAATCAAGCCACACTAAGTGCATAATATGGAAAGAGCCAAAAGCTACACCATATGTTGACCCTACACAATAGAAGGATGTCCTATAGCAAGCCATGAGTGTAATATAGAACTTACAAGGCAAATTTTAGTTGTCTAGAGATTTAGAGGCGTAGGTCACCGCTTTGCATAAGAAGCAAGATCACTAGGAGGTTAAAGTGTAAGAGTTGACTGAGATCCTACACCTCTTATAAACTAAAGGAGTACTACCACTACTAAAAGACTTACTTCTAAAGCATGTAAGAAAAGAGCTAGTGCAAGAGGCCACATCTCAAGTAATATAGGTTATATCACTACATATGGAGTAGGCATGAGAAGTCAGGCATACTCAAAACACTGAGTATGACCAAGAATTATTGATAGATGCCACCATCAATGGGTAGTTGGTTTATGAGTACAAGTTTATATGAGTGATGAGGTTAATATTTTGACTCAAAATGCCTAGGAAAAAATGGGGTGGCCACCCTTGAGACCTTCACTTCACATGTTGTTCATAGATAGTAAAACCCAAGCGTAGTCAATAAGGATCCTAAAGGGCACCATTATAGATATCATGGGCATTGAGTTCCAAGTTGACTTTGATGTCATCGAGTTGGGATAATAAGACAACTATCCAACTCTCTTGGAAAGGCCACGGTGCTATGCCAACAACATAGACATGAACTTTAAGAAGCACTATATGACTTTTGAGAATGACAAGGAAAGGGTGGTGATCCCTCTTTCAAGTGACCAAGGGCCCCCATATGTATAAAGTGTTGAGCTTGAGGGTGAGATCAACCATGTCTATAACATCATGGCATAGGGTGCCAAGAAGCTCAACCCTAATGACTAAGGCATGCTCAAATGGGAAGATGGGTGTGATAGATCAAAGAGGCATGTGAGGTCACTAGTCGAAGGCGTCGCCTAGTGTGTGTAGCCAACCTAAGACCAACCAGGATAGGATTGGTCAAGATTGAGCACCTCAAGAAGAAATGGATCCCTCATGCCTAAAAGATGGAGAAAAGGGTACTCTAGCTCAGTAAAGGGAAGCTTTTAGTGCTTCCAAAGTATGAAGGGAACCAACCTATATAAAATTATGTACAAGACATTGAAACTTACATCTCAAAGGAGATAGATTGAATTGGTGCACTAGAGCATACCTTGAAGATCACTACTACTCATTGGTGGGAAATGCAGAGACCTAGCTCACCAACTTGGTAGGATGTGAAGGCAATGATTTGCACTAGGTTCAGTAAGAGTAATGAGGATCTGGACATACCTATTTATGCCAATGATTCTAACCCAATCGTGCATGTGTGTCTATGCAAAGAAACCTAGACTATCTACAATCAAAATACGCTAAGAGGCCTATAGGTGTACACATTTTACAAGACCTTGAAAACATGGGCATGAGCATGGTGCATTGTAAATGAGATGTGTCATAAGATAGGAAACTAGGAGATGCTTAAGGAGAGGTTTGTGTACACCTTCTCCTTTTCTTCATAGAACATAGAGCTATTGGAGCCATTAAAAATCATCTATGGGGTAGTGTTTAAGGACATTGTTATCTTAGAAGAGCACCTAAATGATATGTTCAAATAAAAATGACTAGCAATCATGACATTCTTTGAAGAGATGATGCTTAATATTGACTCTAACGAAGAAGATGAGGAGACCTAGAAAGAGCACAATTGGAAGGCTCTAATAGGTAGATAAAAACTTGTGCACCTTATGTACAATAACACCCTAGATGACAAAGATCTAACGCATATTTGAATTGAAAAAATAGAGGGGATAAGTTAAGTTGGAGACTCTCATCAGGAGAGAAATGAACCCTATCATGTGCCACTCATTACTACTAAAGTGGATATCAACATAGAAGGTGAGTTGAAGATCACCACTATATGCACTTACTAGTCTGAGTCAGAGTTAACATGAATTATAGACCTCTTAAAATAATTTAACTTGTTCCTGCATAGCTATAAGGATATGAAGGGCACCCACCCTTCCCTTGAAAAAATGAGCATCAAGTTAGTGGATGGCATGAGGCTAGTCAAAAAGTACCCATATCAGATGAATCCCAATCTTCATGCCAAGGTAAAGATGAAGATTAATGGAATGTTAGTGGCTGACATTATCTACCTAGTATAAGAATTTGAATGGGTGAGCCTAATGATCATCAAAATCAAGAAAGATGGGCACATATGGACTTGTGTCAACTATAGGATATTAAACACCACTTGTGCCAATGATCCATTCTCAACCTTCTTCACTGATGAGGTCCTAGATGGAGTCTCAAGCTACAAAATCTACACTTTCATTGATGGGTTTTTGAGCTACCATCAAGTACAGATCAAGGAGGATAAGCCCAAAATAACCTTTGTGATTAAATGGGGTTGTTTTACCTATAACATGATGCCTTTTGTATTCAAGAATGCACCATTCATAATCTTTAGGGTAGTGATCATTGCCTTTAAGGACTATATCCATAGGTTCCTCTAACTATATCTCAATGATTAGACTGTGTATGGTCTTGTAAAATATCACTATGATAATATGTGCCTCATGTTTGAGAGGTGAAATCAGCTTCAAATCTCTTTAAATCTGAATAAGTGCATCTTCACAACTCCATTTGGGATATTGCTCAGGTATATCATCTATAAGGATAATTTACTTATTGATCTAGTGAAGATAGCCATAATAATCCAGCTCTAGACTCCCTCAAATAGAATGATGTTTGTGCTTTTCTAGGCTATTATGGCTACTAAAGGAAGTTCATTCAGATCTATGCAAAGATCATAACACCTCTATAGGAGCTCTTGCATAAGGATGGCCCATTCTACTAGGGTGAGGCACAAGAGGAGGCTTTTGAGACACTAAATTTGAAGTTACTAGTGCACCAAATCTAAAATTTCTTGACTAGATGACTCCTTTCCATGTCTACATTAATGATTCAGGCTTTGCCATTGGCATATTCACATAACTAGGTGAGGGTAAGATGGACCACCCCATCTCTTTCATAAGTAGAAAATTGACACAAGCAGAGTATAATTATACCACCATTGAGCATGAGGCAATGGCAATGGTCTATGCCTTACAAAAATTTAGGCAATGCCTATTGGTAACCCCATTCATCTTCTTCATAGATCATGAGGTGCTCAAGTATCTTGTGAATAAACTTATTTTACATGGGTGCATATGCAAATGGATTTTTCTCTTCTAGGAGTTCCAGTTCTCTATAGTCAGCAAACCTAGGAAGTAGAATTTGGGGTCACACCATTTATCCTACATCAACTCTAGTGATGTGATGGTGTTGATTGAGGATGACATATCAGATGCTCAATTGTATAGATTTCATCACATTCTTGAAGATATAGTAGAGATTATCGATTTCTTAACATCTAGGTTTATACCCCAGACCTTATCCACCAAGGAAAAGAAATAACTTATAGTCCACACTGCCCCATTCTAGCTCATCGAGGGGGAACTATATAAATTGAGTAAGGATGAAGTCTCATGCTAGTGTGTTTTGGAACATGAATAGGAATCCATCTCATAAGAAGCACATGAAGGGATCACAAGGGGCCATTACGCTAGAGACACAATGACACATAAGATATTGCATTTAGACTTATGGTGGCCAAGCTTGTTCTAAGATACAAAAGAATATGCTAAGGCATGTGATGTATGCCAGTGCACAAGAAATCCCAACCACCAAGATGAGATGACCCTCATCCCCATTCTTGCCTAGGTATCATTCAAAAAATGGTCCATTAACTTTTTTGGGCCAATCACTCTTATAGCATGGTGCACAAGTGCCAGATATATCTTAGCATCCACTTACTATTTCACCAAGTGGGCCAAAGTCATACCAATTAAATACCATATAGCTATGATATGTATGTGCTTCATATGGGAGAATATTATCAATGGGTATGGGTGCCCATTGAGTTTGACTAGTAATAGGGGCACTCATTTCATCAATGAGATGGTGTGCATCCTTCTGATTAAATACATGGTGGTGTACCACAAGACCACCCCATATCATCCCTAGGCCAACAACATAGTTGAAGCCTTTAATAAAATTCTAGAAATGTACTTGACAAAGATCTATGATATAGGTCACAAAAATTCAGATGATCGAGTTTTAATGGTACTTTGGGCATATCACATGACCTATAAGTACCTAAACAAGGCTACATCATTTCAACTGGTGTTTAGTGTTGAATCAGTTCTATATATGGAGTTCATGATGCCCTCCTTATGTATTGCAAGGATTGGTTGGTTAGATGACCAAGAATTTTTAAGTGCCAGGTTGGAAGACTTAGAACACTTGGATGAGAAGCATGCCCAAGCCAAATGGAATTATAAAATTGAGAAGGCATGCTAGAAGCACTGGCATGATAAGCATATCAAGCATAAAGAGTTGACTGAAGGAGCATTGGTACTACTCTATGATTCCAAGTACTTCAAACACCCTAAAAATTTATAAATCTGGTAGATGGGTCCCTACATCATCCACCATATCTTGGAAATAGGTGCATATAAGTTATGCACATTGTCTATTAAAATGCTCCTTAGGCATTTCAATGGAAACCAATTGAAGCCATATAGACAATAGGATGGTTCTTGCACCATGGAAACATTGACTTCTTGGTCATAAATTGATTGGGATTAAGTTGACCAAAAAGTCATTTGGCGCAAGCTAAACCATTATTTTTATTATTTTGTTCATCCTTATATCATTTATAAAGGCAATGTGCAATGCACGATGGTCACAATAACTTATGAGTTATCACTTCATGCATAATTCCAATCAAGTGAGTCAAGCACTTATGCCCATAAGTGCATGAGGCTAGACATCTAAGTAGTAGGCATGTGAAGCTTACCAAGTACAAGCAGGAGTAGCTAGAGAGACATATGCATAAGATGAAAAGTGTATGCCCCTTAAAGGCACAAGAATGAACCACCCTAGCACTACCTTTATGCCATAATTTTGATAAGGTGCATCAATTTCTCCAGTGTTAGAGCCATAAGTGGCAAGTGAAGATTCTCAACTTAGTCATGCACAAGGTAAGAAGTGAAGATGCTCAATTTAGTTGAGTGAAAGGCAGACTAAAGATGCATAATTTAATAGTGTGTAAGAAAACTTAAAGAGAAGTAAAGCATTGAAGGGATAGCATAAGGGATTTGGATGGGGTAGGATAAGGCCAAGGCAAGATGATGCATATGAAATCAACCAAGGTAAGAAACACACTTGAAATAGGAGTGCAACTAGAGAAGAAGTGAAACCAAGGAGGTTAAGTCATGTGCATGTGAGGTGTTGCACCCAGGTTACCATAAGAAAGGTGAAGGTCATGCCGAAGGAGACACACACAAAAGGAAGTCATCTAAGACAACTGACATTTACCTAGGAAAAAGTGTGAAGTGATCATTTGAATCACACATCACTTCACTAAAAAAGTTGTTAGGAGCATTTAATGAGGTAATGATGACACAAATATATACATTTAATGCGTATAAAATAAGAAATTTTTAGAGATTTCATAGATTTTCATGTTTTCTAAGAAGATCAAGGTATCTACACCATTACACTTACATTAATAACAGTAGTTGATAAGTGAAGAGTATAAAAGGGTAAATGATATACTGGCTTAGGTTACCAAGTTTAAGATAACTAAAAGACTTAGTGCAAACCTAGTGAGAAACTAGAGAGTTGAAGTAAGAAGAACCCTATCATAGTGAGCATTTGAGCAATCTAGGTACCTTAGAGTGAATGGAGGCATAAAAAAAGAAAATTTGCTCATATTGAAGATCGGTGCAAAGGATTGAAGAGAGGTTCATGCAGAGCCCCATGTTGAACCAAAAAACTATCACCCAAGCTATCATTAACAACTAGTGAAGCTCAGAGCTGAGAAAATAGTCATAGACCCCATGAATGTTGAAGCATTGATCATCATTTGAGGCTTTGACAAGCCACACCTCTCAAGGTTTAATACTAGTAGATTTAGAATGGTGAATAAAAGGAAGGTAATAAGCTCCGCACTGGTGCAACTAGAACCCAAGTGGGTAAAGATTATTGAGGAATAATTTATTGCTAAGAAAAAGGTGTAGATAGTTAAGGTAGTCAACATCATGGTGGTGGATACAGAGGCACTGACAAAGTGTCATACAAATACATGTAATTTATATCATAGGTATCAGTAGGAGAACCATGACACTCCTTCATGCACATATGCTAGTTGAAAGAATACAACCACTATACATCGATCCATTTCTAGGACTTGGTGTAAGATTGGATGGTAGATATGGGGTGTAAGACCCCAAATGGTGATACCTTATTTGATGTCTCAATTCAAGACAAACTAAAAGCCTCAAGAGTAACTCAACTCTATGAGTTGCCTTGCTTTGGAAAACCTGAAGAAATCATCCAATTCCTTCTCTCGTGTGTCCACGAGGACTATGTATACTTTATAAGATGACACATGAGGATCTCTACATAGATGATAAGATAAATAACAAGGCTTCCAAACACTGGTAGAGACATCCATCAGTGGATGGATGATGATGAAGAGGTGAAGTGCATCATGAATCTCTTAAATTAATTTAAGGGGGGCTATAATTCCAAAACAAGTGTGAGGACCTCAGCATGAGGGAGACAACGTACCTCATGAGCTCAAAGCTATGTCCTGATGGATAGTAGATAGATGTGTGCAAGGCATATCTCTATGCAGCCTAGCATATGGCACAGGGTGTCCAATTTAATATCATGCAGTTCATTATCAAATAATTGACTAAAAATGCACTAGAATGCCACAACACCAAAGGGACCTTCAGTGGGACTCCATCCTCATCTTTATCATGATGAAGGAGATCAGGATCCCTAATGGAAGTGAGGATAATTTATGGGTGTTCCTAGAAAACCATGAGTCTCTCACGTATAAGTATAAGGACTACACTTACCCCATCACCTTCAGCCTAAATAACAATACTCACATAATGTACTAGTGTGAGTAGTATATAAAATATTTTAGATTGGAGTGGTGCATCTCATAGGGGATTCCCAAGAGCATGTTCAGGATGACAAATTTTGTCATGATGCAACACTACTATAGTATGTGCTTAGCACTGAAGGATGATAACAAATTGGGATGGTTGAAGCTCCCCTTTGCCTTCTCGATAAAATACTTATGGGATGTGCTACACCAGATCCAAAATGTGTAAAGGATGGACATTCTAGTTAAGGAAATAAATGTATACAACTGAAGAATGAAGCATAGATTTCCACACATAGATGGAAGCATGACAAAAGATGAAGAAGATGCCTTGGATTGACCAGACATCGATCCAGTCCAAGAGGTCACCATCCTTAAATTCATCCATAGGCTCTACTATGTGATGACATCAAGGAAGAAGGATTCCAACACTGGGTCTAACATTGAGTGGAGAAGAGACCCCCAATCCAAGTCGGGGATGAAGGAACCCCAACACCCCTAAGAAGAAAAAGTATCCAAAGAAAAATAAAGGGGGGACCTTAGAAGAAATCAAGGAGTAGTTGAAGCTGAATATTACTTCATAAGGGGAAGCATCTACCTCAGAGTTGTCTAAGAAGCATGTGCACTTTGCACCAAAAGCCTCTCCCAGTGTAAAAGAGAAAAATAAGGGGAAGGCTCCCTCTTTAGTGCCCAAATTTATTGTATTTGAGGAAGAGAAGGAAGAGGATCTAGAAGAAAAAGGTGTAACATGTACCTATATGATACCCAAGGATGAGGAGTCCTCATCAAGTGAACAAACCCCTTCCCCACCACCTCAAATTGAGCTAGAAAAGTGAATGTGGAGGTTGAGAAAGCTTGGCTTTGGGGAAGCCAATGTATAGAAGATGCATGAGCTACAAGAATAGAAGGAATAAATGGATAAGGCAAGGGTGCCAAATGAGGTCATTCAGATGGTAGAGGCTGAAGAGCAGAGTAAAGAGGAGGAGCATAAAGCATTGATGGAGGAAGGCAATTAGGAAGGAGAAATAGGCAAGGAGCCCAAGGAAATAACGTATTTAGGCATACCAACATAAAAAGAGATGAAATACCAATGGAAAGACATGGGCCTCGACCAATGCCATATTGATGTCGTGCCAAAATTACATCGGAGGTACGAAGAGATGAAATCCAAGGGCATGTCCCAAGTTGAAATCAATCAACTAGAGGCCAAGGAAATAAAGGAAAGAGAAATAAATACATTGTACAAGACATAAAGAGAAAGTCCAAAAAAGAAAAGGCCAAGAAACAAGAAACAACAAGAAAGGCCGAAGTAGAGAAGGCCAAGAATAGGGAGAGAGAGAGGATAAAGTGGCTTAGGAGGAAAGGGCACGCATGTTAGAGGAAAGGGAGAAAAAGAAGGGTCCCACTAGCACAGAACCTAAGGAAGAGAAATTACCAAAGATGATGCCTAACACATCTACTAGGATAACAAAGCAAGCTACAAAACAGGTGTACCCTAACTCTAAAGGGGTGCCTAAAGATAAAAGACATAATACTGGCACCTCAGAGAAGTAAATGGAGGAAACAAAGCCACGATAGGAAGAAATGGATGAAGGGGAGAAGTCTATAAAAGAACCCCCATAAGAGTAACACAATGGTGGGTCTAACATTAGAGAAAGAGAAGGGGAAGATGAAAAAGAAGGAAAAGATGAGAAGAGAGAAGAAGGAGAAGAAGAAGGAGAAAAAGAAGGGGAAAAAGATGAAGACACTAGTTCAAGCACTAGCACCAATGAAGAGGAAGAGATGGGTGAGGATGAAGAATATGAACTAGGAAATAGGGAAAGGGAATAGTATGAGTTTAAGGAGGATGATGACTTATACATGATGGATTGCATGCCTCCAAGGACTACTATGACCCTGACATGCCACCAGGTCTCTTGGGTATTAGACTGCTACATGGATGAGCCCAAATTTGAGGTTCTAACCAAGGTAATTTGATGTGATAAGAAGCTTGAGAAAAGACATGATTACCACCTGCTCAATCTGCATGATATTAACCCCATGTGATTTACAAATGCACTAATCAAGATGGCATCCTTGATGGCATGCAAGAACATCATCAATGATGTTCACGCGAACAGTTGGAGAAAGATAGCAAAAGACAGAGAAAAAGCTTGAGGCAATAAAGCTCAAGCTCAAATAGATAATAAATCATGTAGAAGAGGCATAGCCACCCCTCCTAGATGGTATGGATACCTTTGGGATGAAGGAAGTTGATTATGTTTGTGCGCTCGTAGAATAGATGACATCAAGGATGAGGCTGATGTTCGAGGACCAAGAGGACCCCTATGAGGCCCTAAGGAAGGAGTTGAATAAAAAGATGGACATGGTCGAATACCTCTTCACTAAAATTGAAGAGGGCATTGAAGAAGCTAACATAATATTTGGAAGCTTCACCAATCAGGCAAAAGTCATCGACACGTGCCTCAAAAAGGCAAAGGAGGAGAAGGATCTTTGTTCCAACACTCCTTCATAGTAAGACCGATCGCATATAGATAATGGCCAAGGTCAACTACCTTAGAGATCAATTGAAAACTAAAAAATAAGACTTAGAGGTGGTCTTCCATGCCTTCTAAACAAAGGCCAGTGAGTAGGGTGAGATATTGGATGGTGGGATAAAGTGCACGAAAGAAAGGCTTGAGGCCTTTAGAAAGGAGTTAGAAAACATGGATGTGTTTGCTCTTGAGGCTACATCCATAGAAGCATATGGCATCATTAAAGAAATTAAAGGTACCATCTAAGGATTTGAAAATTTCAAAGTAGACTTAGATTAGGGTATGCCCAAGTTTTATGAACCTAAAGCGTTAAAAGACTAGTTTGAGGTGGACTAGCAATTTTATATGGGGTAATGTTGAGTCCCCTTTTTACATCAAGTACATGGATCATGATAATTATACCAATCTCAACATGAGGTGATCCTTATAGTGGTTTCTCCCCTTTTTATACATTTTGGTGTCATCTAGAGAAGTCCTTATGGATCTCATGCTAGCTGGGGAGTATTTGCATAGCACCGACTTACATAAAGACATCCCTGCCAAGACTTATACATGGTAACTCAAGAAGCATGGATGTTGAAGAGTGGAGTAGGTGAGATAGTGACCCCTTAGTAATAGATCAGTGTATAGCATGTGTTTGTCCACCCTAGATAGTGTAGTGGAACCAATAGACTCATGATAGCTCATCACTTGGTACGTGCCCATCTGACTTGGCAAGGAGACTCCCTTTCACCTATAAAAAGATACTTTTAAAGACAAAGGAATGGCGATTAAGTTTAGTGAAGCTCTAGAAAAATAGAGAGTGAAACATTAGTATTTCTTAGTATGCATATAGTAGTTTAGAGATTTGAATGTATAGCCCAAATTCGTATGTGAGTCATTGGGAATGAATCGAGATAGGAAGAGCATATGCTCTGGTTCTTTGTATTAAACTCTATTACTGAACTATAAGTTAATGAAGAAATGAAGTATTGATCCTTGCATTATAATTTGAAAAAATGTTATGCTTGTGATTTAGTTTCATTTAATTAATGTTGGTGTTGTTTACTTGAATATATTATGAAATGGAGGTTCATCCTTGGTCGTTAATGGTGTCCTTATGCCATATAGCGACCTCAGCTTACCTATAATCTGACTAAGGGTTGGAACCAAAATATACCAAGGTTCCAATACTTTCACCTAGAGCGCTACCTTGATAATGAGTCATTGAACCTAATCCATCCCTATGATTTGCATAAGTAACCAAATGACCATTGACTTACTACTCAATAGCTTGCTCTTGTAAGAGCTCGGTCTAGCCAGAGATGGATTCACACCTTAGGACTTATGATCTCATGAAGGATTATGCCTAGTGACCTTCCTTTGAAGGACCTAACACCAAATGGCCACCTAAACCCCTCTAGCTAATTATTAAATCCCTTTGAACCCCAAGTTGTGTCATGATGCAACTAGACCAATGCGGGCCCAGTCCCTTCACTATTACACTTTAGGTGAGTGCACAAGGCTTGCACCTTGTTTGAAACTAATGTCAATGCCATAACATGATTAAATGTTGTGTGATAGACCTTACTATCCTCATGCATAGCTCCACCAAGTCTAGAACTGACTTGGCTTGATAGCTAAGTGCATGACCAAGCGCAAAAGCCAACCTAGTGGACTTTTCTATAATAGTTTGCATATCATAAATAAAATAAGTTATGACAGAGGTCTATCATAATGAAGCATGTAAGCACAAACCTAGTTGACATAATGATGTAAGTAAGATGTCGTGATGAGGTTTATACCATGGTGGCTTGAGAAACATGAAGGAGATAGATTGATGAAAGAAGAACATATGAGATACCATATGGACATGACATGAGTGATCTCTACTCCATCATGAAGGACTAGATTGTTCCCTTGGAAAAATATATTTGATTGCAGACAAACCTAATAGACATGGTGGACAAGTGTTCATTATAGAGATGTTTTATGCTCATAGGCATTGAGTGTGATTGCTCTAAACATTTGAAGATGACCTTTGGGTCATGTATCATAGGTCTATATGCTTGGTATGACCTGGGTATGTGAGGTGAAGATGGATCTAAAAATGTCTTATGGGGCTAAGAGGATGATAATAGGAGTCTTTATGGTGTGAACAAAGGTTGAAGGTCCAATCAAGCATGAAGGAGGTCAGAGGAGATTATTATTCATTATGTGACTCAAAAGGAGAGTATGGACATAGGGGGAGCTTGTTAGTTTTGTGATTTAAAGGATCAAGGTAGATATGTGAAAGTTTAGTCAATATGTAGATGACATAAGAGGCATGGTTTCTTGAAGATCAACTTAATCATCCCAAAAGTTGTCTACAATAATTGGTATAAGCCTAAGGTGAGTATTTGGTCAGCATTTCATTGTGTGGTTTCTTGAAGTTCAGGTCTAAGGATCAGATAATTATTTGTGAAAGACCCTTTGTCATTAATGTCAAAGGGGGAAAAGACCAAATTGGGAGAAGAGATTAATCAAACTATAGTGTGTTTTACCATCAATGAAAAATGGGGAGTTTGTTGGCATATTGTTGTCATTGATGTTAATTTGATGTCATTAATGTCAAAGTGTGTTGTCATTGATGTCTATATGCATCTAATGAAGATGTGTGGTGAGTCTTTTTTGAGTATGAGCTTATGAGCCTGATGTTACAAGGTTCTTATGAAGGCTTGATGAGTTCTTATGCCAACATAGTAAGTGTTGTTACTATAAAAGAGAGTGTAATCATGATGAATGAGGTTGATGTCAAGTAGTTGTTTTAAGATTGGTGTCTGGATGAGCAAGGCCAATTGGTAGTGTGTGTTGTGACAAGCTTATGATAATTGAAGGTATGTAGTGATTCCATGAGAGAAAAAGGTATAGGTCCAAGTGTCTCATATTTGTTTGGTTGATGTTGTGTTAAGGTCATGGCATGGAAGGAATAGGTCAAGTCATCAAGGTGTATTGTAAAGCCTTGTCTAAACATTGTGAGAAGGTATGTGCATAGTGAAGCTTGGTCAAGTGAATGAGAATAATCTTGTGAGAGGTTACTTGAACATGTATGTGAGGCATTGGATCATTCATGATAGTCTCAGGGTGAGCCTACAGGGGTAAGACCTTTAGACCTAGTATGTACCTATACCACCTCTAGACCCTGCCTGACCTAATGAGGCATCATGAGCTATTGTCAAGACATATGAAAGATGTTTGGTTATGTTTAATCATGAGAGAGGTTTTATGGCATGTGAGTGAGGTTTTAGGCATGACATTGAGGTATTGAGATCATGAAATAAGGCATGAAGGATAGTTCAAGGCCTAGTAAGGTATGAAGACTATGGTGTAGAGAGATAATGTAAGTCTAATGGGGTGTGAGGTTGTATTTTCAAGGAAATAATGGATATGTGAGTGTCTTTATAGGTATTATATGTTGTCTCAAGCAAGCTTACAAAGTTTGAGGTCAAGGTTTGCAATAAAAATCTTGAAAAATGGTTTTGAGGTCCCTCAAGTACACATAATGAAGGCATGCAAACTTAAGAAGGAATTTCAGGTGTTCATTAGCACATGTAACATCTACATGGAAGCCTAAGTTTTTAAGGAGAGATGGGGAAGGGTCCTATCCAAGATCTCCATGCATTAGTTTTGGAAATAAGGGGCAATCCTTTATGACCAAATGTTAACACCAAAAATGGTGTTAACCCTCCCTAAAACCCTAACAGTGACCCAATGTTGATAAAAACAGCCCAAAATGGTCTCAAATGACTAGATAAACTATTGGATCATGTATTAAACTCTCCCATACATCTCCAGGTGTGATTGGTTTGTCAAGTGTAGGAGTAAACCCTACAGGAAAGGACTAGTTTCTCAAATATTTACTATAGCAGTCAAAGTTGACCAAGTTAAAGTAAGAAAATAATTGGATGGTACATGTTAATAATTTTATTTGATGTCCATGGTGGTTTATAGATAGTATCAAACCATCAATTGTGTTAAACTGGTCATCCAAGTTAACCAGTCGCTAACATGCCTAATGATGGAAATAGTGAGAAACCCAGGCAGCGGTGAGAAGGTGTTTAGGAATGTGTTATCATGGAATAGGGATGAATCAAAGTGAATGGAGACATTTTTCAAGACTTATAATACATGTTCATGTTGGATAAAAGTTTTGGAGATAATTTTATATAGCAAAAAGTTGCTCACAAGTTGACTTGTTTATCTTAGTGAGGTCTGTGTACATTGAGGTTATGAGATTGGTTTGTAAGACCAATATTACCATTTTACCATGTTATTTTTATATATAATAATGGTATAATTATAAAATAGTATCATTCAAATACATCCAAATTCTTTTAAATTGGTCATACAGGTGTTGAAGTTCTAAATCACCATGATTGGTCTTAAAGGAAAACTGACAGGTTTGGGTAAGTACATGGTGTTGTTATTTATAGATTTTATGTCCTATCCATTCTTTTTATAAGGTTTGGTATTTAGTGAAAGTAGTAAAATGTTGAAGCCAAAATGGCTTGACTAAATGAGTGAGGTCCATGAGAGAGAAGGTCAACAAACTAATTTGCAAGACCAATAATTTCCATTAAAGATTATGATATTTTTATAGGGATGTTTTAATATCATGTGAATTCACTTTAATTCCTTGAGTGTGTTCTTTCAGGTGTCATAAGTTCAAGTTTCCATGACTGTGTTTTGAGGCTAGTTGGCAGTTAAGAGTGAGCATTTTGTAGAGAAGAGTTTGAGCCTATATACCCTGAGTTAAAGTATCTAATAAATTTTGTGATGACTTTGAGGTCATGATATTTTTGAATATTTGATTTATTGTTATGTTTATTTGGAAAGATTATTTGTATGCTTCAATTTTTCAAGATAGACTTTCTATGTGTATGAAGGCCTATTGTGAACAATGTTTTGAGAAGGGGTTCAAGTGGTGGTTGGACCTAAAAAATGTTGTGGACTTAAAGTGAAGTTGGATAAGGTATATTTGATTGAATTGTGAAAGGGTATTGTTTTTTAATGAATTGTATTTTTTTTCAATGGGTCACGAGGTAACGTGTTGCCAAAGTAGGCCTAATTGAATTAGGTCTTCTTAAGGCCTAAAGAGGATTTGGTCTGTGAAGTTATGGATGACCTAATATATTATTTGGCTCATGTTTGAAACATGTTCTAAGACCTATTTTAAGGTTAATTTAAGTGTGTAAGTTGTATGTATGATGAATGTGTGTGAGAGCAAGTGACTTGTATAAGAACAAGACTAATTAGATCTAATTTTGTGTGTTAGATAAGTGAAGAGAGTGCAAACGAATAAAAGAGAAAATTGAGGAGAAGGAGGCCATGTAGACCATCAGAGGGTTATAGAAAGATAGTCATGAATATCTAATAGGAGGTCTGAGTATGGAGATCAAGGTTATACGACCTAATTAGTCTTAAAGAGACCTAGTAAAGTGAAGAGCCTAGAAGTAGTTTTGAGAGAGATAGAAGTGTGTGAAGATATGAAAAAGGTGATCATCATATGTTGTATGAGAAACAAGGTGTTATAAATGTGATCAAGTGTTTTAGGTCACTGAGTTGGTGCTGAGTCATTTAGGGGGTTAGTGCCTCCTTGCAAGTGGGTGCTTGTTAAAGCCTAACTGGGTTGGTGCTTAGCTAGTTGGGGTTGGTGCTCCATGTGAAGTTGGTGCTTCACTAAACTTGATATTTTTTCTTATAGGACTGTAGTCCATTTTTAGGGATCAACGGGTTTTCTTCCTCCTTAAGGGTTTCCCACATATAAGTTGTGGTATCTTGTGTTATTATGTTTCATGCATATGTGGATGGTTACTTAGTCATTATTTGATCTACATGTTTGAATGAATGTTCATGAATGCTTAAGTGGATTTGTAGTAAAGGTTTTAAAGACTGATTCACCCCCCCCCTCTCAGTCATTGTGCTTTATTGTGGCCCCTTGGCCTACTTTGTGTGCCTCATGTGTGTTGTATGTATGCTTTCTTGTATACATCATGGCCATGACACTTGTATCATGTTACACACTCTAGTTTTAGATGCCATGAGGGACCCCATTCATATTTCCTTCCTACTTGGGTGTCATGATGGACATCATATGCTCCATCCCCCTAGGTAGCTACTCAATTTTTACTCATATTTGTTGTTACATACATTGTTATATCTATCTTGACACCTTTGTAAATGTTAGACATGATATACATCACATATTACAAACTTATGCTCATATCATCTTACATTTTGATGTTATGTATGCATATATATTGGATTATTATGTAGATATCATATATGCTTTAACTAACACACATTTTACAAAGCTTTTTCTTTTGAGGATAGTTCTTTCACAAGTTCAATAACTCCCCTCAAAAGAAAGGGAATTCATAGGAGTTTGTCATAGAAATTAGGCTCCCATAATGCATTCATAGTACATTTTCAGTGCATAGGCTCAGATTACAGAAATTAGACTAAAGTAAACACAGTGGGAAATAGTGACACACAAATCAATATAGTTGCACAAAAATCAAAGCAGTAGGACATTAACACCCAAATTAGGACACTAACTATCTAGCAGTTTAAGAAAAATATAGATTGGGCAAAAAAGTATAGTCCAGGTCTACACAGATTCAATTATAGATTTACCAATTTTGGCTTAGTTTAGCTCAGATTCATACTAGTTTAGCTCAGATTCATATCAACTTGCTCAGATTGGGGGCATCATGCACGTCATGACCATTATTGTTTACAGTTTAGATACTTAGATACAGATTATTATAACTCAGTCCAAAATCTATATGCTTAGATATCTAATTTTGGGCATGTGCATGACACATTATTTTCATTTGCTCACTTACACATCAATTGATTAGATGGAATGAAAAATACCATGTCATTCTCTATGATGTATACATCAAACATCATATTCTAAATTACACACCAGTTTCATGCCTTACTCCATCTACAGTGGTTGGCATTCTTGAGTGGCTTGGAGCTGCCTAATATACTCAAGTGGTTGTAGAACTGATATTTTTAGTTAGATATATCCAGTTAGACATTTTCAGTTATATCATACATTTTTGATTTTAAATGCATCTACTACACATGGGTATGAAATAATGGATCCATAGTCTACTTGAGTTCTTGAGCGACCTACATGAGAGGGTTAGACACACCATCAATCCAACCTAATATATTCACAGGGCATGATCTACTAAACAGAGGTGGGTAGTGATGGAGTCAAAACTGGATTGAGTTATTGAGCCACCCACACATGAGGATTGAATGAGCCTTCAATTTAGTCTAAGCTATTCATCGATTGATCGCTATCTACATGCACACACATATGTTTTCACCATGTTTATGCATTGGTTTGCATACTAAGTGAGGTGTATTCATTCTTTTCTTCCCTCTTATCCTTTTACTCAGTTTTACTTCTTTACCCAATTTTGTCTTTGATTTTGATATCTCTTAAGCAAGAACTGATTTATGCATGTTTCAGTTACATGACACACATTGGAGCATGCTTCACATACTCAGATCCAAATTCACGGGCTTCACCTCTTAGGTAAATCTAGGTACGTTTCTTTTTCCTTTATCATAGTCATTTCACTTTGCTACATTTCTAGAATAAAGGGGGGGAGGGGGCAAATGTAATCACCTAAAAGTGAAACTTGAGTGTTAAGAGTGCTAATTGAGACCACCTATCCCTAATTAAGCCTTAGATCTATTTTAGAGCCCATTTTCACACTTATCTAGCCTTCGTGTAGGTCACATGTGTCCCTAGTCATCCCTAAAGTAGTCCCATACCTTCATTCTTGTATCCTAGCCCTTCGTGCCTAGTGTTCTACCACTTGAACATTAACACCATAATAGGGAAAATAGAGCCACATGGTGTTAGTGTCTTGATAATGGTGCTACTATCCTTTCCCTCCTTTTTTTCATAAACATATATATTTTCAAATCTTAGACCTCCCAGGGTTGGCCTAGACAACTTTTAGCACCCACATAAGAACCATATTAGTATAAATACATGAGTTTTAGCCCTCTAACCACTAGATGGAAATTAGATGCAAATTACATATGAAAACTCAAAACAAATTATGCATAATTAAGGTTATTAATCCTTATTCTACCCTACTTCTGCATACTACCATCTACAACATTATTAAGCTTATATTATTCAGATTTATAGTCTCAAGCATATTAAAATCACTCAAGTCAACTATCATGCTAGCTTCACTTACAATTGCACCAACACTTAGGTGGGGAGAACTACATCGGGCTTGATCCCTCTTCAGAGTATTGGTATGTAGGCAACTCTCTTCACAGTGGGGTGTTGAGGATGTCCAATCCATCCCACTAGCAAACACACTTTTCAGCTTGTATCAACCGGATGCCCTAACAACATGGAGGATTAGAGTTTGCTCACAAAATTAGTCAAAACAAACAATCTACAAGGTTTCATAACTTGTGCATATAGGAACAGACCTTACAGATCCAGACATAGGTGCACCCAGAAGCTTAGGACAATCTTGTACAAAGGATACTACCGCCAAAATAAGGACACTAGTGCCACATGGAATTACTATCGAGGAGGGGTTTTGACACCTAAATCTTGTCTGTGACACTTAGACCAACCTTTGCCTCAATTTTCAACCTTCATATCATCTGTATCAGTTATTTTCTTGCTAAATTCTTACTTGCATCATTTATTACTATTTTTAGAAAGATCAAATTAAGTCAATTCTATAACAAATTAGTGATTGTATTTATTACATATTTCTACCCTAATTTACTATATTCATCTCTTTAACAACATAGGATTTACAATCACTAAGTCTTAAAAGGTTAAAACACCAACTCAATCTTCTCTCTTGTCCTGCAAGCTTTTGCCAAAAAAAGTTATCATTGTAATATTAAAATTCCTCTCAAAAATTTATATCTCATATATAAGTTCAGATTATTGATGCCGCTATCCATCCGTGTCAAAAAAAATCACATTGAACTCTACATCCTTATGCATGAATTAATATCAAATGCGCATCGCCAAAGGAAGATTGCCATCCATAAAAAAACTATTAATAACATTTAAGATTGTAACATTTTATATATGCCAATAAATCATTGTAACTTATTTGCTAAATTGAAACATTGTTGAGGCATATATATTGAAACAACCCATCCCTTCCATGTGCCAGGATCAACGATAGACACACAATGACAACAATAATACCTGATCCTCTAACTATTGACAAGTGCAAATAATGATAGTTGATGGCGTACGACCAACACACATAATTCCCCTAAAGAAATGCTTATCAACGTAAAAACACATGATGAAAAAATGATAGTTACAACCATTTCTTCCTTGTTGTCAATGTTTAAAAAAAAAAGATTTGGTAGTTACAAACTCTATTATAACTGATACAACCATTTCTTCTTTGTTGTCGATGCTCTTATTTGAAGAGATATGGTAGTTACAAATTCTATAACGATACTTAAAAATTCCATTTGTTAAAATTTTAAACAAAAAAATTACTTAAAAGACGACGACAACATTTACAATGAACATTCATTTTTAAAGACCTATTAGCCAAAAATTTCTTACAAGAGGATTGTGTGGCCACATTACAAAGAGCCCTCAAACCACAACGTTATCACACACTCCCTTGAACCTCTCTACCTAAGTGCTAATTAACATTTTAACATCTTATTGACCAAAAAATTCTTAGAAGAGAATTGTATGGCCACATTACAAAGAGCCCTCAAACCACAAAGTTCACACCTTCCCTCAAATCCTCTACCTAAATGCAAATGCTAATTAACATTTTAATAACCTATCAACCAAATTTTTTTTTCCCAAAAAATTATATGACTACATTACAAAGAAAATTATGTGACCACGTTACAAAGAATCTTCACACTACAAAGTTATCACACCCTCCCTCAAACCCTCTATCTAAGTGTCAATTAACATATATATATTTTGATTGAAAAAGTCAATTAACAATCAACACAATTTGAAAATTGAGTAGCAACGGCTCATCCTCAAACCAAACCAATTGGTTTTATAGGAGTTTCAAAAAGTAACAGCCCTATTCCTGCCCGCCATTTTCTGCTTCTGCTTTGATACTCGAATTCAAAACGCTGCGAAAGAATAATCTTATAATTCCCTTTGCCCTTTATGAATTTTTATCCTGAACAATTTCCTCTGTCGGGAAGGTTTTGAAATCTAGAAATTTGATCTGAAATTCATCATGTCGCTGAAGCCCAATGGAAGGCTGGAAGCCCGCAAGAGGGTTGGGTACAAGGTGTCGGTGGATAAGGATGAAGCACGCAGGAAGCGCGAGGAGAATATGTTTGAGATTCGCAAGAACAAGAGGGAGGAGGGTCTGCTTAAAAAACGCAGGGAGGGAATGCATGCCCCTCTAAAGAAAAATGTAAGTGATAACTGTGTTTTGTTTGTTCGGTTTAAATTGAGTTCTAATGTGAGGTTTACGGTTATATTGGGATCGATTTCGAAAGATTGATCAAAATAAGCCTAGGTTCCTTATTTGTGATTAGGGTATTGTTTCTTTCAATTTTTTTTTTTCTATTTCTATACTTTTGGAGTCTCATTTGAGTCCCTGGGCTACTATCAAATTCTAATTTGTAGCAGTTGTAAGGTGGTTTTGAGTTCTGATTTTTTTTCATTTTTAAAAAATATGTTCTGATTTTTTAGTTAGTCATTGTAATGAGTCTATTGAAGATTTCAAGTTCCATCTCTGTAGATAATTTAATACCAAATTCAGTCGGATTTCTGCCCTTGTAGGCAGAGGATGGCTTAAACTCTATGTGGTTCATGGCATGCTATTGACTCTGACTGGGCAGTCCCATTTTGGGCTCGGACGGAGGCCAAACAAAATTCGCTAAAGCTGGTCAAGACTATGTAAATTAAATCCGTCAAAACTGAATCAACATAACCCAAGAATGACCAGAATCATCAAGAATAAGCCCTCCATTCTGCAAAATCGCAAATCATATGTTTCTCTTGTGTGAGCTGCAAAACAGAAATCTAGATGTTAGATTAAGGAAGGGAGCGGGAGCTTTGCAAATTTTAGGGTTTTTCTCTCCTTTATTTTTCTGTGTATTTTATTGAGTACTGAGTCTCCCGATTCAATTCACATGTACTTTTTTGAGCGGACTCGGTTAAGGACTCAGCAAGTTTTCCAGAGACTTGCCGAATCTCATAATTGTGATTCATATCCATTGGATCTTGTCCTATCCAGATTTATTCACATAAGTTTTTTCTCATAGTTAGTGGGAGGTATTTGCAAATTAATGTTCATGAGATTAATTTACTTAACCGATAATTTTGCAGGCTTTGTAGTCTAAGAATTTGGGGCTGCTCTTTCTCATTAAAAATTTGACCACTGGATATTATTTTAGGTCTTGACTGAACACATGCTAATTTTGTCGGCATTTCATTTTCTTCTTTTGTTGGTTTTTGTATTCAGCTTTTGAGACAATGGCATTGCCAGTCAGTGATCACTTACTTTATTGTGCCCTACCATTTTTATTTTCTTTCAAAAATGTTTTCTTCTTCTTTATTACTGATATTGTATTTGGTTCCTTAGGTTTTTGTAGTCAATTAAGAATGATATTATTGAATATAAGACAACATTGTTGTGGTGATTTCCCTTTCTGATTTTCTTCCCACGGCAATTGATAAGAGGCATCTTGCATAAGAATACATTTTCTTCATCATTTTGGGTAACAACTGGGTTGATGCCTTTCAGTGGCAGTGAATTTCCATATGTATATATTTATAATGTATATTTGTACTAATACATGTAAATGGAACTAATGAATCTATACTTAGAAACAAAATATGTGTAAAGGGAAGTCTTGAATTTGTATTTAGAAACACAACATGCTGATTTTACCTGGACTGACATAATTCTTTTAATCCTATGTTTTGTGTTTTTTTCACTAATGCGACGATGACTTTTGGCACAGTTGGAGACTCTATCATCATTGGCAACTGCAGTTATGTCCCAAGATGTAACAGCCCAGCTTCATGCTGCTACCCAGTGCCGTAAATTGTCAGCCATTGGTTAGTTTAAAAAATTACTGTACCTTTTCATATATTTATACATGATAGCTGGTAGCAGCAAACTTTGTTTTATCTTTATTTTCCAAGTGTACTGCACAGAGATAAGGTTCCAGCAGGGCATGTAATAAAATGAAAAGAACTGAGATTTTGACAGATCAAATATCACGTTTACCGTTCATAAACTTTAAAAAAAGAAAATGACAAGGGTTAAATTTATGATTTCCTAGTAGTTGATCTCAATTAGTTATGGAGTATGTTTTGAAGGATTCTTAATGTGCAACTTGTGCAGAGAGAGATCCTCCAATTGGTGAAATTATCAAAATGGGAGTTGTGCCTCGCTTTGTTGATTTTTTACGAAGGGAAGATATCCCCAAACTTCAGGTAAGAATTGTTTGCAACACCGCAACACTTTTAAGGACTTAATAATTCTAGGCCATATAATATTTTTGTTGTTGTAGATGCTTTATCTATTACAAAATCTGTCTCGTGTCAGTCAAAGAAAAATTGTTAGAGTAAATGGATCCATTGTTTAAGTTTGTTTCTTACAGTCATTTCCAGTAAGTCACTTTTCTTGGGCTTAAGTGATGAATATGGTATCACCAGGTTTGGAGTAAATGCTCAAAGTATTTTGACATGTGATGCCTGCATGGATTAGTGGTCATGGATGGAGGGTGATCAGTCATTTCAGTAGCCTCTCCGTTTTTGTAAAAAATAACTAAAACTGTCTTCTTATCTCAGGACATTTGAAAAATTCTCCAAATTAAAATCTGGACAGATGTTTTATTTGCCCATATATTCCTAGTATTGGTAGGCTCTTAAATCTTGCAAGAAAAAGACCGGTGGGCTCATAAGCTTACAAGCATTTAAACTTTGATTTGGAGTAAGATATATTATAATAAAGTTAAATGGACTGTTTCTCTATTGACATAAAACTGTTTCATTTACTTTGATGGCATGGGTTTACCAAGGACATTGAAGGCCTTTGTATAAGCAAAAAATGTTTTAACTTTTAAGCCATTTCTTCTGTAGACAGTTCAGTTTTGTTTTTTGAGCTTATTTCTTATCTAGACTGTGTTATGTTTTCTCACATTGTCATTTACTTTTACAGTTTGAGGCAACCTGGGTTTTAACAAATATTGCATCTGGAACATCTGAACAAACAAGTGTTGTGATTGAGTATGGTGCAGTGCCTCTATTTGTTCAGCTCCTTTGTTCTCCCAGCGATGACCTGCGTGAGCAAGTATTGCACCATTCTTTCCGTGGTTCAGCTTTTGAGTCTATCATGTATTACAAATTTTTGTCCTGTTTATGTTTCTGCTTCTATGTTTTTTATTTATATAGATATTACAGGTTGTCTGGGCCTTGGCCAATATTGCTGGAGACTCTCCCAAACACAGGGATCTTGTGCTTGGTTATGGGGCTATGAAGCACCTGCTCTCTCAGTTCAATGAGCATGCCAAAATCTCATTGCTGAGGAATGCCACATGGGCATTGTCAAACTTCTGTCGGGGCAAGCCACCTCCTCCCTTTGAGCAGGTAAATTATGCATACATTGTAGTTGGCAATGCTTTTTGTCTGATAAAGGTTATTTTTGGGTCTCATTATTAGCATTTTACCATGTCTTTGAATCAAGTCTCTTGGGTGTCAGAATCAAGTTCTAGTATATGCATTTTGCATACAGATTAGTATAGAGTTTTTATGAGATAGTACAGTTGATAATTTTCATTTTTGTACTTGAAACAAATTGTGAGATTACCAATCTCATAGCTATAATTCATATTAAGTCTAAAGAACAACATTTTACCATGCATGCCATTTGAGTTGGGTCTATAATGTGGGATATGTTTGGTTGAATTAATACCGTACAATATACAATTGCTTTTCATAGGAACACTGTTAAGCCTTGAAGTGTCTTATCAATTCAATCTCCTTGGCAGTTCTAGATGTAAAATAGAACACCTGATTACTACTCCTTGGTTTTAACTCAGTATGATGTAATCATCTACATAGTAGTAGAATTGGGGAAGAAAACCTTGCATGTAAGAACATTTACAAGAACTGTAGAAAATAATCAAGCACAGAGATGGACAGAATGAATGTAAAGCAGGATGGTAATTATTTTGTGTTAGAAAAATAAGAACAGTTGGAAAACTGTGCTTTTCGTACAAGAAAAGAATTTCAAACTGTGTTTTACATTGTGACATTGTTGGAAAAATTGCTGCATACAATGGTTCCTAAAGGCACCAAATTGGTCTCACATACATGCTGGCTTAATTAATCGTGCCATCTCAGTTACTGCTCAATACATCATCTTTATTTTCATTGGCCATATAATTGTCCTATATATGAATGCAAGATATAAAATTAGCTCCTACAATGGTATTGAGACCCAATATGGGATACCTGAGCCAATAATTCCAGTAAGACATAGGTGATTATATCTAATGTGTTTTGTTTTTAGTATTTCTGCATTTTTAGAATAAAATAGGTTACCTTGTGTATTAATTTGTGAGCTAGGCAGAGAACTATATCTTGAACAGAAATGTATAGAAATTAAGGACAAGCTGTCTGTGTTAACTTGGAAAACAATCGTGGATGTATTACGGGTTATGTAATTTTGAAGTCCAGGCAAGCTTAATGAAACTCAGAATATGCAACCATGTCCCAGGGAGGTGAAAGGTACAAAGCGAATCTTGGAATGAGACCTACCATGTCATTTCTTTGGAGTTTTGGATGTTTGAGAAGCTTGTTTACATTATGCTCTGGGCAGTTTTTTCAAGAATTTAGGGTCAGCTTGGAAAACTATGACACCTGAATTTCTTAAAACAGTCTTTTCTAATGCAATCATATCCTAGTAGAGAGTGTACGTTGTATCAAATCAGCTAAACAAAATGCAGCGCTGCTTGCAGGTATTATTAATACAGTGGTTCATAAGTTCATAACTAAACTTGTTCTTTTGATCCCAGCAATAGAACTTTTATATAGTCTATAGTCCCGAGTTTCTGAGAAACAAATCAGTAGGAATATGTCACTTGCTTTATTGCATACATTTATGTACCCAGATATTAATGCCCTGTGTAATATTTTAATTAAGTCCAGAAAATGCATGGATGCTATCTGGAAATATGTTTGTTGTGAGGGTGGGTTACTGGTTATATTGTTCATTCAAAGATATTGAGAATTAATTCACAGGCAATTCTGACAATCTTTGCCAACAGCTCTTAATATTAGAGTGGCATTTTGGATCAATCTTTTTGAGGCAGCAATGTGCTTTTTGAATATTTGATATAGGTTGATGCATGTGATAATGGAATACTCAAGGAAAATAGTATCAGAATTGTATTATTTCCCATGAAGTTGGAGGCCTTGAAAGACATACCACATTGATTGGTGGCTTTTAGAAGATTTGTGCGGCCCAAACTATTTGTGGAATTGTAAAATGTAGTATGCAGGCGGTATTTAATTTCATCAACTCCAAGCTTTATGCTGTGACAGATCATGCATTGACTTGCCATTCTATATGGCTTGTTTATTCATATGTGTGGTTATTGCAATGATATTCTCAAATAGAGATGGCAGACCAATCAAGCTGTATGCTAATGTGATGGAAGTCATTGGACCTGCTGCGTATTTCTCTGAATTTTGCTATTCAATTTATGTCAGACTCTCAACCTAATTAAATTTGTCCAAGTCATACAGAAATTCCTTGATACTAATAATGCTGATAGACATCCTACAATGGCAATCAGGGGGTGGTGGTGGACTGTAATGTACGTAGATAAACAATTAATGGCAGCCTTAAATTTGATGTCCATTTGACTGTCACTTAGAAGTTTTTATTTTTTTCTTTGAGAATTCCATACGGTGGAGTTTGGAGTCTTTTTTTTTCCTGGAAATAATTTTTGACCCTGACACATTGGTGCAGCTAGATTGATGATATTTGTCACCAGTCAGTGGGAAATTTTCAAAGAAGGAAATGGAGTTATTAATCGATGTAGTATATGTAAAATCCAAGGTAAGGTCTTTGAGATTGATATCTATCGGTGTTTTTCAGATAGATGTATTTAAGATATCTGTATTAATTCTGCCCTTTCCCATGGTCGAATGAAATCTCACATCCAGTGCTACAGAAATATCTTAATGGCCAGTTGCAGTTTTCCTCTTAGTTGAATTGGAATGGGCCAGACATGAAATTTTGAAAAGAGGACCATAAATATATCTGCTCTAGTCCACAATCCATACATATTGTTTCATCCTGCTGATGGATCATGTGGTGTGATCCAAAATGTCAATTAAAAACTCATACACTGTTTTTCCAAAAGCCTGTTTTATAATTTTGTGAAGATTTGGGCCTTTGGCTACTTTATGAGTTACCAGTTTGGTTTGGGCACTGGTATGGTGAATCGGGTGTACTAGTACGATGGTTTGTTTGCCCTAGGTATGTTTTTGGTATGGCCGTACAAAAATATATATTAAATATCAAAAATAAAAATATTTTAGCCTAATAAACATGAATTAACAACGTATTATGCCATATAATAAATAAAATAACCACAAAATACTCATGATAAATTGATAATGATAACTGAATGCCACATTTTATGATAAGTATTAAATCAAAATTAGAAATCAAAGTCACGATAAATATTAAATATTAAATGTTAGAACGTTTTAGGGATTTGTTATATTTTTTGGTTTTCTTGTCAAGAGTAAAAAATATAAACAATTAAAAATTAAAATAAAATTTGAAATATAGATTTATTCCTGGTGTACCCAGGCTGGTTGGGGTGTACCCGGGCTGAACTTGGGGGTGAACCGGGCCCGGAATGGGTATGTCCTGCACTGGTACCTGGGCCTTGGGAGGGGCAAAACCAGTAATATAGGTTACTATCCCCGTCTTTCATTATCACAAGCATTTGCATGGATTTTAAATTTATAGTCAGTAAGAAATACAGATCTAAAGGCCTTGTGTTACTTGGATTATTCTCTGATACAGTTGCTTATTTGCAGGCAAAAGCGGCCCTTCCAACTCTGGAGAGGCTGCTTCAAATGGATGATGAAGAAATATTGGCAGATGCTTGTTGGGCTCTTTCATATTTTTCTGATGGAAATGATTACAATATTCCGGCTGTTATTGAAGCTGGTGTCCTCCGAAAGCTTGTGCAGCTTTTACAGTTAGTATCCTATTTAATAGGAGATTCTTTGATATGCTGTAACAGGAATTCATATGGAACCTTCTCTGGAGAGGAGGATATATTTTGAACTCTAGGGCCCATGTAGCTGTACTATTTTATTTTTATTCTTTTTGTGTGACCTTATTTGATGTGTTTATTCAGCTTAGAAGTTTTAATTAATTTTTAAAACTCTGGGAGCCATTCATCTGAACTATTTTATTTCAATATTGTATTTGTGTGACTTTAATTGATGTGTTTAATTGATTCTCTAGGCACCCCCATACAGAGTCTGTTTCATTGACCATTTTGGTCATTTTAGGACATTATATCATAATATACGTTGAGCTCTAGGCCCCTTGTAGCTGAACAATTAATATTTCAATTACTTGGTTTTTTGACCTTATTTAATGTATTTATTTTGCTTGGATTTGTTAACTCAAGGAGATTCTTTAGTTCCTCTCTTGTTGGTTGTACCTTAAATGCTTATGTGCATTGCAGCTCTATTGATCAATCTAATTACCTGGGGATATTAATATGATTTCGATTTCAATTTCATGAGTAGCAATAAGCTCTAATACTAACTGTTTATTTTATTTTGATATTTCATTTTCTGATTATTGTATCTGAACTTGGAAAATTATTATTTCTGGTTCTAGGCATTCTTCACAAGCTATTCTCATTCCTGCCTTGAGAACTATTGGCAATATTGCTACTGGTGATGATGTACAAACTCAGGTATTTCATACCTTCTGTTTTCGCACATGTGTATGCATGGTAGTTTTTCAAGTATGTTGCTATTATACTCAGTTTGCCACGCATTTTTGCCTTATAGCACGTTATCAACAGTCAAGCCCTTCCATGTCTTCTGTCACTTATCACTAAGGATCTCAAACTAAGCATTAAAAGGGAGATTTGCTGGACGGTCTCCAATATCACAGCAGGGAACAAGGATCAGATTCAGGTTGGCTGATTCAGGGAACAATTTGTTTGTGGACTTATTTTTTCTCTGAAAGTGTCATTTGCTTTTCTCCATTATGTGAGATCTTATGGTCTACCTGTATAATCTATAGATGTTTGAAATTACAAATGTTATCTAACTTGGGAAAATGCAATGTCTTCTCAGGCTGTTATCGATGCAAACGTCATTCCTCCACTTTTATCGTTGCTAGTAAATGCAGAATTTGACATAAAAAGGGAGGCAGCTTGGGCCATTACCAATGCCACTGCATGCGGAACTCCTGAGCAGATTAAGTAACATAGAATTATCATTTTATGAACGAATTATTTTTTTGTTGAATATGTTCTTGGAGTCAATTGTTTTCCCAAATCTATTTAACATGAGATTTATGCAATGACATAATATGCAGGTACTTAGTCAATCGAGGTTGTATACAGCCCTTTTGTGATCTTCTCTCTTGTTCAGACACAAGAGTTGTAACAGTTTGCCTTGAAGGCCTGGAGAAGATATTAAAAGTTGGGTATCACGAATGTGAGTTTAATAAATATGCTGCAATAGTTGTGGATGCTGGTGGATTGGATAAAATTGAAGCACTTCAAGAACATGAAAATACTGATGTCTATGAAAAAGCAGTCAGGATCCTTGAGAATTACTTAACTTTTGATGAGGGGAGTGAGAGTGAAAGTCAACCTTTTGCAGACGCAGATGCCAACACTTTTTTGTTTTCTTCAAATCAGTCTTCTATTCCATTTGTGAGTTTCAACTTCAATTGATGGCAATGGAAAAGTTTTTTTTTACTATTATTTTCTTAACCTGTTTTATTAGTTCCTGGAGTTCACATTTGTGTTGATAATATAACATTTTTCTCAATTGTTCCTCCTTTTCGGTGCAGCAGACCGAGTTTTTTAAAATACTGTGATTGTTCAAGGTCCTCAACACAACCTGTTGACTGATATGGAATTCAATGCCGATCTATTTTAGAATTTAATCTGGTTTCTTGATGTTATGCTGTATATACGTCATGAGGGGACTTATTCCCAGCATTGACATATTTGATTTCAAACTTTTCCCACCAAAAGTAGGTGCCATGATTTTTTTTGATCTTAAATATGTTCAACAGATTCAGGTGTGCAATGAAAATTTTGTCCAAAGCCAATGATCTCAAGAGCTGCTTTTGCAGTATTCATAACCGAGTTTCTAATGCTTTCCTTTGGAAAACATAATAATTAGGAATACGTTATAATTTTGAGAGGCACGGGTAATAATAAATACCCCCAGAATGTTCTTTCTCAATGTCCTTTTTTGTGTAAGCAACTGTCCATTTTACTTTTGAAATGAAAGATTCGGTGTTGAGTTAATATGGCTCTACAATCTCTCGAGTTCTTGATGATCATGCCTTGTGTCCAGTATTTTTAAGTGGGTTATTTGCTGTTATATTACATTGCTTTTAACAGGTAGCACGGGGTTTCTGTTGTTATATTGTATTGCTCTTTGTACATCCATTGCAACTTTGTGGATTAAAATAATTAGATATTGATTTGTTTTACGAGTTGGGCCTAAGTAACATGACATACTTGCACTATGTAATACGAAACTTGAAATGTAGTAGATGCTGATATTGTATTGCTCTTTTTACATCCATTGCAACTTTGTGGATTAAAATAAATAGATATCGATTTGTTCTACGAGTTGGGCCTAAGTAACATGACATGCTTCTGCAGTATGTAATTGGAACTTGAAATGTAGTAGATGTTGATTAGCTCATAACTATGGACCTATTAGAGGCACAGTTAGTTTTTGTTGTACGAGAAATGATTCTTCAGTGATTTTCCTCTTGCCGTGGAGACTTATGATGGATTACATCTTGCTTGTGGGTTCATGTCACCCAGTCGCATTTGCAGTCATATAGCGCTTTAACTATTAATATTTCTGATTTCCACCTCACCGTTTATTTTCATACTTTGCTTTGAAATGGATGTATTTGATGGGTCATTGGATTGGCCACTGCCAGATTCTCATTTTTAAGGATGCTATGATGTATCTTTTTACTGTTTTGAGTTTTGAAATTTTGTTTTGAACAAGTTCTACATACTTCCATTCTGGGGAGTTCAATCAACTTTTTATCATCGATATCTTATGTACGATTGGGCCTGAGTAGGAAAGGCTTGATTTTGGAAAAAAGTGGAATTAGTAAGGTAGTTAATGAATATAAATTTCTATCTTGTGAGAGAAAACGGCTTGTTGTGAAAGCTTTGGACAAGATGCGTCCAATTAAATTATTGAATTTGCATATTCTATATATTTGTAAATCTCACCAGGTTTGTAATGAAATTTAAGAAAAGTGCAATGTCATTGTTGCCATGCTACTGGCATTACATTATTTGAGATGGGCTATCTGTAAAGAGATGCATCTTCCAGCCTAGGTGGGGTGAACTTGTGATGTAACTTTAAGCGACTTATCAATGTATTTGGTTAAATTTGTGGGTGAGTTGATGGTGATAATGCATGTGTTAAACATGAGTCAGATAACACAATTCCAAGTATTTATCCCACTCAGGGGCTAGAACTTGTAGATTGATAGGTTGAGTCTTTTGGACCCCTTAGTGTAAGTTAGACTAGTTCCTACACACCCAGGGTTCTCAAGTGATTCCTTTTTTGCCAAGGTATTTAAGTGATTCCTTTTTGAAAGGGTTGCCCTCGATTTGGTACATTTGAGTAGTGTTATTAAAGTGACTATCTTTTGGCCATCATTTTATTTTGGCAATTTCCTTGTTGGATAACTTTTGGTGCTAGACCAAGTATCTAACCCTGCTTGATTTCATGTCCTTCGTTGGAATTATTTGTAGGATTTATATCTTAGAGTTTTCAAGCTTTCACAAATCATTGAAATAAAAAAATGTATCTGGAAAACCTTGTGATAAAGTATTTGTTCATCAATGTTTTGGAATCTGCCTCATTGTCCATTCTTTAAACCTTTTTTCTGTCTTATTGCATTGCTTTTATTCTGTAGCATAGGGTTTCTGTTATATTGTATTTCTCCATATATCCATTGCGGCTTTGTGGAATTCAATAATTAGACATTGATTTGTTCCATGTGATATGCTTCTGCAATATGTAATATGGAACTTGGAATGTAGTAGAAATGTTACGTGCTTTTAACTCGGACCAATTTAAAGGCACAATACATGTAGTTTGTTAGTTGTGAAATGTATCCTCATTGATTTTCCACATGTCATGATGGATACATGGTTGCCCTCATACATTTTCATGTGTCAAATACTAGTGAAGCCATTTTTTGGCTTACCATTTCTTCAAAGAAGGTTGAGGTTGACATCTTAGCGTTTCAAGTTGGCTATGCGTTTTGAATATGGGCAGTGCAGTCAAATGAATAATTGTCAGCTATTCAATTACACAAATTTTGATTTATTCACATTCAGAAATTTTTTCTTTATTAATTTTGCTTACATGTACACATGGACAATTAATTGAGAGTCTAGAATTCAATTACAACTTTGCAGATGGAAATTAACTTATAAATTATTTTGCAGAATACATTAATAAAGTACCTTTCTACTTTCAAATTCAAACTTCAAACATACACTATCTCTCTCAACTTTTGGACTTTCTAGCAATCTTTTGCAACTTGACTCACATTTCGTGTGGCAGTCTTTCTCATTCCAAAATCTCACAGTTCTCTAATTTGCATATAAAATTTATCTTTGCGGTAGTTGTTCATTATTGAGGGGAAGGTAACTAACATGTTGAGTTTGGCATCTTGGCATGAATCCAAGCATCATGTGATATGTAGTATTTCTTTGCAGATGGAAATTAACTTGCCAAAGTTTTCATGAAATGCCACTTGTTAAGGTTCAATTGGTGAATACTACATTGTATGATTATTTAGCACAATCCCTATGCCACTGGTCAAAATACTAACTTCTAGTTTCAAACTACAATTTTCTTTTACTAATGTGAACATCGTGTCATAAATACATATAGAAGCACTTATGCAAGTGTGTGCAAATACCATTGTTTATATTTCATCGATTCATTTAATTGGTCATGGGCACTTGATTCACAATGCAATCAATGAGGTTCCACCTAAACAATAATTATTAAATGTAATTTAAATAACATGGTCACAAATGATATTATAGACAATTAAAAATGGTCAAGGGGCATTTGTTAAGTGTTAATTCATATGTTTTTGGTGTATTTATTTAGTTATCAATTATTAATTTTAATTAGGTATTATTGACATGTTTATCGACTTTTGATAGTCCCCTTTCTTCTTTTCAACGTTGTTAGTGTAGGTTGTTTATTTTTCGCTCTTTTTTCTCGTGGTTATTTCTTACACATTCTACATATTTTATTCTTCCTCACCTATAGTTTCCCTACACTTGTGGGATATGCTTGCTTAGGTGTACATTGTCATAGGAGTTACATATTTGACTCATCAATGGCTAGATGGAGTTACTCTTGACCGGTTATTCTTGGTATGGGAGTTACACACCCTTAGCACATTTGATCTACTTTCATAGGGGAGTTACATAATTTCGATCCCTATTTGTACATCTTGCTTATTGAGCTATTCCATAGAGTGTTGGATATTGGCTCTCATTCCTTTGCAATATTCTCTTGTGCATGATTTCATTTACTAACAGTTTCATTGTGATGTGCACTTGCTCGACTTGTGAGATCACTCCACCATGTGCATTCGTTGAACCGATGATCCTAGCTAAAACTCTAATATGGTATTAGAATGTCAATCCGTGTTCACGATTGTCTAGGTTGGTTATTTGTTGTTGTTTTTAATAAAATCATTGAGATTTGATATTGTCTTATCATAGGAATTGTTGAGAGAAATATTCAGATTTGTGAGAGTTATAGGTTTTGGTGGAGTTTTTTTTTTTTCGCAGATTTGGTTTATTGATAACCATTATCACTTTTTTGTGGCTTCTTTGTAACTACGTGGAACTTTGGTTTGGCATAATCGTGGCGTGAAATTCTTTTGCCATTTGAACAAATTTAAATATGTGTTTTTCACCTCCACAAGGGTGTTTCAACTTCCAAGGCGTTTTTGATTGATCCAAGGCATTTTTTCGCTGATCCAAGGTATTTTTGACCGATCCAAGTCATTTTCTTTACTGATCCAAGGCTTTTTTTCGTTGATTTGAGGGTTTCAAACATCAAAATCATGTTTTTTGAGTTGGGGTGCCATTTTTACCCCCTGAAACTTCTTTATTTTTGATCTGGGCATCATTCTTACTCCCTTCAGCGAGAACACGGACTTGGGTGCCATTTTTTTGCTGTTAAATCATTCAAATTAGGATGCCATTCAGCAAAATACAACCCAACAATTATTTTGATGTCCTACTTGCAATTTTGGCACTTCAATTGGGACGTGGACCTCCATTATTGGCTTCTTTGTACTTGGAGTTTTTCCCATGGCAAATCTCAGTGTTTTCCTTCTCTTTGCAAAGGTCAAAACCTAAAATTTTGCCCTAAAATATTTTTAAAATTAGCTATTTTTTAATTTTTATTTTAAAATCACTATTTTATTTTACCTTAAGTGGCTTATTTCTGGGATGAAAACACAGGGGCAAGTACGAGGGTTGTTTTTGACTTTAGTTGATTCGAGGAGGACCGCAGTTCAATTTTGATTCCATTGACTAACTAGAAGGCTATATTCACTCCCATTCCACTTGTGCATTTAAAATTTTAGTGCAAATTCATTAAAGAGGCCATTAATGATGGAAAATGTAATTTGCTATAACTTTTGATCAACAACTCAAAATTGAGTGTCGTCTTTTCTAAAAGTGCATGTTTTTTCATCATCTTTTCATTGGTCTAATTTATTTGATAAAATGCACTAAATTTACAAAGTGCCATATTTTGGAGGTTCCCTGCTTGGCTCACTTTTCGCACTTGTACTTCTTGGACACATTATCAGTAGAGCCTAATGTCCCTTCAGTTTCTCTTACACATTGATTGCTCAAGACGCAATTTTGATTGTGTCCGATGTCTATACGAGCATGCTTGTACTTGCAACATTATGGGGGGGTCACTACTATTTGTTCCAAGAGGTTATTATATGTTGTGTTTTTTTGCTCTTTTGCACTCTTATTTTTTGTAGTGTTGATTCTTACACTTACTGTTCATTTGGACACATTCTTGATTGTGCATGACATCCTCTTCATGAGTGTGCTTTATTCTTATGGAATCATTGCAATTTGTTCTGAGCAGTTTTGCACTTCTATGATGAGGAGAGTTGATTCTACACCAGTGGTTCTTCTTGAGAAGACCAACTATGCTTCTTGGTATGTCTACATGGAACATTTATTCACAAGCATGAATCGTATCCCATTCTTATATGGATAGATTCATACTCCCACTGATCTTGTTTGATTTAATAAGTGGGCTAACACTTGTGACAAGGTTCTTCGTACTTTACTATTACATGTTTCCATGGATCTTCATTTCCATGTGGAGCATACGTGTCCCTACACTGTTTGAATCATCCTACAGTCTTTTTTTAGAGATCCTACTAATATTTACATCACACCTCCTCCTTCGCTTCCTATCGCCCCTTTAGAGACTGTTGTACTCCTTCCTATTCCTATTTCTTATGATGACATATTCATTGTGGACTGTGCTTTTCCTTTTATCAAGCCACCACTACATGATGAGATTCTACCCAACCTTAGTTATCCTATTACAGATTCTACTTCCATTCCTATTTATGATGCTTTTTCAAAGCCTTCACAATATTGTACTTCAGAGGAGTCTAATGTTTCTAGTGTGAATACACCCATTGAGAGATTCGATGACTCATGTTTTTATGGATATTCATATTGGAGATATGTGTGCTTTATCTGTAATATCTTCTTTAGTTTTGACAGTTTTTGAGCTGATATCTCCTCTTCACATGGACATGCTTCCAGCGAGTATTCCAAGTTCAATTCAGTGGCATTACATCCAATTCTTGTGCATGATCTTGCCATACCTATGCCACATTTTATTTTTGGACCTCTTTCAGATATCTTTGTACTACTTCCTTCATCTTCCATTGTGGAATGGGTAAACTTTTAGTACACACCTTGTGTTCATAATTTGGCAAAATGAAGAAACATTGTTTGATGCAGATGGAGCTTCTTCAGTGTTTAGGCAGAGGATCTCATTATCAATAATGGTCATCTTGCGAGCTGTACTTAGAGTGCTTTAATATCATCTTTGGGGGGCTTCTAGCTCTCTCTTCTTCTTTTCTCTCTTTTGAGGATGAGTTTTTTCTACGAGTTTTATTCTTTTCTCTACTTTATGAGAGTTGCTTTGTACATGGGTACCTCATCAAGGCTTATTGATGGGACCCATTTCTTTTTACTCACCTAAGATATGCTAGGGGGGGGGGGTGTTAGTGTAGGGCATTTATATTTTGCTCTTTCTTTTTGTGGTTATTTCTTACACATTCCACATGGGTTATTCTACCTCACTTGGATTTTCTCTATACTTGTGGGATATGCTTGCTTAGGTGTACATTGTCATAGGAGTTACATGTTTGACTCATCATTAACTAGATGGATTTACTCTTGATCGACTATTCTTGGTATGAGAGTTACACTCTACTTTTAGCATATTTGACCTATTTTCATGGGGGAGTTTTATATTTTCACTCCCTATTTGTACATATTGCTTATTGAGCTATTCCATCGAGTGTTAGATATTGGCTCTCATTCCTTCACAATATTATCTTATGCATGATTTCATTTACTCGCATCTTCATTGTGATGTACACTTGCTCAAATTGTGAGATCACTCTACCATGTGCATTCATTGATCTAGTGATCCTAGCTACAACTCTAATAAACCTCACAACTCTTCCTCTCTCTTTCTCATGTTTTTCAGGCTTTGTGCAAGAAGCACCAAATGCACTTGACACCTACCTTTTTCAAACTAAAATTTTGTTTTACTAATGTGTACATTGTGTCATAAACACATATAAAAACACTTACATGACTGCATGCAAGTGCCATTGTTTATATTTCATCAATTCATTTAATCAATCACAAGGACTCGATTCACAATCATTGGTGTTCACCTAAACAATAATTGTTAAATGTAATCCACATAAATTCATCGTAGATTTCATTGTAGACACCTAAAAATGGCCACGAGGCATTTGTTAATTGTTAATTCACATGTTTTTAGTTTTCTTATCGATTTGACAATTATTGATCCAAACAAGGGGTTATTAGCGTGTTCAATTATCTCCTTTCTTCTTCTCAGCGTCTTAACTCTTCCTCTCCTCTCTCTTTATTTCTCATGATTCTAGAGCTTTATGCAAGAAGTGCCTAATGTTCCTGACACCTTTGGCACTTATAGATCCTTTTGGTCTTCTTCAAGTTAGGGTGCACATGTTCCCTTTGTCCTATCTTTTTTGCTTCTAGTTATTTAATGTCAGTTCACGTGCTATTAACATTCTCATTCTCATTTGATCATCTATAAATAATAAAAAATATTAATTCATTTGACATAACAATTTTATATCATTCATATAGAATCTATTGAGCACTCATAAGTATTGAAGAGCAATCAAGTAATCATTATAGCATTATCATTGTTTGAAGATGGCATTTTCCTATAGAGCACTTTTGGAATAAGACCTAAGGTTTTATCTATTTTTGAATATATTTTTATTACACCTATAGGTGTTCTACAATGGAAGCAATGGAGTGTAATGAAGTGTGTTGTTCAAAATTATGTTCGATCTCAAATTTGATTGTCATAGGGGAATTTCAACCTTAAATTTGACATCTATTTGACCATCACTTAGAAGTTTTCTTTTTACTTGGAGAATTCAATCAAAAAATTGTAATATCTTCACCATATGGTGGAGTTTGAAACCCATTTGTTTTATTTTGGAAAGATTTTTTCAACCATGACACAATAAAACAACCAGATCTATGTCATTTATCACTGCCAAGCAGGAAATTAGAGGAGAAAGTAATGAAATTATTACAATAGGTGTTCTACAATGACAACAATGGTGTGTAATAGAGTGAGTTTTTCACAATTATGTTTGATCTTAAATTTGACCTCCATTTGAATGTCATAAGAGAATTTCAACCTTAAATTTGACGTCTATTTGACCATCACTTAGTTTTTTTCTCTTTTACTTGGAGAAGTCAATAAAAAAATCGTAATATTTTCGCCATATGGTGGAGTTTGGAGCCCATTTATTTTTTTTGGAAATATTTTTTCAATCCTAACACAATGGAGTAGCTAGATTGATATTATTTGTCACTAGTTAGTAGGAAATTAGAGGAGAAGGTAATGAAATTATTAATTAGTATGGTATGCGAAAAATTTAAGATAAGAACCTTGAGATTGATATCTCTCGACGTATTTTAGATATATGTATTTAATATATTTGTACTAATTTATGTAATTTGTTTTCAACATATTGATATCATAGTTCTCATCCTTAGGGAATTGATAATTAAATGGTTTTTAAGTGTGCTAGCCCTTAACAAAAGCCCCAAAAATCAGTTTGTTTTCCATTAATTCTTTAGATATCATAATTCAATTGTAAGTACTCTAGGGCAAGGAATAAACTATGTTTTATAGGTATGGATGAAAAATGGTAATGTGACACTTATATAACAACATGATGCCTCTTTCTTCAAAATGATATTTTTTGTAACTTTGAGTGATGATAAGTGATACACCCGTTTAGAATTTTGCAATAGTGTAAATATATGAAATGCAAGATTTCGAGTGTAGAATATTATCTTATATATTTTAAAAATAGAAATTAATTAAATATATTTTTAATTTTTTTCTACAAGACACTATTTCATTAGTGCAAACAAGCACATTGAGTGACAAAGTTGCACATACATGTATGGTAGTAAAACTAATTATTAAGACATTTTTTTGGAAATATAACATATTCTCAATTTTTTAGAGCAAAATATTTATTTTATAATTATCTATTTTAACCTTTTAGAACTTAGTGTTTATAAATTCTATGTTTGTTAAAGAGCTAATTAGACTAAATGAGAAAAATAATATGCAATAAATACAACCACTGATTTGTTACAAAATTGACTAGCTTTGACTTTTTTAAAAATAGTAATAAATTGTGCAAGTAATGACTTAGCTAGAAAACAACTAATACAAATGATCTGGGTGATTAAAACTGAGATGAAAGTTGGTCTGAGTGTTTTAAACTAGATCCCAATGTCATAACCCCTCCTGGATAGTAGCATCATATTAGAAATGTGATGGTAGTGTCTTGATATTGGTGGTAGTGTCCTTTGTGCAGGATTGTCCTGAGCTTTTGGGTGCACCTGTATTTGGATCTCTAAGATCTATTCCTATGTGCACGAGTATTAAAACCCTATATCTTACCTATATTGACTAATTTATTGTGCAAATCCTAATCCTCTATGTAACTAGGGCATACGATTGATATGAGATGAGAAATGTGCTTGTTAGTAGGGTAGGTTGGACATCCTTAACACCCCACTGTAAATAGAGTTGCCTACATACCAATACTCCAAGGAAGGGTCAAGCCTGATGTAGTTCTCCCTACCTAAGTGCTGGTGCAAGTGCACATGATGCTAGTATGATAATAACCTTGAGAGCCTTGAATGTGCTTGAGACTAAAAATCTAGGTGATTTGAGCTTAGGGCTACTGTAGATGGTAGTATGCATAAGTAGGGAAGAATAGGGATTGATAACCTTAATTGTGCTTAATTTGTTCTGAGCTTGAATATGTATTTTACATCCAATTTCCATCTAGTGGTTAGAGGGCTAAAATTCATGTATTTATACTATTTTGATGCTTGTGTAGGTGATAAAAGATGTCTAGGTCAACCTTAGGAAGTTCTAGTTTTGAAAAGACATCTATTTGAAAAAATATAGGGAAAAGGAGATTAGCACCATTTGGTGCTAGTGTCCTTATTATCACACTAGTGTCCAATTGATAGAACACTAGGCACAAAGAGTTAGGACTGGGAAATGAGGGTTTGAGACTACTTTAGGGATGACTAGGGATGCCTATGGCCCACATAAAGGCTGAATACGTGTGACAATATGCTCTAGGATAGGTCTAGGACTAACTATGGATAGGTAGTCTCAAGTAGCACTCTTAGCATTCAAATACCACTTTTGAGTGATTACATTGGCCGCGTCCGCCTCCCCCACCCCCCTGCCCCCCTGCCTTATTTTAGAAATTTAGCAAAGCAGAATGACTAGGATAAAGGAAACAAAGTGTACCTAGACTTACCTAGGAGGTGAATCCCATGAAGCTGAGTCTGAGTATGTGAAGCATGGTCCAATGCATGTCATACAAGTGAAACGTGCATAGATCAATCCTTACTTAAGAGATATCAAAAGCAAAAGAATAAACTAAGTAAAGAAGTAAAATGAGTAAAACTGATTAAAATTGAGTAAAGAGACAGAAAAAAGGAAAGGAATGAATACACCTCATTGGATATGTAAACTAATGCATGAACCTAGTGACAACCTGTGTGTGTGAATCTCTATAGTTATAATTGGTGAATAACTTAGACTGAGCTGATGGCTTGCTCAATCTTCATGTGTGGGTGGCTCAAGAACTCAATCCAGTTTTTATTCCATCATTGCCCACCCCTGTTTGGTGGATCATGACCTATTAATAGCTTAGATTGGACTAATACTGTGTCCAATCCTCTCATGTAGGTGGCTCAAGAACTCAAATAGGCTATGACTCTATCATTTCCCATCCATGTGTAGTAGATGCATCTAAAACTAAACTACATGAAGTACTATAAATGTCTAACTATGTATGTTAGCTCTGTGATCACTCAAGTACATTAGGCTGCTCTAGGTCACTCAAGAATGCCAACCACTACAGATGGAGTAAGGTATGAAATTGGTGTTTAACCTAGAATATGATGTCGGTATATACATCATAGAGAATGACATGGACTTTTTTATTTCATCTCATCAATAGATGTGTGAGTATATGAAAATAATGTGCCACACACATGCCCCAAAATTTGATATTTGAGCATATGGATTATGGACCAAGTTGTAATAAACTATATATGGGTATTTGAATTGAATATGAGAATGGTCATGCTATGGATGATACCTCCAATATGAGGAAATTGATATGAATCTGAACTGAACTAGTATGAATCTGAGTAAAAATGAGCAAAATTGATAAATATGTAATTGAATCTATGCAAACTTGTACTATACATGTACTATAAATTGAATCTAGGTTGTTCTAAAATCAAGGCTACTAGACAATAGCACCATATCTTGCACAATAGTGCAATTTTTGAATGTGGTGCTAGTTTCCCAATTTAGATGCTAATTTCTTACTATTTTGAATTTAGTGCAACTATACTAATCTTTGTGTCACTATTTCCCACTATGTTTACCTGAGTCTAATTTTTGTAATCTGAGCCTATGTGATAAAAATATACTATGAGTTCATTCTAGTAGCCTACTATTTGTGACAAACTCCTGTGAATGCACCCTCTTTTGAGGGGAGTTGTTGAAAATGTGCAAGAAATATCCTCAAAATAAAAAGCCCTGCAAGATGTGTGTCAACTAGAGCATATATGACATCTGCATAATAATCCAATATAATGTGCATACATAACATCATAATGTAAAATAATATGAGCATAAGTTTATAATGTGTGATGTATGTTATGTATAGCATTCACAAGGTTTTCAAGATAGATATAACAATGTATGTAACAACAAATCTGAATAAATAACTGAGTAACTACCTAGAGGGACAGGGCATGATATCGATCATGAAACCCATGTAAGAAGGGGATATGCATGAAGTCCCTCATGGCATCAAAAAATGATGTGTATAACAATCAAAGACAAGTTTCATGGCCATGATGCATAAAAGAAAACATACATACAAAACACATGAGGCACAAAAAGTAGGCCAAGGGGCCACAATACAAGGGACATGGGCACATATCACTAAATTTGAGAAAATAAGACATACAAAGACATGTTCAAATGTCCACATACATAAGCAATAAGAAAGTTGAATTAGATCCACATAGAAGGACATGTTCAAATTATTGCATACATAATCAGGAAGGCACACACACAGACACAAAAAAATGTCCAAATCACACATACTATGAATATAAGTGGTGTAAAGCCAAAGAGCAATCGCATAATCAAATGCCCTTGAATAGAAAAATAGTAAAGATACAATCAAGTCTAAATAAGGAAAGTTATAAATGAAAGTATGCATGAATATGTAATACAAATCTATGTAAGAGCTAAGATGTATATATGCTAAGTCTAAAGTAGTAATAGTTAACAAAAAATTTGACTAAGTGTAGCATGATCAATATCAAGATATAACAATGCTAAAGCTAGGATGTAGATTATAGAAAGATAGAACCTGGTAATCAAAAATATGTATAGGGTGCCCCCAAGCGGGAAAATATGTCAAGTAAAGACCCATATATCAATGTATATGCCCCTAGTGGGTAGATAATAACAAGTCTGGATCAATGTAATGGACCTGAGTCCTATAGCAATTTGCAAGCACTCGGCAAGAACAAGTGAAGTATGTATGTATGATAAAATTGACTATACTAATATAGTTAACATATGTAGTGTTTGAAAAATATAATAAATGTAAACATAACAGTGTATACAATCTATAATTTTATGTTTTCTAAGTGATTATTTGAATGTTTTTGTGTTTTTAAGATATTGTATTATTTTTGTATTTTTAGGATATAAGCTATGTACAAGCAACATTACAATGAACTATGTATAAGGAGAAATAGAGAGGGAAAGTATGTATAATAAGGGAGGAATGATATTAATCGATGAGTCTCATGGGAGACTCACTACCATTGTGGCCTATGGTAAATAAAGGAATTGTTATCATGCATGTTGTGTGAAAGGGAAATTGTGGTTCCATAATCTACTAGACTAAGTGATCTATATCTATATCTACCTATGTAGTGATGATAGGAATCTATGACACTAACTATGGTTCCCAATGAACTATAGGGGTCTTAAGAACCCATCTGGAAGAAAAATTTATAGGTGGCATAGGTGCCATGTGCTGATAACTGTGAGAACTCAATAATACTAATATAAATAGAAAGTGAGTAGAGGGAGGCCCTATAGAATCTATAACATATATTTGATGCAAGGGTCTCTTTAATAATGGTCTCCATCAGAGAGTGTGTGTACATGTCAATACTATAAGAGTAGATTTTATTTGCACTGGTGGCTCTACTAAACTTTGTGGTGTATCAATTAGAACTGTGCTCTGAGCTGTAACTAATAACTATGATATATCTCGTAACTATGATGTAACTAGTAATTATGATGTAACTATGTGTGGAATAGGTAGAGGATACTCATATGGAAGACCCTCAACTATGACCATCTGATTTTCATGTATATATTTTATGTAGGGATGGATTGTAGATACTATACCATGGCCTACCCAGTAACATGTCAAATATGCTTGCACTAGGTACTACTAAGAATCTAGTGGCCATAGGTGCTGGTCCAACCTATAGTGGAATCATAATCTCCCCAATGGAACTTTGAACATGACCACTTAAATTAATGATGACTATTTATGTAGAGGATATATCTTGATCTAAATACCCTAAATGTTGTAAACATGTGATAGTTCACATGCTAATGTTTGATCCATTGTCAACTATAACACTGGATAGGATGATGATCTATGTAGGCTCATACAAAGAGTGTATATAAATATGTATTATCATTAAAAATATCCTGCTCTGAGAAGGTGATGAGTGGTCTAGATAGAACTGTAGTGTGGTACATACTATGATATTGTGCAATGGGTGTGCCTCCTCTGTGATAGTGTGATATGAAGCTAGTGGTGGATGTGCCTGATATGTGTGGTGAACACCTAAAGTGCTTACTACCTCATTCACTGTGTGATTTGGAAACAAATTTGAGAATATATTTAATGCCTTAGCTTCCATTTTCTGTATGTTTGATGCCTTTATGGGTGTGTCAACATTAATAATGTTAGCCTCAATCAAATCTTGTATCTTATGTTTTAGGCTAATGCATTTGTTTGTTATATGGCTCGATGCCCTATGGTACTTGCATAATGCATTGAAATCATAGTTATTTAGAAGAGGCCATGTTGTATCAACCTCTTTGATGGAAGGAAGAGATATGACATTGCATTCCAAGAGCTACTGTAAAACTCATGTTGGTGATTATATAAGATTGGTGAAGACTTTGTATGGAGGAGCTGATAAAATCAAGTGAGGAGATGGCTCTAAAGTTACGTTAATTGTGGCATTTTGATCACTCTTATTTTTAGTGGCCCTTACCTTGTATGGAGGCTTATTTGAACTCTTAATAGTTGATTCTAATCCATTGGTGTATTTTAGTTTTCCCATTGATAGAATCTTGGCTTCTCTTTTTTTTACTATGGCACAAATTTATGAATGTTGGAAACTTCTTAAACAATATAGCTTCATGTAATGCTGTTAAAAGACTCTATTTGAAGATGTCATGAAGCTCTTTATCTACCATGGGGCTAGTCAATTTAGCTAATATAGTCTTGTATTGTAAGATGTATTCTATGATAGGCTCATTTAATTTTTATTTCAATTATGCAACTTGAGCATATAAGATCTTGTCACTGATGTTTATGGAGAAGTGTGCTAAAAATATGTCTACCAAAGGTAGATTGATTTGATAAGTCATAAAACCATTATAAGGCATAATATTTTAAACTACATAGAAATGACTTTGTGAGAAGCTAATCATTAGACACATAGTCTAAACATGCTACATGAAAAGATTCGAGATAGTGATCTAAGTCACCTTTACCATCATATAATGTAAGCTTAGGTGCCATGAATCTAGATGGCAAAGGAGTTCCCTCTATGTGATGTGCCAAAGGTGTATGTAAGAGAACACTAGAATCCAAGGCATATGATGGCATAGTGGCTCCCTTCTCAAGATGTAGAACCTTAGCCTATAGAGTATGAACCTCATGCATAAGGGATTGTACATCTGGAGTGGAGGAACTAGCCATAAGAGGCATAACTGTCACTGAAGGTTGTTGAGTTATAATTATTGGTTGTGCTAGCTAAATTGGCCCCACTATAGGTGTAACAATGTTATTAGCTGGGGGAGTCGAATATTGACCATTGTCTAATTTTTTAAGTTCTTGAATAATAGTGATGAGGTCATCTTGCATATCTGAATGTTCAAACACAAAATCATATAATTGTTTCTTATCGATCTCATCAAATCAGTTGTTGAATTCTATGATTGTAGTTTGGGAAGTAGAAAAACAAGTTGTATATTTTGAAACTTTAAATAATTTTAATCTAAGAAAGATTGAAAAAAATAAATATTGAAACAAATCTGAAATTTTGGAATTAATATCTAAGCATAGACACAAAAAGGATACAAACCCTAAGAGCATTTAGGGTTAGGGTTTGAGCAATGTTTGAAGTAAGTTGGGTTCACCAAATGTTTTAACCTTTTAAGACTTAGTGTTTGTAAATTCTATGTTTATTAAAGATTTGAGTAGACTAAATTATGGAAAAATTATGATATAATTACAACCATTAATTTGTAACAGAATTAACTAGCTTTGAATTTTCTAAAAATAGTAATAAATAATGCAAGTAATGACTTAGCTAGAAAATAATTGATACAGATGATCTACATGATAGAAACTTAAATGGAAACTAGTTTGAGTGTCTAAAACTAGATCCCAATGTTAGAACCCATCTTGGATAGTAGAACCATAATTGGATAGTAGCATCATTATTAGAAAAATGGTAGTAGTGTCTTGATATTGGTGGTAGTGTCCTCTGTGCAGAACTATCTAGAGCTTCTAGGTGCACTTGTGTCTGGATATCTGATGCCTATTCTTACATGCACAATTCTTAAAACCCTGTATCTTTATTTTAATGATTGATTTATTGTGTAAACCTTAATCTTCTATGTAACTAGGGAATCTGGTTGATTTGAATTGAAAAGTGTGTTTGTTAGTAGGGTAAATTGGACATCCTCAACACCTCACTATGAACAGAGTTTCCTACATACAAATACTCTGAGGATGGATCGATCTTGATGTAATTATCCCTACCTAAGTGTTTGTTCAAGTGGAAGTGATGCTAGTATGTTAGTGGCCTTGAGTTCCTTGAATGTGCTTGAGACTAAAAATTTGGGTAATCTGAGCTTAGGGTTGTTGTAGATGCTAGTATACAAAACTAGGGAAAAATAAAGATTGCTAACCTTAATTGTGCTCAACTTGTTCTAATTTTGAATGTGTATTTTGCATATGATTTTCATATAGTGGTTAGAGGGATAAAAGTCATGTATTTATACTATTTTGATGCTTGTGCGGGTGATACAAGATGTTGAGGCCAACCTTAGGAAGTTTTAGTTTTGAAAAGATATCTATATGGGAAAAGATAGGGCAAATAACATTAGCACCATTTCGGGGACATTAACGCCAAGTGGCACTAGTGTCCTTATTATGATGTTAATGTCTAATTGGCATAACACTAGACATGAAGGGTCAAGATCAAGAAATGAGGGTTTGGGACTATTTTAGGGTTGACTAGGGATGCCTGTGGCCCACAAGAAGGCTGGATAAGTGTGACAATAGGCTCTATGATAGGTCTAGGGATAAGCTAGAGATAAGTATTCTCAAGTAGCACTCTTATCACTCAAATATTGATTTTGGGTGATTACATTATGAGATAAATATATGATTTTTATAATAAAAAATTATATGAAAATTTTATTTTATATTATGCCCGATATCTCAAATTTAGAGTATTATAGTTGGGAAAAAATGGTTGCATCAAGCTCACCTTGATCTAGTACAATTTTTTTTAATAATTTTAATATTTATATTTTTTTATTATGTGTATAAAAAAATATAATTTTTATAAAATTAGATGAGATTATGTTGAAACTTAAAAATTAAAAAATTAACGTAAAATAATAAAAAATTATATTTTATACATTATGGAAGATTAAAAAAACCCTAAAATATATTTTCATTAAGAATATTAAAAAATCACTTTTTTGAAGATTTTTTAGACACTCATATATGGTATTAGACATTTAACAATGTTAATTTTGACCAAGCATGGGTATACTTGACTTGCACACACATATCTAACTCTTGCCTATATTCTCTCTTAGCCATTATCCTATCTATGGGCCCAACCTTCCCAAATTTTTATTTTTTCTACACATGATTTCCTTAGTCTCTGCATGAATAAATCATTATCATACTTAGATAGTCTCCTTATCTAAAATCACTATTTCCTAATTTTAAGACACCTTTGGTCTTCTTTAGATGCCTTCGACCTTCTAGAATTATGCACTTGGGCCAGATCTATCTGCACACACTTTAATGACTATTTTACCAAATTCAAATCTTTCATATGGGTTGGATCATATATTTTACATGTATATGCATAGGGAAATCACCCAAATATTAATCTATTTACATAAATCAAGCATAAAACTATTCCTATCTATCATATCTATTTTTGGAAATACATCTACACATTGAGAGGAACTATCCTAAAGCTTCCAAATCTAAAAAAAGTAGACCCTATACTAAGTTTTAGTAAAATTTCAAGGTCAAAACCATAGTTTGTCAAATGTCAAAAACCACACTCAAGATTTCACTACATGATAGTATTAGTCTAATTGCATACACTCAACTTGGTGGAACTACATGTAGTTTGAGCCCTCTTAAGAGTATTAAAACAAAGGCATGACTTAGCCACTAAGTGGGGAGTGATCAAGTTCAGATCAACCCATATGTATATGTTTAAATATGGATTTATATGTTAAACTAAGCCTTATACACTTGAAAAATATCGCTCAAAGCTCTACCCTTCAATTCTTGACCTTTCTGACAACTAATAGGTTCACATTCACCACCTCACTAGGCCAAAATGCTTATTTTATATTCTGACCATGTTATTATGATTATATATATCATTTGTATCCCATAATACACTAAAAATATGATATATCCTTCATTATCAGTTACAGAGTTCCAATAATCTTCTATGTTCTTGGATAGTTTCATTCACACTTAGACATTAGTGTCAACAGTATTGTTCATCCTCTAAAGCAAGTGTCCCTGCCTTCTAAACACTCAAATTTGTAAATATTTTGGAATGTATGGGTCAACCTATTATGTTGAACATTAACCCTTTTATGGGTAACTTTTTAAAATAAGTGGTATAAATACAAGTCAAAGCCAATTCATTATTCATCTATCAAATACCAAGCACACACCTATTCAAGCTCATTTAATCAATTGCACAACTGAGTTATACTACACTATTCTTCCTTATTTCTATATCAGTCATAGGAGCAATTATATTATAGGTCTGAAGCATTCAAAGAATAACTCATGAGTAGTATTTGTCAAGTTACAATTTAGATCACTATATTAACTTACATATAATATTCTACACCATTGTGCACACATAATCCAACAAATAAGGGTGAAATACATATATCTTATGTCCTCTTCAGAGTATTTGCTATGTAAAAAATGCTCATTGATAGAGGGGTATTTGAGGTCAACTCGACTTCATGAGCCCACTAACCCATTTTTGCCAAGGTGACAAGACCTAAGAGGAGGATCTAAGGTTTGATCTATATTATGATATTGATACCCTATGCATGTGATCTAAATGCATAATCTAAAAGGTGACAAAAAACCCACAAAGACACAGGTGGAAGTTTCAATCAATAGTTAATATTACGTACATGATAGATGCATTGAATCATAGATAGTATTTCAACACAAGTGTCCATGGGGAGACATATATGTTCATGCTAATAGAAAGCTAATTTTTAGAATCTAACGACTGGATCAAAATCATCATATAGTCTATTTCGACATCTGCATCTCTGAGATTTATCTACACATCAGTGTAAAAGCTAAGTAAAATTTATCCTTCATTTTATTATCATAATATTGAATATTGTATTTTCTATATTTGGCATATGCTTAGGTTAAGTATTTCTTATTAGAATATCAATATAATATTATTTCATTAATTGGTCTGCTTTTTAGAGTAATTTACTCCTTGTTTGATTAGGCTACTCTCATTCTTATTAATTCTCATTTCAAAAAAAGGTTAAACATTTAGTGACCTTGACCTTTGAGTCTTTCTAATTTCAATTCTATTGTACCCTAGGGTTTTCTAATTTTTTGATTTCTAAATTATTAAAATATATTAAAAAAATCAGCTTTCTTCCAAAGTTCAAAGGAATAAATTATGTTCAACAAAATGAATACATATAATAATTTTCATTTGTGAAAAAAAAATGGAAATCATTGCTTTTTGTATTGCATACATTGTTACATTAATCAAAACTATGCTAAAATGGAATAAAAAGTGGCATAAATGAAGAGAAATATTTAACATAGATAAAAAATAATCCCTCTTTATAATTCTTATCACAATATCATTGAGCCCTTATCTAGCTTCACTAGGTGCCATTGTGAATGCTTTAAATCTTGTGTTTGTTTAACCTTAAATTATAGATATATGGGGTATCTAGGATTAAAAATATAGAAATAATTCTAACATAAGGGTGATAAACCAATCTATAGTATACAAATTAATATAAAACTTAAATAATATTATGAATTTATACAACTGATATTGCTAAAAATAGTAAAATATAACTATTGAAAGATATTGCACAAAATAAAACATAATGGTACTTGGTTGTTTTATTATCTACAGGTAGATCTAAACTAGAAACATGTGTAAAATATGCAAGATCAATATTCTAGATTAGTCATTAGATTCTAGAAATTATACTTTTGTGGTTTTGGACACCATTGTTGATGCTAGTGTTTGACTGTGACGTAGGTGTCCAATAAAAAATAACGATTAGATTTTGATGCGACCAAATTCGATGTTCTAGGTTTTATGTCACCTATCTGCATATGTGTCCAAATTTATAGTATAGAATGTCACTCTTATTTGATTGATCAAAACCTAACTCTTCATCCCTCTTCTCCTTTGGAATGCATTTATTGAAAAATGGGTTAATGGGCTCATGGTGTCGAGCTACCCCAATGATCCCTTAGTCAAAGAGCACTATCTACATAGTCAATACTTCAAGGAAGACCTCAAACTTATGTAGTTCTCCCCTATGTGTGGAAAAGTTTGTGAGCAAGGGTATAACATACTATATGAAGATGCATCTAGTAATCTAACTCATAAATTGATAAATATCACTCATGGGCTATTATTTGAATGCTTTATACTTGTAATATGATTGCTCCTATGCTTGATATGAAAATAAGATTGAATATGTCAAAATAGAGTGCTTATGTAGTTGATTGATTTAGTTTTGTAAGTGTTTACTTAGTATTTTATAAATGAAGAATGAAAAGGCTGACTTGTATTTATACCACAATTTTTAAAAATATATCATGACAGGGTTCAATAAAAAAATTAGGCTGATCAATGGGTTTAAACAATTTTGTAATTTGGATGAATTTTGTCTACTAGACACTAGAAAAGGGTGTAGACACTACCATCAATGGTAGTGTCCTTCTGTGGTGAGCAGTCTCCAAAGGGATATAAATAGGTACTAATCTAAAAAATATAATGAAGGATGTTTATTAGTTTTTATATTTATCTACAGTATAGGAGACCTAGGTCATCAAAATGATATGGATAAGACTAAGAGATGAACATTTAGGCACAAAAAGATAGCGAATGTGAGTCTTTCGATAGTAGGGAGGTATAAAACTAAAGTGTAGAGACCTAATTGATATTTGTCAAATGTACAAGATCAAGATGATATAAATATTTAGTTTTAGCATCTACATTTCTCCACTTTAATCTGATAAAACATAAGGATGAAATTACTAGGTTAAAGGAAATAAATATGTACCTAGGTGTGTATAACATACCTTGTCTTTGCTTGAGCCTACTTTGAGTGATTTTCTAGTGTATGACTTATAACCAGAAATATGTTATAGTTTAAATCAATGAATATATTTTGAAATTTGAAATAATTAAAAAACTTGAAAATAAAGAGAGCAAGGAAGGAGTAAACCTATGTGTTGATGCAACCATGTTGCCTCTTGATGCTTTGACTTGGTAAATATGCTTCCTTATTGAGAATTGAAGCTGGAGAAGGTTTAGACTTGAACCTTAGATATTTGAAGAGGGAGATTGGAAGGTATTATTCTCCCATTTTGGTGTAAGTATGATTTATGACATATCCATTGAAATAATTATATCTCAATCACACAATTCAAATGTGTATATACATAATTTGGTGAGGGTGAGTGATTTAGTACAATTCATCCTATAAATCTAGTGAGATTGGATGATTTAATCACTCAAATATATAAATACGGTGAGGTTTAATGATTTAATCATGTCAACCTATAAAATGGACCCACTACTACAATATAAAAGGATTGATAATAGTACATCATGGTGTAATCATATGTCATGATGAATAGTATAATTGTTAAGATTTATAATATTTGGTTGAATAAAATGGAATATAAACCTATAATATGTCTGAGTTAGAATATATGTATCATAAATATGAAAAATTATGTTCCAAATCTATGAAAAATTAGTGAAATGTATAGGATTCTGACCCAAGTGTATATCTCAATCATGGAATTGAACTACCGATTGTGCAAATGTTGAGGTCATGTTTTTATGACATGCCCCCATTAAAGTCTAGAGATATTGAGTAAGTTTATAAGTGTGGAGGTCATGAATTTATGACATTCCCCCACTAAAATATAGAAATATTGAGAAGGCATAGAAATGTGGAGGTCATGTTTTTATGACATGCTCCCATTGAATTTTTTAAATACTGAGAAGGTGTATAAGTGTGGAGGTCATGTTTTTATGACAAGCCCCCACTCAAATATGGAAATATTGAGAAGGTGTATAAGTATAGAGGTCATGTTTTTATGATATGCCCCAAATTAAATCAATAAAATGCAAAAATATGGAGGTCATAATTTTATTATATACCCCCACTGATATGCCCCTCATTTTGAGGCAAAGGAACTAGAATCTGGAAGGTACCTTACCTCAAAAAAATAAAGTAGTTATATAATATGTGTATGAATCATGTAGCATATAGGGATAACATGTCAAATTAGATATATCAATTAAGCTCACAATATGTGATTAGATCAATTCATAGAGATGTATGATATAAATCATGGCAATGTCTAGAGAATATCAATACAAGGTAAACAAATAATTAAACACACACATAAAAACAATCAATGTAAAGAAAAATTATGGTCCAAGGAGACCTCATACAATAGGCATGCTCAAATTTTTCATAATTGAAGGGGATGACATATTTAAATGTATAATCCAACATAAAATAACATATTTAAATGTCCAAACAACATAGAATGGCATTCAAATTTCCAATCGACATACAATGGCATAAGGGCCAATACATAAGAAACATATTTAAATGTTCCACAAGTAAGACAATAATAAGAAATGTAATACAATCAAATAAGTGATGATGTAAATAAAAGAAGTATAAGTAACCATCATAATCATATTATACCAATCCCTACATATATGTGTTAGCAAAAAACCTTATGTAACTTAGCATATCAAGTACACTATGAAAGATATGATCATGGATATAGACATGTGTAAGCGTTATCATATGAGCTCAAATATGATAATGTATAAATGATATGTAACCTATATCAACCATGATCAAATAAGCAGATGCCCTCAACATACTATATGATGTGTGTAAAGGAAAGGTTTAACATATATAAATACTCAAATCATGTGTCTAGGTATGCCTGCATCACACTCAAAGATACATGAAACATATGTGTATATAAGAATGAAATAATGTGCTATCTACTAACATAAAGCAAACAACATAGATTCCAAGGAGCTGGTCAAATATGGGAATGTTAAGTATATTTATATTTTTGAATTATTTGAATGTTTTTGTATTTTTTGAATATTTGATGTTTTTTGTATGTTTCAAACTTGAAATGGGGTAATATAAGAAGTAATCATCATCAAAAGGTGTAGGGCCACTTGAGAAATTTATAAATCTACATTTATAGTGATTCATTTCCACCTCCTCAATGTTCTGTTGTAGTTGGTTATTAGAAACCATTGGAATTAGTTTTCCACCATATCCATCATGTTTTACTTGAACTTCCCTATGTTCAAAGGGAAAGGTGATGCATATATTTGTAGTATTCACTATTGCATTCAAGTTGGTCAACTAATATTGCGTAAATTTTAATGTCAAATGTGGTTCCTGATCTAATGTTAATATTATCATGGGGACCCCCTGTGGTCCACATGCAATGGGTGACATAATTTATCCAAGAGAATTCGAAAAGAGTGGACAACTTGTAATTTCATCTATAGTATATCCTAACTAGCATAAACATGCAACTTTAATTATTGTGTTCTAATTATGAATATAAATCTTGAGATAATTATAATAGTTCCCATTAATATTTATAATAATGGTTATATCTTCTTGTCACAGACAATTTTTAGTATGCCCCCTTATAATTTTCACGCTTGAATTGTTTGAGATCACAAATATTTGTCATTGTTCCTGGATAATCTATACATGCCCTTCATTTTTTTAAAAATTTTTGAATGTGGTTTTGCAATGTCTCACATTGATTTGTATTATAGCTAGTGATCTGATGATAGTTACAATTTGGTGATCCTTCTATATGAATGTGTCTACTACCTGATCTATGTCTATTATGAGGTAAAGAGATAATCTTATGCTCAAGTAACATAGGAAGTATTGTATGTAGAATATTTTGTTATATCGTAAACTATAAAATATGTTATGGATACTTACATGAAGTTTACACATAATTAACATGATATATCAATATTTTTCCCTTGTAGGGTTGTCTTAATGTTTGTAGCCAAGAGGGATGGATTGAATAAAAAAATTTACATGTTCATGTTTTGCCTTGCCCTTCTCTAAATGTGCTTTTGTATCCTTTGGTGATGAGTTTAAATTATATGTACCAAGACCTACAGGTGTTTTAAACCCTAAAATTAAATATGGGGTTATGCATTTCAATTTAATCGTAGGCTTATGAATATATAAATGAAATGGCATAAGGGTGATATTCAAACCTATAGCAGGATAATTAGATGTTAAACTTAGATATAAACATACACTAAATTTATTATGTTGAGATAGTCTAAATATAGAAAGTACAACTAGGATATATATATAAATGACAAATAAGATAAGTACTTATCTTTTTATGATGCTAATATAGTTATGGATATGGGACATGCTAAAAGTAGGTAGGAAGATAGTTCTATAATATTAGTCAGATTTTGGATATAATGCCTCTATCTATCTGGATAGTTGGGTCAACCTTGGAAGATTGTGTTGATGCTACTGTCTGAGTCTAATAATAATATCTAATAAGGAATATCTGGTGAAACATAATGGAACCACTTGGATGCTTCTAAGTTTGGCTTCACCTTCACTTTAGTGCATTCAGATTTGGGTCATGGACTGTCATTTCTTGTGAAATGGCAAAACCCTAGCTTTCCATATTCAACGTGACCTTGGGAAAAAATGGGTTAGTGGGTATATAGTGTCAAGCTGACCCTAATAACCCCACTATTAGAGGACACTACCTACATGGACAATAATCTGAAGATGGCCTCAGACTGATGTAGTTCTCCCCTATGTGTTGGATTGTGTATGAATCATGCAATGTGTATAAAATAAGTACAATAGTGACCTAGTTTGTAACTTGGAAAATCAAGATCTTAGGCTGCTCCTTTAGTACTTCAAATTTATAGATGTGCAGTCCCTATGATTAGTTTAGAAATAGGAATAAATAGGGAAGCTTTGCTCAATTGAATGCTCTTTGGTCTGATTGTTAGGTTTTGTAGGTGATTGAAGAATGAGGGTTGATCTTACATTTATATCAAACCATTTGGAGAAATAAGTCACATTAAAGCACTTAGGCTGACCATTAAGATATATTTTATTTGAAAAATAGATGAATTTAGGGCATTGGACACTTACATCAGGGTAAGACAATAACGTCAATGCTATCTTTTGTCATAGACATTAGTGTCCAGGGAGTATAAAAATAGGTACACAATCAAAACTTGTAGAGGTGTAATACAAGTAAATTTTAAGCATTCTAGGAAAGATAAGATATTTGTGTCATCAATTTAAGATTGGTCAGACTAAGAGATAGGCCAACGGGAATAAGATAGAGCAATTATGAGGCTTGTGGAAGAAAGGAGAGTGTACAACTAAGAGGAACAACCAAGGTTTGAGTTTTCCAAGTGTACAAGTCTGAGGTGATACATAATAAAAAATATCATCTACATTTCCCCCCACTTTGATCTAATAAATGAAATTGCTAGTTTAAAGGAAAGGAATAAATACCTAAGTGTGTATGCACACTTTATCTTTACTTGAGTTAAATTTGAGTGTTTTTCTAGCGATTGAATTAAAACCAAGAGCATGTTATAGTATAAAATTAGTGCATATAATATGGGTTAAAAATTACTTGAAATAGATTGAAATGAAAGAGTAAGATTTAGGAGTACACCTATGTGTCAATATAACTACCTTGCCTATTGACAAGTTATTTTGAAAAAGATGTATCATTATAAGGCTTTGAAACTAAGATTAGGATAAATATAAATAAATATTTAAAGTTCATATAAGGCACATGCCCTAAAATTTAGAGAAAAACTAATGATACTTATAACCTAGTGAGGCTGAATGATTAAATCCAACCTAAAACTTTGACAAGATTTAGTGATTTGATCACCTCAACCATACCCAAAAGTGAATCAATTACTGTAGTAGATTGGCTCAAAATGGTCTATAAAAGTCTATAGGGTATCAATACGTGCAATGGTTTTAGAATCTAAAACTGATTTGAATTTAATAATATTAGGCACATGTTGCATAGCATATGAACCTTATATATGTCTCATGCTGAAGCTATGTATAATGATGGTACCAATGTATAATAATTCTACCACAATTATGAATCTAAATCATTTAATTATGATCTTTGGCCAATTCAAATAATTATGTAAATGTGGAGGACATGCTGATAAAACATGCCCCCATTATATATGGATAAATATGAAACTGATATAAATACCAATGTGGAGGACATGTTTCCAAAACATACCCCCACTATAAACTGGAGATGATAAATAATTAATAGGTTTAGAGAAAATGCTTTTAAAGCATGCCCCCATTTAATCTGAGAGCTGATATAAGTACCATATAATAAATAAATGTGGAGAACATGATTCCCAAGCATGCCCCCACTAAATATGAAAATTGTGAATGTGTGGAATCTATGCCTATATGACATGCCCCCAATGAATCTGGAAACTGTGAATATGTGGAAGCCATGTCCATATGACATGATCCCACTTAATATAAAAAATGATATAAGTACCATATACTAAATGAGTGTGGAGAACATGCTTTTAAATTATGCCCCCACTATAATCTAGAAACTATGAATGTATGAAAGCCATGCCCATATGACATGCCCCCAATTAATCTAAAAATTATTCCAATTGTGGAGAACATATCTCTATGACATGCCCCACTTTAAAGTGAGGGAAAGATAGGAACTGAGATTTACCTCACCTCAAAAGGGTAATATGATTATAACAACTATGAATTTAATCATGTAGCATATAAAAGGGACATGTCTATGTAAATGTATCATTAAACTGTATAGAACCAATGTGATCACATGTAGGCCTAAGATGCATGATAAATATCATGGAAAGATCTAGATATTAACAATACAACCTCAACAAGTAAAAAAAACACACACATAAGAGCACTCAAAATCAAGTCAACAAAAAATGGTCCAAAGAGACTGCACAAAAGGTGCATGTTCAAATGATTCACAATTAAAGGGACATGACTTATTCAAATGTCCATGAAATCAAGAATAACACATTCAAATGTTCATACAAAAATGAATGACATATGCAAATGTCAATGAAATCATACATAGGCATGGAGGACACAAGCAAGGGATCATATTCAAATGATTGAACAAGTAAGAAAATACCCTCTAGGAAATGCATAAAGTAAAGCATAACCAATGAGAATAAACATGTCATAGTGGATCATAGATCTAATGTGTTAGAAAAGTATGTTAAGTGTATTGTAATCATACTTCCTATGACCCTACTCCTCCTTATGATTACACAGCTCATGTGTAGACTAATGACCCTGGTCATCCAACTTTGAGACATATGCCACCTTATTAGACCTCTACTGCATCATATTCTTACCCTCCATACATCCTTAGTCCATCTTGGCCCTTTTACATGTAAGACAGGTCCTCTACGGACCCCTAGGGCCTTTTAGGAGCCTGTTGACCAGCATAGGACCCTTTTTGACCTAGGACACATCTTATGTGAAGGAAAATTGTGGCCTAGGCCACACATTTCCTTCATAAAATCTATGGCCTAGGTAGACTGCATGAAAAAGTGCCAAGATTAACCCAAATGGTAAAAAACAACTAGTTTTAAGTCTTTTGATAGATTGGGGTTGGGATATATGCCTCATTATCATTCATTTGAGCCTCTCTATTTATCACTTTATTTCTCTAATCTTCTCCCTTTAACAGTCTATTGGAAGCTTGGCTGCCTCCTTGAATCTCTCTTGATTCTTGCTTGGCATAATAGCTTCTATTATGATAGGGGATGCCCTACAGTACTGTAACTATTCTTGGTGTTTCTCATTGCTATTGATAGTGTTCTTAAAACTTGTGGGTTTCTCCTTTCTCCCTTAAGACTCTATTGTACCTATTTTTTTCCCCTTGTATTATCTCTTCCATAGATTGGTGGCTTCTCCTTCACCTCTTCCATAGCTTTTAGCTCTTGGTCTAGACTCAACTTACACACAACCTGATCTTCTTCCTCTTTTGCCTCTTATCTTGGACAATTGGTTGGTAGAAAGTATTCACATATCTTTGAGTTGGATATGAGGGTAATTTGATTTACAAAGTGAAACTCTTTGTTTATTTGTAGTATTATACATGCTAGGGTTTGATTTGTTTTAGTGATTTAGTTATTTTGTACATTGTTTAGAATAGTTTTTGAAGTTTATGCATTCATATGTGGTTACAAGATATCTTCATTGATTTAAATATTTACCATTACATGTTATGCTTGTATTGGAAACATTTTTATTGCATAATAGGACTCTACATGCTCAAAATGAACTATATAACTTGATTAAACAATCTCCCTCTTTTGCTAAACTAGAACATTGCATTGTTAGAAAATGATAGTATTGATTTAGAAAGATAGTTCAAATCTAGAATAGGCATACTCTTGAAACCTTGCTTGAAAATGTCTTTATTGATTGAAATGTATTTTATTTGGCCTCAAAGTGCTTTAGCTTCTAAGTTTACATTTAATTTTTTATCTCTCTCTATTTGGTATTATCATTTTTACTTTGTTTAGCCTAGTCTTGGCTACTTACTTTACTATGGTTGTATCTGCTAGAGGTGCCTACATACTTTGTGTGCTCATTTGTACTAGCCATAACCTAGTTTACAAGTCTATCTATAGTCTGGTGTAAGCTAACAAACTAGATAGCCACTATAGACCTCCTATATTCCATAAAATCCCTGAGCCTTCTATCCTCTTAGTGGTTTGATTTAGCACCCTGTCAAATACTAGTGGTTCCATTTAGATTCTTAAAGTTACATTCTAACACACCTAGTGGATCCTTATATATGGTTTCATGTTAGTTATAATCCCATTTATAACTCTCTTAGACAAATCCCCTCTATTAGCTATTAGGCTTTGCTTCTAGTTGTGTTTTGGCTCTCACCTTGGTTATTTTCTCTTGATCTAATATTGTGTCATTCTCCCTATTGGTTCTCCATCAGTTTGCCTTTTTTGTTATCTTCCATGATGCTCTTGCTTCACTAAATCCATGGCTAATCTCCCACCCCTAGGATGCCAATCCTAATGGATTTAAGGTCTCATCCCTGAGCTCACTAATGAGCAAGTCATGCTTGCAATGGAAAACCATAGACATCATAGGATACAAGATCTTCCTTCAACCCAACATGGTAGTCTACACCCTCTCACCTTAAAAAGGGAACAAGATTGGTAGGACTATAAATAATGAATTCAGTCTTCTTTTCAATAGTCTGAGCTTGAGGATATTTCATATCAACCTCATTCCACGTCTCATTCACCCATTTGAGATGATGAAGATCCCAATGCATGACTAAGACTTGATGAGCTACGTGTAAGCATTGATGATTACCATAGATGTCTCCAGGTGAATGAAGTGCATCCTTTTTCCCCTAGGAGTAGGCAGTGTGTTTCTTCTAGAGAAAAAGATCATACTTAGTCTAGTTTGAGGGCCTTAAATATTTATTGTATGATTCCCTTGCCTCTTTATCAGTAGGAGACTCTATAACAAGAACGCCCTCATGTCAATGTTGTGGGTCATAGGTATTCCAACTTGGTGAGGTATATTCTTCATAGTGATTCTTCCCATCCTCCTAATCCTTCCTTTAGAGTTTCTAATGAGCACGATAATTTTGATCATCATCTACAAACTAAAGATCCATGGGATGCCTATCAAGAGCATCAATGCCCACTAGTTGAGCCTCATTTGATGGCATGTGATCAACATCATGGGGATTTTGGTCATCATGACCACTTTCATGAGTATGCCATGTATTCCCATCATCCCCATGAGGAATGTCACCCATATTGTGGTCATTCCCTACCCCATGGTAGAGATGATTTCCATTGTGAGCATCCTCCCTATCAAGAACCACCTTGAAATCATCCTCTCCATAGCCATGGTTATGGTGATGCATATGAGCATATGTAACATCATTAAAATCACAAGCCCACTCTTAGAGCTCATCACTAGCCTGATATCAATTATGCTTATAAGGATCTCCATTAGAATCCTCTAGCACCTTGGGTGCATACTAATCCCCTACCTACTCTTATCCTTAAACTGCCTAAGTTTAATGGGACTAGGAAATTAAATCCCATAGAGCATATTATGACATTCATGATGGTGTGTATGGATTAGGAATAGGATGAAGGCATGATGTTGAAGCTTTTTTCTTATTCTTTATGAGTTGAAGCTCTTGTTTGGTTTCAAAATATACCTCTATATTCTCTCTCTAGTTTTTATCTCCTTCTGTATGATTTCCTCTAGTATATTGATATCTATAGGCCTTTCAACCTCAACATCTACTCCCTCACCTCTATGACATAGGCCAAGGGTGATTCAAACATTGATTTTATGTGTAGATGGTGTTCAACCATTCATACATACAAGACTAGGTTTACAGATGACCAGCTTTATGATATGTTTATGTGAGCATTGAGGTAGGAGGTTCACCTTGAGGTCATCAAGCATGAACCCACCTCTTATGATGAAGCTGCTAATGAGTGTCTAAAGATCAAAGTGTTTGAAGTGTGTGTGGGTATGTGGCCTGCACCAACATAAAAGTCATCTTCATCATGCGATCACAACCATAATGTGAATGAATATGGTGTCACTAGTTCTCCTCTCAAGAAGAAGGATAAGAAAGACAACTAGGAGGTGAATGATTTGAGTAAGAAGTTAGCTAAAAATAAGGCTTCTAAATAAAACATAATAGAATAATGGATGGTGTTTCCTTATGACCCCATCAAGTTTTTCAACCTCCATCAGATGAGGGGGCATGATGATAATAGCTGTGTCATCCAGTGGTCTAGAGCACAAGACTCACCTCCATCTCAGATTTATCCTCTTGAAAAAACTAATCATAAATTAAATGTGTTCAAGGAGCCTATCCTAACCATAATAAGGAGAAGAAAAAGAATAAATCAAAGGCTAAGGTCCCTCATTCTCCTTCTTTCTCTTCCACCTTTTCTGACCCCTCTTCCCAAGTTGAATCAAGAGGGAAAGACAAGTGTGAGAGTAACAAGGTTGTTGCTTCTATCGACATAGCCTCTATTAGGTATGAGTGATTTGTCAATATAAGATCTGATCAGGTCATCAAACCTATTGGAGAGACTAGTGGTGCTGGGCCCCTTAGCCAACCCATGGGTTTAGGGAATCTTAAAGTTAGATTTGACTTTAGACTTAACATCCCTCCCTAGTATAAACAACATCCTTACTCCATCATAGAGGAGTTATAGGGCCTCTCAGTTGGGATCTCCATTTGGGATCTTCTTCACCTTTACCTTGAGTAAAGGGGTCTCATATTTGATGAACTTGACCTCTCTTGTGAGGGCCCACTACTTGATGATGTTAAAGTTTGTTTTAACTTTAATGCACATGAGGACCCTCATCCTCCCATCTTATCTTTTTACCCAACCTCTTTGCTAGATGATTTGGTTCTTGCAAAAAGGCTCAATTTCCTCTCTATATCGAGACTTCCATTGATGACTACTACATCAAGTGGTATATTATTGATGAAGGAGCTACATTGAACCTCATCCCCCTATATGTGTTCAATGATCTCAGGATCAGTCAGAATAAACTCTTCGATTCTTACCATAATTGTGCTAGTTTCAATAATGACATAGTTATGCCACTGGGGAATGTGAAGTTCTAAGTAAAGTTCAACCCCAAGATAGTCAAAATTGATTTTTGTGTGTAAGCCATCAATATTTCATACAACATGATTCTTGGTTATCCTTAGACTATTGTCATATAGGCCATCATGTTGACCACATTTTTTATGGTTTAGTTTGTGCATGAAGGTGAGGTTCATACCATAGAGGCTGACCCAAATCTTTGGGCATTACTCTATGTAAATAAAAATCCCTTAGGTGAGGCTTTGGCTATCTCCTAATAAGGGTTTGTATATTCTCATACACCCCCTATTTTTGAGTCTCATTTATTTAAGGATGAACATTTTGATCTAGTTGAGTATTGATTAATGTTCACTCCTTTGAAGTTTGGTGTGTGTCAACTGACTCCCTCTTCCACTTCATGATGCTAGGCCAACTCATCTATTTTTGAAGACCTCTTCTAGAATGTCTCCCTAGACATTGATATTCTCCTTACATCATGTGTTTCTCATTAGATTATTGGATCTCTCAACACATCTCTCATTGAGGGTGTTAGGGTAAATGAGTCTAATATTGAGTGCTATTCCATCCATGGTATAACACCTAACCTGATCAATAAGAGGAGATATTACAAGAAGATCCTACCTATACATCCTATGTGTTACCATCCTCTTACTTATTTGGTTCAAAGGTATCATTCACCAATAATGGCCCCACCTTTGACACTCTTGTGTTTTGGGTCATAACTGGCGATCCTAAGGATATGGGTGTTCCATCTCTTTCTTTTCACCTTTACCCTATTATTTTGTCTCTTCATAGGTTGAGTAGTATCCTACCTTAGGGGAAAGCCTCTAGTTAGGGAAAAGTGGTAGCTTGGGCCTTTTATGCTTTGGTGAGCCTCACAACTTATTAAAACACCCTCCCCAAGACCTCATTCAATGGATTTCCCCTCTCATGGCATCTATCATCAGACCTTGTAGGTCTCTTTTTCTTACGCACTCCTTAGATGCACCTTAGGATAAAAACAAAGTCTTTTGCTTCTTTTAGTTGGTCAAGCTACTACTTGCTAGTAGCTAGCTCCCTACTGACTCCCTCTACCCTTTTCTCTAATGGCTATAGGTGATATGGGTTAGTGGTTATGGTTTATTATGACTTGATCTAGCCTTTTCTAGATGGTATTCATCTATCACGAGCCTTTTACCACCCCTCCTTTCCACTCATTGTGATTGGCATTAAGACACTCTCTCATGGTTGGCCATTGTGCATCGATGTTGGCTCTACTGGTTGAGATGCCTTTCATGCCTCTATCACCTAACTCCTCCTCATGTCTACATAATGGAGAAATGTAACCCTATATTAGTGTTGTGTATGTTGGAATGAGAAAAACATGTTTAGACAATCTCAATGACTATTTTCTCATCTTCCCCACTCTCGTTTCATTTTGGGCAAGTTTTGGGTCTTATATGGGCTCTTTGAGCCTATTTTTGGGCCTCTTCTAGTCTACAACATGGTTTTATGGGCTAATTCATGGCCTAGTAGAGTCAAGGCTATGGGTTTTGCCTAGGTAGGTCGCATCCTGGGCTAGAAGCTTATCTTTTGCCCTTTTTTAGGCTTTCATTTTGCCCCATTTTGGCTCCTAAAACCCCAAAACCTTCATCTTAAAGGTTTTAGCCTAGTGGCAAGGTCCTTTCTCTCTTTGATGCCTCCTTGGGTGTATTTTGGGACCATTCTAGTCTCTTAGATCCCTAGGTCCTCTGGCCTATCAGACCCGTCTACTCCTTACTGAATGTACCTTGTGGGCACTTGATTGGGTTTTTTACCTTTTTTTTTCAGTTCTAGACCATGAAACCTATGTCTTAAGGGTTTTAGAACATTTTAAGCACATTGAAAGCATCTATTTTTTAATCTAAGGATTATTTGGTCCTAATCTAGCCTCATTCCAGTCCTTAAGACTCCTTCCAAGTCCCCATAGACCTTCCAAGCTCGTGCCCCATTTCATGGGTACTCAGGGATAGAAGTTACTATGCTTCTTTTAGTTAGTTATTTCTCTACTTTTCCATTGTCAATCTATTCTAACTCCTTTTTCTTGTTCATCATGGTTATAGGTAGGGTTGTTATCTAGATATAGTGGTTCAAGACTTGATCTAGTCTTGTCAGCTGGTCTTCATCTTCACTAAACTTCCCCCCACTTTCCTTTATTACCTCTCACCATAGCTAGTATTGGTTAACCACTATGATTGTGTTTGGGTTTCCTTATTTGTCTCTTTCATGTAACTCACTTACACCACTTCAATTTGAGATCACCTTTCAATCATTTTTAGTCTTGCATTCTTGACCCCCATAATGGTTCACCTCTTAGTGGTGATTCACATAGATGGTAGTAGTTAGGGTAACCCAAGAACAATAGCTATGGCTTGGCTTATCAATGATCCATTAGGCCACGAGCTTGTTTTAGCTAGTTTCTTCCTTACTAGTGAGATGAATAGTACCATTGAGTATCACATAATCATTGGTTCCTTAATTGATGCCTATGAGTTAGGCACATGTTATGTGCAATTATTCTTTAAATCAATCTTAGCTATGTACCGACTTACTAGTGTTTGGGCTGTCCTTAGCTCTGAGTTTCTCCCCTTCTTCAAGGTGGCACATGATTTTTTTTTTGAGGATGTATATTTCACCCATATCCATCGTAGGGAGAAATCTAGGGCTGATTCCCTAGTGAATGTCATTTTGGATAGTATTATTTGATTTGATATCACTTATGTCCCTTATTTCTAGGAGCTAGAGCTAGAGTTAGAATTAGAGTTGGAGTTGGATTTTAGACTACTCAACATTTGCACTATCACCTGTGGATCTTGCCATTGACTTCTTCCACCACCATCCTTATTTGGTAAGTGTAGGTAATGTTTCCTTTTATATTTTACATTATTTTTTCCCTTGATTTGATGTGACTTTTAGGTACTACACAACACTTCTTTTTCATATGAACATTGACTTCTTGTACTTTAGGGGCATATGTAATTATATTTCTTATGACCCTACTCCTTATGATTATACTTCAGCTCACTTGCAAACTATCAAACCTGGTCATCTTGCTTTGAAACATCTTCCACTTACTTGAACCTCTCCCACATCATATTCTTACCCTCCATACATCCTTAATCCATCTTGGCCCTTCCACATGTAAGACAAACCCTCTAGGGACTCCTCAGGGCCTTTTAGGAGTATGTTGACCAGCCTAAGCCCTTTTTTAACCTAGGACATGGCTTTTGTGAAGGAATCCCATGGCCTAGGCCATATGTTTCCTTCATAAAATCCATGGCCTAGGTTGTGGCCTAGGTAGAATGCATGTAAAAGTGCCAAGATGAACCTAAATGGTTAAAAATGGCTAGTTTTAGGTTTTTTGGTGGATTGGGGTTGGGATATATGCCTCATTATCATTCATTTGAGCCTCTCTATTGATAAATTTCTTGATTTGATCTTCCCACTTGATCAGTCTATTAGAAGCTTGGCTACCTCCTTGAATCTTTCTTGATTCTTGCTTGACACAATAGCTTCCATTATGATAGGGGATGCCCTACATTCTTATAGCTATTCTTGGTGTTTCTCATTGCTATTGATAGTGCTCTTGAAGCTTGTGTGTTTTTCCTTACTTCATTAATACTCCATTGTAATTATTTTATTCCCCTTGTATTGGATATTTCATAGATTGGTGGCTTCTCCTTCACCTCCTCCATAACTTTTGGCTCTTGGTCTAGACTTAGCTTACACACACCCTGATCTTCTTCCTCTCCTACCTCTTAGCTTGGAAAATTTATTGGTATAAAGTATACACATATCTTTGAGTTGGATATGAGGGTATTTTGATCTATAAAGTGAAACTCTTTATATATTTATAATAGTATACATAATAGGGTTTGATTTTTTTAGTGATCTAGTTGTTTTATGCATTACTTAGAATAGTTTATGAAGTTTATACATTCATATGTGATTACAAGATATCTTCATTACTTTAAATATTAACCATTACATGTTATGCTTGCATTGGAAACATTTTTATTGCATAATATGACTCTACAAGCTTAAAATAAACTATATAACTTGCTTAAACAATCTCCTTTTGCTAAACTAGAACATTGCATTACTAGAAAATGGTAGTATTGATTTGGAAAGATAGCTCAAATATAGAATAGGCATGCTCTTGAACCATTTATTGAAAGCAAATATATTAATTAAAATATCTTTCATTTGGCCTCAAAGTGCCTTATCTTCTAGGTTTATATTTTAGTTGTTATCTCTCTCCATTTGGTATTGTTATTTTTGCTTTGTTTATGCAATCAATAACCTAGTCTTAGATAATTTATTTACTATGGTTAGATCCACTAGAGGTGCCTTCTTACTTTGTGTGCTCATTTTTAATATCCCCAACCTAGTTTAAAAATAAGTCTATAGTCTGGCATAAGTCGACAAACTAGATAGCCACTATAGACCTCCTTTAGCCCATAAAAGCCCTGAACCTTCTATCCTCTTAGTGGTTTGATTTATCACCCTACCAAACATTGGTGGTTCTATGTAGATTCTTGGAGATACATGTATAACACATGAATTAACCTATGTAAGATATAATCATGGATAATTGTCATGTGTAAGTACATATGTAAATCTCAAACATGATAATGTAGAGTGATCATCAAATCATATAACCTGTGTGTATCCAGATTGAAGAAGTGAATTCCCCCAATGCCCATATGACATAATCAATGGAAATTATAACATTTGAAATAAGAGTGTATCATGTATCTATGTATGTCTATATCACACCTAATGTATAAGTGTGATATATATGTGTATGTAGGAGTAACTGAGTATGTTGTCCATCAATGTGGAAGTAACATATATATGCCAAGGAGCCAATAAAACATGTAAGTACCAATAGTGTTTTTGGTTTTTGGATGCTTTTGATTATTAATATATTTACACAAGAGCATGATGTTCAATAGGATTTCTAAAGGATCTCCTTAAAGTGTGGTAAGGTGGTATACATCTTTTCCCAAATTTTATATAATTGTAAATGGACCCAACCAATTTGGTTTGAACTTTCCCCTTTTATCATTTTATGCATTGGTATTATTTTTATTTTTTTAATACTAGGTCACCCACATTAAAATCATGTGGCCAAAATTTTTTCTATATGATTATTTTACATGTTTATGATAGACATGTAAGTTCTCAATAGCCTGTGTGCATTTTTCAGTCAACTTCTCTAACTGATGCAATCATTTTTCATGATATTCATTATCTTTGATGATGTATTTTAGAGAAACATGCAAATATGGTACCTCAAGTTCAATCAGTAATATGACCTCTATACCTATTCCAAAGAATAAGGTGTGTCTTGAGTAGGTGTGCAGACACTAGTGTAGTATGTCCATAGAGCATACACCATCTCTTGGTGCCATCAGTGTTGTATCGCTCAATTTTTTTCCAAGTATTTTGACAAGTGTTTTATTGGTTGCCTCTCCTTGGCCATTGCCCTATCGGCAATAAAGTGTAGAAAATGTATGTTTAATCTTATATTTATTGAAAAGCCATCTTACTATCTTATTTTTAAATGATGTTACATTTTTAGAAATAATGGCTAAAGGTATGCTAAAATAGGAGACGATATTAATCATCATAAACTTGCATATGTCATACCCTATGGTAAACTCAATTGGAATGGATTCCACCCATTTTTTGAAATATTATGTAGCTGTAGTAAGAATTATGTCCATTAATGGAGACTATATTTACTTTACCTATGAAATCAAATCCCCATAAGGAAAAGGGCCATAGTGAAATAATTGACTGTAACTCATACGATGATGCATGATTCAAATTTATATATTTTTGGCATTGTAAACATAATTTTACATGTTTGATACATTCTTGTTCTATTTTAGGCCAATAATAACCTCGATGTAAGATTTTTTGAGACATGACATGTCCGTTGAAATGGTCACCACAATCACTATCATGGATTTCAAGGAGTGTAGTGCAAGCTTCATCTTTGCTTAAGCATCAAAACAATTTACCATCAAAACTTTGTTTGAATAAATCATTTACAATAATAACATAATGAAAGACTTCACATTGTAATTTTTGTTTATTATTTTGTGCAAAATGATCTGGTATATAAGGTCAATAAAGAAAATTATAAATATCGGTGTACCATTTATGTTTATGGTACTGTGAGTAATAATAAGAATGACCAAGGTATTCATTTGATTAGAGGAAATGGAAGGATTGTATAGCTATCATATTGTAAAGTTTATGTGGTCATCATCAAAAGTAATCAAGGATGATGCACTTACCATAACATTTGTATGGTAGTTATATTTACATGGAATATTATCAATAAAAATTATGTCAAATGTCCATGAGAGTTTATCTACCATTTATTTATATGTAAAAATATGCTCTTATTTAATTTGGTAATGATTAGTAGATTGATTAAAAACCAACTAGGAATCATCGAAAACTTGAATGTATTTTATATCCAACTTATTTACTATGGATAATCTGATGATCAAGGCCTCATATTTGGCTATATTATTGGTGTAAGAAAAAGATAATTTTTAAGAGAAAGACATGTATTCACCTTCAACGGTATAAAAGACAATGACAACACCCACTCCTGTTATTTTGATCCATCAAATAACATTGTCCATGGAGTGAAATATATATTATATGCCTTGAACTCATCTCAAAAATCCTCAATGAGTGGAAAATAGTCTAGTAAAGGAGCTACAAGCAATTGGTCAGCTATGACTTTACCTTTTATTGAATTTTGGGCTAAAATTTTTAGGTCAAACTATCTGAGCTGCATTACCCATTTTGCTTTGCATCTAGTTAGATGTGTTTTGTTCATGAGGAACCTTCATAGATCTTTAATTATAACATGCACCTCATTATTGAGAAAATAATGTCATAATTTCTACATATCTAAAACCAAATCTAAACATAGTTTTTCCATCACTGTATATTTACATTCATAATCAACTAGTTGGTAACTGATATAGTAGTTTGCCCACTCTGTGATTATCATCAAATTGTGCTAGTAAGGCCCCTAAGACCTCATGGGTAGTTGATATGTAAAGAAGTAATGGTCCATTTGGAATAAGAGGCATAAGTATTGGTGGGTTTGATAAATAGGTTTTTATCTTATTAAAGCTTTGTTGACATACGTCATCCCATATGAATTATGTATCCTTTTTAAGCAAACATGTCAAAGGAAATATTTTATCATCTAAGTGGGTAATGAAACACTAAATAGATTAAATTTAACCATGCAAATATCACAATTATTTTAGATTGGTTGGAAGTGGCATTTCTATGATAGATTTTACCTTTTTTAGATCAACCTCAATTCCTTGTTGATGAATAATGTATCCTAGGAGTTTTCCTGAAGATACCCTAAAAATGCATTTTTTACATTTAATTAAACATTGAATTTACGTAGGCACTCAAATACTTGTCATAAATAAATAACATGGTCTCGATGATGTTTTGATTTGGCAAGTAAATCATCAACATAATCCTCAATGATTTTGTGTATGAAATCATGAAATATATGAGTCATGGCCCTTTGATATGTGGCTCCTACATTATTTAGTCCAAAATGCATGTCTTTGTAACAAAATGTCCCCCAAGGAGTGGTAAATGTAGTCTTTTATTGATATATAAGGTTAATTTTGATTTTATTATATCCTATGAAGCCATCCATAAATGAAAATGTCTCATATCTATATGTGGAATACACAATCATGTCGATATTAGGTAAAGAGAAGTCATCTTTAGGGCAAGCCTTGTTTAAATCATGGTAATAAATGTAACATTGAACATCACCATTTGGTTTTTTAATAGGGACAATGTTGGGCACCCAGTCAAAATGTGTGATGGATCTTATAAATCTGGTATCTAATAGATTTTAAATTCTATCTTTCACCAACAATGCCACTTTAGGATGCATTTTTATTATTTTTTGTTTTATCAACTTTGCATCTAGGTATAATAGTATATTATGCATTGACACCAATGGATCAATCCTAAGAATATCTGAATAATCCCAAGTAAAGAGTTTAGGAAAATAATGAAAGACCTATTGATAGGTTTTTCCTTCATCCTCTTGCATCATTGTAGCCAGTAGAATCAGTCTAGGGTCCTTACCTATTCAAAACTTATATTTGACCATTTATTTATTTAACAAAGTAGATTTATCTATGATAAATGGTGTATTAGGAATAATATTTGATGCATCATGCTGTATATTTGGATTATTATTCTCAATAAACTAAGCATGAGCAGAGGTGGTATGAGGAAACCTATTCTTATGATAGTAGGAAGGGAGATCCTCATATGCGCCCAAGTAATATAGTAATGGTTCATCATTAGAAAACTCGTCCATTGTTAGAATTTTTTGGGGATGAATGTTGTTAATTAAATTATGGTTAACCACTTGGAGCTTAGTTGTGGAGATATTCACACATTCTATTTTGGCCTTTTAGAAGCAAATTATACTTTGAGGGATATGCTTATGTTTATTTAGCTTTGTTTGAAAAACCCAACCCCTACCAATTTGTATTATTTATAGAAGAAACGGGCTATGCTATTCCTTTCTCATTTTTACCTAACCCTTATCCCTTGTATCCATATTTGAGTAACTATTGAGAACTAAAATTAGATTTATATGCTTGTGGTGTGGGTTAGATGGGTGGTTGAACCATTACACAATATTTGAATGGATTATTATCTATTGGGAATGTGTAAATGAATCCCTGATGACTACATTTTAAGAATGCATGCAACATGGAGGGAACCGTATACATCTCATGTATCCAAAGTCATCCCAAAAGAATGTTATAGTTTAAATCATTTGGCATAACCTAACATAAAGTGGGTAATGTATGAGGACCTACTAATATTCTATGTTATATGTCTTAATATTTTCCATGACATATTGTCGAATCCTTTGATACTCATATTAGATGGATCTAAATTTGATGGTCCAATGTATATGATAGAGAGAAATGATATGTTGTAAATGTAATCTGGAACCATTATCCACAAGAACTCATTTTAAATTTTATTACAAACACATACCTAGATATAGAGTGGTAAACAATTATTTATAAGGTTTTGGGGAGGTAAATCCTATTTTTCAAAGGATATATTATGCTCCTTCCATTTTATGGTGTTTAAGATAGAGGCCACATATGATGGATCAACATTACAAGGGAGTAAGGTCATACGTAAGGCATCTAAAAAAACATCCTTGTAATGTGAAGAACTATGTAACAATTCCAATAGTGAAGTTTGGGACAAAATGTGTCAATATTTGGAAACATGTCCTAAGGAAGAAGGTTTCTTCATGCACTCCATTTTTTGTCTTGTAGTGATAGGTAAAAACTAATTGTAGACGTTATAATAAGGAGTATGTGGGAAAACAAGTTTTGCATCAATTATAGATTAACATGTGCTAATTAGGTGTGTGATATAGCAAGTGAGAGCCACTATAAGGTATTGGATCATGAAATAATTAACATAACTATCCATGGGAAACATGAATGCAAAATTTATAGCAATTTAGAGTTTAACAATAGAAAAATTAGATTACCCTAAGTGACATAGGGTTTGATGTTCAAAGATCAAGTTTACTAAATGTTTAACCATAAAATGAAATGTGGGGTTATTTATTTCACTTTAAGCTTAGGGTTAATAATATATAAATGAAATGGAATAAGGGTGATAATCAGATTTATAGTAGGCCAATTAAATTATAAACTTAGATATCTGTATACACTAAAGTTATTATGTTAAGATAGTATAAATATGAAAAGTACAATTAGGATAGATATATAAATGTCAAAGAAGAGAAGTACTTAGCTTGTTCTAATGCTAATGCAGTTTTGGATCTAAAATAGGCTAAAAGTAGGAGGGAAGATAGTTCTAGAGTAGTTGTCAAATTTTGGATATGGTGCCTCTCTCTATTTAGACAGTTGCATCAGCCTTGGATGGTTGCATGAATATTACTATATGAGTCTGATGATAGTGTCTTATATAGAATATATACTAAAACATGATGTGACCACCTAGATGATTCTAGGTTTGACTTCACCTTCACTCTAGTGCATTTAGATTTGGGTCATAGACTATCACTCCTTATGAAATGGAAAAACCCTAGATTTCCATCTTCAATGTGACTTTGGGTAAAAAATGGGTTAGTGGGAATATGGTGTTGAGTTGAACCCAATTATTCTACTATCAAAAGATACTATCTATATAGCCAATAATCTGAAGAGGGCCTCAGATTAATGTAATCCCTTACATGTTGGCTTGTGTATGAATCATGAAATATGTGTAAAGTAAGTACAACAGTGACCTAAATTGTAAATTGGTAAATTAGGCTCTTGGGATGTTCCTTTATTACTTTATACTTATAAATGTAAAATCCCTATCACTACTTTGGAAATATGAATAAACAAGGAAGCTTTACTCAATTGAATTCTATTTGAATGTTTTTTGGTTTGATTGCTAGGTTTTTTAGGTGAGTAAAGAATGAGGGTTGATCTTGTATTTATATCAATGCATTTGGAGTAATAACTTGCATTAAAGCACTTAGACTGACCATTAGGATACATTTCATTTTAAAAATAGATGACTTTAGGGAAACAAACAATTACATCAGGGTGGGATAATAATGTTGATGTTATTATCTATCCCAGATGTCAGTGTCCATGGAGTATCAAAATAGGTTCAAGATTAGAACTTATAGATGTGTAAGATAATTAAATTTTAATAATTTTGAGCAAGAAAAGATATACATGTCATCAATATAAGACTATTCAAACAAAGATATAGGCCAAGGGGCATAAGATAGATCAACTAAAAGGCTTGTAGAGGCAAGGATAGTGTATACCTAAGAGGAAAAACTAAGGTTTGAGTATTCTAAGTGTACAAGACTGAGGTGATACATAATCAAAACATATCATCTACAGGGGTGAATAGGTTATGAAAAATATATTCAAGTGGATCAAAATTTAGTTTTTGTAATTGTTAATCCTTCATAGTAAGAGGAAGCTCGTCATCACTATCATAGTAATTTCAAAATTTTCCATCTTGCTGCTCGATATTAACCAATAAAGTAAGATCAAATGTTGGATTTATTACTATTTTGGTATCATAGCTCCTTTGGTAATGGTTCTTGTTCTACTTTTGTATCCATGTGTACCTCAGTAGCTAGTGCCTTATAAGAATCTTGAGGTAAATAAGTAATTTTTATCAATTCTTCCATCTCATAATTTGGTATGATTTCAAATGGAATGTATTACTTTGGTGGTTTGAGTTTAGGAACCCTTTTCATATCAAAATGTAACATTTGAAAAAATTTAAAAATTTCATCATCAACCAACATTGTTAATAAGATGCCATCATGCATGAATTTTACACATCAGTGTAATGTATATGGGACTAACTCCATTGTGTGTATACAAGGTCTACCTAAGATAAAGTTATAATGAAATGATTGGTACATTAATTAGAATATATTTGGAATTATTTTTGGTCCCAATGTCATATCTAATATGATTTGTCCAATTGGATGGCTACATGAATTATGAAATCCTTTTATATGCATGTCTAATTTTTGAAGAAGATTAGTGATAATACCCATGGTGGTTAAGAATCCTATGACACACATATTTAGACTAGATCTATTATCAAATATCACCCTTTTTATTCCCTTGTTATGTATACTCACTTGTATGAATAAAGGCAAATCTTGGTTAATAATATCTATTGATGGTAAATATTTTAGATCAAAGGTAATGAGATTTGCATTATTTTTGAGATATTGCATAATATATGCAAAGTAAGTAGGTTATATATCACTTTCTACTTGTGTTTCATGTAATGATTCATATAATTTATCCTTATAGATAGTAGATTATTTTAAAAGCATGAGGACTGAAATCTTATCATGTGTATTGCTCAGTTGGTTGACAAGATCATATCCATTACTTTTAATCACCAATTTAGGATTTGGAGGAATGTATTGTATATTAATAGGTAGTGGGATAGATTAGGCACCCTTACCTTTTTGTGTGGTGATAATGTGGAACATAAAATACAATATAATCTATGGGTGAATAACAGGAGATGAATGGTAACTGTCACTCAAATAAGATCTAGGGGGAATAAAGGGTTTGGAGCAAGCCTATTGGCATTTGGAAACTATTTTGATATCATTAAAAAAATATTTTTAAATATAAATTAACATTTTATCTTGTTTTACACTCTCTCTTTGTATTGATGGATTTGCTTATTCCATTGGATGATGTCTTTGATTGATTTAACATAAAAAATAATTACTATCATTATATACTAGATACCTAAATAACTAATAGATGTATCCATATTGAACATGATTTTAGGAAAATAAATTCATGATTTTAAAATTTTGAATATTATGAAATCATAAAATATAATTTAGGAAAATAATAGACCCTATGTCAATATAGGGTTTGGAGACCAAGGGTTAGGTTCACCAAATTTTTAACCCTAAATTTTAGATATGTGGAGTATCCAGGATTAATAATATAGAAGTAGTTATAACAAAAGGGTGATAAACCAATCTATATCAATCCAATTAATAAAATATATTAGACAAATAATATTCTAAATCTAAACAATTTAGATTGCTAAAAATAGTAAAGTACAACTATTGAAATATATTGTAATAAATAAGAAATAACGGTACTTAGATGGTTTACTGTGACCAAGAAAATTAGATTGGAAATAAATGTAAAATATACAATATCATTATTCTATATCACTTATCAAATTATAAAAATCACACTTATATGGCTGTGGACACTATCATTGATGCTAGTGTCTCAATGTGATGATGTAGGTGTCTAGTATGGAATAATGAATGGATATATATGTGGATAGATTAATTATTATTGGTTTTCATCAAATTTATTCTAATGTATTTATATTTGGGGTATAGGTTTTCAATATTTGATAATTAATTAAGTTTTTTGAAAAATGGGTTAGTGGGCTCACGATGTCAAGTTGACCCAAAGAGTCTTTTGTCAATGGGTGGTGCCTACATAGCCAATACTCTAAGGAGGGAATCATATTTGTATAGTTACCCCCTATTTGTGAGAAAGTGTGTGCATAATGGTGGAATATAATATATGAAGATGCATGTAGTGATCTAACTTGTCATTTGAAAAATATCACTCATGGGTTACTCTTTGAATGATTTAGTTCTATAATATGAATGCTCCTATGCTTGATATGAAAATATGGATGAATAGGGTAGAATAAATTGCTTGTTTAGTTGATTGATTTTGATTTTTAGGTGTTTGATTAGTATTTTTTAGATGAGGAATGAGAAGGCTTAGACTTGTGTTTATGCCACATCTTATGAAAATATCTCATGATAGGGTTCATAATACAATTAGGCCAACCCTTGGGTTTCACTCATTTTTTAATTTGGATAAATTTTGGTTATTAGACACTAGATAAGGATCTAGACACTACCGTTGATGGTAGTATCCATCTATGATTGGTATTATCTAGAGGGACAAAAAACACAAACTAATCTAAAACTAATAGTGAAGGCTATTTATCAGATATTTATCTTTTTTTATAGTACATGAGACATGGTTCATTATAATGATATAGATCAGACTAAGAGATAATAATTTAGGCATAATGAGATGGTGACACAATCCTTTTTATAGTAGGGAGGTCTAGATTTGAAGGGTAAATCCCTAATTCATATTTGTCAAATGTACAAGATTGAGATGCTTAAATATTTATTTTTAGTATCTATACTGTCCTTGAGTTTATAAATACACATAATGAAATCACAATACTTGAGAATGCGAAACCATCAACTATATATAAGTATATTTTCTATTTAACCTTGTATGAAACCCAAATACCAAGTGACATGGCACCAAATTAATTTTTGGCCATTCTGAAAGATCTTAAAAATAATGCAAATCTCATTACGTTTGACCTCAGAGGGTTACCCTAAAAGGATATCATTAATCAAAATTTGCCTTTATTTAAAAAATTCAATATCTAGAGTAAAGGAATTAAAAAAAGTACACAAGACCATGATCATTATCATATAATATTGCAACCCACTGTAATAATGCTAGTGATAAGAATTCACTAGTGGATTTATTACATAAGTCACCCCAATACAAATATATCTCTTGAACACATTATGTATGACAACCTTGACAAGTAATGTAGAGCCACCATATGTGTCCTCCATGATCAAATCTATAAAATGGATAGAGCATAACATTTCATTTACAAAAAATGATGTACTACCCTAACTTATCTTATCCAATGCACCTAAAAGATAATTTACATGATTTCCTGAGTTTATAGCTTTGCTACTTCGAAAACAAGTGGAGTTTCATATCATATCTCCTCCTCCTCTTATGGTGGTTGATACGAGTCGATATATACCAAAAGGATATGATGATAATGATTATTTTAATTATGACCACTATATGGGGTATTATACAAACATCTATTTCAAATTAGAGCACAAGATACAATATTTTATTGATATCAAACCAATTACCTTTGAGGATTTTGTAAAGGATTTAGGATCACAAACTAAATATCATACAAATCAAAAGATATTCAATAATCCATTACAAGATCATTTTAAGGACATGCTAAAAGTGAAAATGGTATATAACACAGATATTTTTCCACCACATGAGAATCAACCATTTGAACTTCCTTTAGTGGTAAATTCTAAATGACATGATGGCATGACTTTAGATTATTATGAAAATGATCTTCATTCTTTATTTATCAGGGCACCTTTTGATCATCAACCTATACATTGTGTTATGGTTGATAATGATTATAGTGATAATGTATGAACCATGATATTAATAAAACATTTAGGATACACGCAAGATTATTCATTTATTTTGACTAAAATGGTAAAATCATTTGATGAAAAGACACAATTAGTTTTTGGTGAGATTGATTTATCATTACAGGTTGGGCCAACACATGTGACCATAAATTTTTTAGTTATACCACATAAAAGAGTAATTGATATGTTATTAGGATGACCTTATATTAATAAGCTCCATGTAATACCTTTCATAGTGTATGAGAGTCTTAAGTAAATTCAAGCCAACATAGTAGTTATAGTTACAAGGATTCAATATGAACATCCTTACAATAGGTAAAATTTGTTCCATAAAAGTTAATTATACAACCTATTAAGGTTAATCATGTGAAAAAGGATAATCAATAGGAAATTAAATTTCCTAGGTGACCAATACTTGAGAATCCATTTCATAAAAAATCTATAGTGAACTCTTTGACATCCTTATTTACATTGCCACAACCTAGCTAGTTATTTAAAATAGAGCACCATGTTTTAGAATAGGTAAAAATACCAAATATTACACCAAGGAAATCACATATCATTAAATAATGGGTTACATGAACCACTATACATTCTACTACTTCCTCACAATGATAAATTTCTATGAGGCATACACATATTATAGATTCCCCAGTTCTAGATTTGGCACATATACATGATCAGTGATATCATGACCAATTTACTGTAGCACATATAGAGTATAGACAAACCTATGATCATCCCTTATATGAGATCATCGACTATCACTCTCTTTTCAAACATTATTAAAAATTAAAAAAATTAAAAAGAATTCAAAAATTCAAAAAAATATAAAAATATTCAAATAAAGCAAAAATACAAAAATATTTAGCATTCAACATGTTTTTGAGATTTTTAATATGTTTTTTACTTTATGTTATTAGATAAAATATAATTTTATATACACATGTATTGTTTCACTAAATTTTGTCTATTTTAGGTCTAAAGGAAAATAGAAAGAAGGATGGGGATAAGTGATTAGAATGAACCTAGATTTGGTTTGTGCACCATATCCAGATGTTTTGAGCACTCCTCTTTGGCTGGGAAGGACACCTGATAATAAGAAAACACTACCAAAAGATGTTTTTTAGTAGATAAATGAGTGGGCTACCAATCCATGCACTTGTTCTAAGAAGTGTGAAGCTTCCCTACAGATGACAATACACTTTTGAGAGGCAAAAGAATAATAAATAACTAAAAAAGAGGTAAAGAGAGAGTGAACGAGAGATAAGATCACCATTTTTAACAACCTATATATAACAGAGAGTGATAGGTATAGGTGAGGTACTTTATTTTTGTTTTATAAGTCATTTGCGTAGGTTTAGAAGAGCCTAGGGAATCTAAAGTTGCTGATGTCAGTAGGGGAGTGACTGATATCAATTATACTACTGAGGTTAGTAGTGAGGTAACTGATGTTGGTTAGGTTACCAAGGTTAGTAGGGGAAATAATTTTCTAGAAAGTTACAAAAGGCTTTCTAGAGTCTGGGAACTGGTTTGGATCAGGTCAGTGAGGTTGAGAGTTATGTGAGGGAGATTATGGCTTGGTTAAGTCTGATTAGAGGTTTGGTATGTCAAGTAAAGGGGAAACAAGAAAGGAAGATTTGTAACTCGCTCATGGGGGTACGGTCAGAAGTGCCTAAATTAGTGTAGGGTAGATATAAAGTATAGAAGAATAAATATTTAAATGATCGATAATATTAGTGATATACGTATCTGTGGTGGCCACTAAATGGTAAGTGCCAGGTTGATGGTCCCTATCAAGGAGTCTAAACCTGAGTGCCTAAATAGAGAGACCAAGTGGGTGCTGTTGGTCCTCAAGAGCTCAGTTGCTGATTGTGATTGACTTATGTAGGGTGATTGTAAGCTTGGATGTCAAAAAATAGAATGCTGAGAGCCTAAATGAGAGTAAGAATTGATTTTCTTAATTTTTGCTAACCTAAACTATAGGTTGGATTTTATCTTATATTTATGATGTCAGTGACCCCGTTGATGTTGGCCATGGGTTGATCGATGTTAGTGGCCATATAATAGGTAAACCTTTATATTTTTGGCCTATTTTTTGTTGTTGTGCATGCCAATTTTGACACCCATTATAAAATGGTAAACATAAGAGGTTAGGAAGGAATTAGTTGTTTAGGAATTTAGTTTGGAAGTGGGAATAAGTCTTGGGTAGTTAGGATGAGGGGACCAGGTCTTGAGGTGACTCATCAGGGGAGAATTAGTCATAGGGTGAGGTAGATAGGTAAGGTGGCAATAAGAGTTTTTAATTAACTTAATTAAGTATTTTTTATTAATTAAATGTGTGAGAGGTAAAAGTATGGGTTAAGGAGATTTAATTGTTATTATTAAAATGGGTTTAGTTAGGGTTTTGACATAGGGAGTTATGCACATGTGTGTGATGTAATTTTGGTGTTTACATTTGCCATTTTTTGTCTTGTAATTTTTACTAACATGTTACAAGACAAAAAATAGGATTCAGATACTCCAAGTATTAGATGAGGTATCCCCCCTCAAAATAGGAATCAACAGAGGAAAAACTAGAATTGGGTATCAGTTTGATAAAAAGGTAATTAGGTGACTGGTGGAGAATTAAGTATCAGTCCATATGTGTAGGCCACAACAAGCTATAGTTGACAAAGTTAAGAACATGCAAGGTTAAGAAGGACTCAGATAGAAGTAACCAAAGCATATCTTGTAAGTGATAGCTGATAGGTCAAATCAATCAAAGTTATAGCTCCAATGGTCAATGCATCTTAGGTATCCAAGGTAGGAAGTTACCCTAGGAAACATAAAAGGGTTGAAGGTGATAGGATGGGCTTGGTTTCCATCCATAACACTTATAAATACATGCATGTATAGAATAGCCAACTATAGTGGAATAACTTAAGCGGTCAGGGAAATCAATGCAAGGGTGGTGTAAAAGGGTCAATGAGCAAGGAAATATTCATGATCTATAAGTAAAGTCATCGAGGGTGAATATTTAAGTAATATTCAATGTCATTTTATCATGGTTGGGGATATATATGTGATCTCTAGTTACCCTAGTGTATGGGTAAAGTTCAAAAAGTTAGGGGTGGTTAGTTGGTAAAAATAGTAGTGGAATGGTGCTAATGTCAGTTAGATGTACTGATATCAGTAATTTGAAGTGCCGACATCGATATAACTAGGGCAATGTTGTCGATGTCAATAGGTGTAAGCACCAACATCGACAACTTAAGTCAAGAACATTGACATTGATGATTGACCAAACCTGACAAAAAAGGGTTTGGTGGCCAACCAAACTCATTTACAACTTTGTGATTGGAGAGAAAAAATAGAGCTTGAGAGTGATTTAAGATGGTAGTACAAGGAGGGAACCCAACAAGAGGTGCACGACCATAAGATCTAATGGTGCCAATGAGGAGGAGATAAAGAGATGAGCTAAGAGCCTACACTAATTTGATTTGGTATTTGTAAATTTTAGGCTAAATGAGAGGTGGGGGTGTAGAAAATGCGAGTGGAGGGGTAGAAAATAGGTTAGGGTAGGTGTAGGATAAGTTAGGGGGATTTATGGGTAGGTTTCTAGGGGAAATGGGTAAGGTGGTTTTTGGGTAATTTAGCACTGGGGCTGAACCAATCACTGATGTTGGTGAGGTCCATAGATGTTCGCTGACATGGCACTAAGGTCAATATTTCCTACCAATGTTGATTGTTACATAGATTGATATAGTGTTGATGTTGACATTAATGCTGACATTAGTAACTGTTGAAAAGTAGCAAACAAGAGAAAGGGTGAGTTTTGGATCTCTAGTGGAAGTAGTCAACTAGTTTAATGGTTGAGCTAGCCTCAGAAGATCCCTTATTGTTTGAGTGCTACCTACATAGCTAGGTTTAGGGCCTTAGGCCAATGTACTTCTCCTAGAACCTAGGAAAAAAGATCTAAAAAGGTGTATTTTAGGGAAAAAGGTAAATCAAGATAGCTGGAGAGGTCTAGGGCTTAAAATATATGTCATAGTGTCAAGAGTCAAGAATATAGGTAGTGAGGATTAGAGGTGGAATAGGCGAGTATGCCTAAGGTGTAGAGAGAGAGGAAATGAAGCCTAGGGTAGAGATTAAGGTGGGTATATAGCTGAGCTCACCTTAGAAGACCCCATGTCAACTGAGTGCTAGTTACATAGCCTAGTTTAGGGCCTCAAGCCAATGTAGTTCCCCAGTGAGAAGGGAAAAAGGTGGTGTTAGAGTAGATTAAAAGGGAAGTGAATTGATTTATTTGTGTATGGATGTAGGTAAGGATGGGGCTTATACTATGAGATCATCTATCGAGGTTATTGACATGCATGAGGAGAGATGTTACTCTAGATGAATGGGAGCATATGGAAGCTATGGGTTTATGAGGTGTGTAATGGTACTATCATGTCATGTGGGATGTGTCACTAATGATAGATTTGATTGAGAGGTGGGATCATACCACCAACACCTTATATCTACTGATCGGGGAGTTGACAGTGATGTAGGAGGATGTGTATAGGATTCTATGGCTACCACTCTAGGGTGAGGATATTTTTGCATGCTTGAGAGAGGAGCATGATATACACATGGTTATTTTATATGGGATCATGTTAATGAGGTGATTTACCACTCTGTGAGTTTCACATATGATCCACTCTACATGGTTGATAAGGAGCAACATCATCTAATCATCTTGATGATGATCATGATCATGGTATATGCATTACCAGATGTAGACAGAGGGAGATTTTTGATTGCTTTGATAGGTGTGCTTACATAGATGATTGAGAAGTGTACCATTTTTGCCTAGGGTCTAGTATTTTTGGCATAGTTATATAGAGAGCTATGGGGTTTGAGGCTACATCGATGATATAGTTTGTGTCGGTCATCTACTGCATTGTTAGGCATATGAGCACATCATGGTGACATGACCATTAGGGTTACCTACCACTATCCTAGCTGGATTTAGGGTTAGTTTTAGATGATGGAGAGATGGGATGGCATAAACCCAAGTGGATGGTGTCATGCAAGACATTACCTACTATAGGTAAATGATCGAGGGCTTGATCCTTATAGATATCATGTAAAGACCGTATCTGACATACCTAGTTTTTATAGGGTAGGTAAAGCAGCTTGTTAGGTTTCAAAGCTCACTATGGGTTAGGGGGAGATGGGATGGTGAGTTAGAGATGGTACTTATAACATAGGTCAAGAGGTAGTTTGGGATATTATAGGATCTTCTACCTACCTTCCCTTGATATAGGTGGGATGATATAGAGGCACCCTGACCATTGCCTTAGGAGACTGATGGGCTAGATTTTAAGGAACTACTAGTAAGGCTAGGTATTAGGGACCCAAGGTGTATAATGGCCTATACAAATTAGTGGGTAGGGTTACATTTAATGGTGGAGGGTAGGAGGCCACCACTAGATTTATAGGGATTAGTTAGAGAGAGGGATGTAACACTACAAGATTGAGATATAGCAGTACAAGCCTGAAATGTTGTAGTGTAGGCTCGAGAGATAGCCTAGGCACAAGTATTAGCCTTATAGGGGTAGGTGGTGACATTTCAGGGTTAAATTGGGGCTCTTTAGGGTCAATTTATAGTACTATAGGGCTAGGTGGTCATTTTACAAGTTCAAGTGACTATAGTGACAATAGAGAGAGATAGTTTGAGAGTAGTAGGCCAAGCCACTCCTCCTCATCCACAACCACCATATAGACCAGTACAAGCTAGGCTATCATTAGGTGCTATGGGTCCTTCATAGACTATATCTATGGTGAGGTATTTAACTACCTTAGATGAGATTACTTACTATGAGAGGGATATTATAGAGTTCCCATAGATTCTGAGATATTCAGAGTTTAGAGAACATGAGAGGTTGATGTCACATGTGATGGATTTGAGCTCATGTCAATGTAGATAGATGGAGAGTGGTGATGACACTACCTTCTCATAGCCACATGGAGAGCTATGAGGATCCTGATTATCAACATTTGTCATTTATTTATTTATATATGTTACATGTATATCAACTTATGAGCTGAAGATGAGAGATGTTCATTTTGAGAGAGATTTATGATGTTATGATGATGTAGATGATGAACACGTATTTTGATCACATATTATATATATGAGATGTTTATTTATTACCATGTGTTTATTTGAGATGCATTTCTTGTGATTATGATGATGATATGGATGATGTTCATTTTATGCTATATTAATTTGGATGTTAATGTTGATCATGTTATTTGAGTTAGACTAGCCTTTCCCATTTATGTGATGGTAGATGCATAGTTGATTGGTTAGTTTCATCTTAGCATTTTTTCCATATTTATGATGGTGTAAACTTAAAATGAATAGAGTGGCTATGTTAGTTTATTTTAGCATTTTTCCCTATTTGTGATGGTGTATGCGTAATATAAATAGGTTTGTTATGTTAGTGTTGGTATGACATTATCTCTTCATCTCAAATAGAGATATCGACATGTGATGTAGATGGGAAAATAAAGAGGTAGAATGCTTGTGCATTGGCAAAGACCATAATTTAGAATATAAATAGGCTTAGGAAAATGAGCCTCTTTCATGCTTTATATCTTTGAACCATTGTGTCTATTAGAGAAGCATCATGTTTACCTTATGTTAAGTGAGCTTCATAGTCCCTTGAAAGGGGAAAAATGGTAGAATGAGGAAAAATGTTTAGATATCATAACCTACCAAGTAGAAATGATACGTGCCTTTTGTGGGTGACTCGAGAGCTAATATAGGCAATTCCATGACTTAAAGCTTTTTTTTGTGTAAGCTGATCAATACGGGAAGCCTACAATGGGATTTTGTATAGGTTAAGGTCGTGCAAAGAGGTTAAGATCCCTTTACAATTGTTTTTCCCTTTGAGAACAAATATTGGCTTATCTATCCTTCAAGGGAGTGGTCTAAGCATTTGTTTTTAATTTTAAATAGCTATCCTTCAAGGGAATAATCTATTGATAGTAGTAAAGGGAAGTTATGTAGCTGTCCTTCAAGGGAGTAGTCTACATTGAAAAGCATGACCTCATATTTTATAACTTTTTCAAATATCCCATTTTTTTTTTTTTTTGTCATGGACAAGACTATAAAGGCTTAGGAGTTTTCCACTGTGAGGATAAAACCATACCACTATGTATGTTATCTAAGTTTATAGGTGTAAGGATGAAGAAGAAGTGAAATGAATGTAATAGGGATGATAAAGGGACGAGCTCAAGTTGAACATGAAGTAAAGTGATGGTTTAACAAAAGAATGGTCATAGATATAAGGCATTTAAAGGCTCGAGTTCTGGACTTCCTTTAAGAGAAGACAAGTGATAAGTTTTTAAACCATACTTATGAGTTATGATATAAGGTCCAAGCCAATTATGAGCAAACTTACCCCATTTTCTTTCTCCATGTTTGTTACATGTTGATTTTATTTTAAGATGAGATCTCCTATTTTGAAATCTTTCTCTTTGAGGTTTTTGTTATAAGTGCATTTGATATACTCTTTATAGATTTGGAGATGGTTGAGGGCTATAAGATGATGCTCATCAAGCAATTCAAGTTGGGCCAAACATTCTTGATACAAGTCATCATTAGTATGTCATGTAGAGAAATATGAAGAAAAAGAATCTAGACCTCAAGAGGTAAAACAACCTCTGTACCATATACTAATGAAAAAAGTGTAGCACCCGTAGGGGTTTGAATGCTAGTGTGATAAGCCTATAAAGCGAAAGGAATGTCTGTGTGCCAATCCTTTCCCATATCATTGACTACCTTCATGATAATTTTGGTTAAAGTTTTGTTAGAAGCTTATGCTTGTCCATTAGCTTGGGGATAGTATGGTGATGAGAAGCTTAATTTGGTTCTAAATGCATCACAAAGACCTTGAATAGTCTTATTTTTAAAATACTTTCCATTATTGATTATAATCTTTTAAGGTACACCAAAATGATAGATGATGTGATGGTTAATGAAGTCAATATTTTTTTTAGCTTTAGTGGAGATGAGAGGGATGGCCTTGACCCCCTTGGTGAAGTATTCAATGGCAATAATGATAGATCGATGACAGAGCTATGTATGAGGGTTAATCTCTCTGATTAGATCTAAGCCCCACTAGGAGAAGGGCCAAAATTCTTTGGCATCTTGAAATGCATGATTGGGAATGTGAAGGAGGTTAGCATGTTATTGACACTTGATGCAATGTCAAATGTAATCATCATAATCTTGATTAAGTGTGGGACAATAATAGCCAAGTCGAAGAATATGTTTAGTAACTTTGTGACCATTGAAATGCCCACCATAAATCCCATCATGGACTTCCTTAATAGCAAAGGGAGTCTCAGTAATAGTTAGAAATCTAAGGAGAACACCATTAAAACTTCATTTGTAGAGAATTCCCCCTAGTATAGTGTAATGAGTGACACATTTTATGAAGGCCTATTTCCCATTATTAGAAATATTAGGAGGGGTAATAGAGAAAGAAAGATAATCCATGAGTTGTTTGTACCATAAGTCTTGTGGGTTGGTTGTTACATTTCTGACAAAGAGGATGTTAGCTGAGACATAGGAGGGTAATGTTAAGTGATGCACAATGACATAGATTATTGAAGAGGAGGATGAAGAAGGTATGTGTGAAGCAAGTGAAGCCATCATGTCAGTAAACTTGTTTGTAGATTGAGGAATAGTTTACAAGAGATAAGAGTCAAATTATCCCAATAGTGTATCTACATGATGTTTATATCATTGTAGAATTTTGTTTTTACATAGGTAGGAACCATTAAATTGGTTAACCACTAGCTTAGAATCACCAAAAATGGTTATGGATTTGATACCCAAGAAGAGAGATATTTGAAGTCATAGAATCAAAACCTCATATTTGGACTATATTGTTAGTGTATTTAAAATTTAGTTGAAATGACAAAGGCATAGGTTCTCAATCTAGAAAAATAAGAATGACCCCCACACCCCCACCATGTTGGCATTTAGATCCATGAAATAACATCATCATTTGATAGGAGATGTCATCAGTGGAGAGTGTTACAATAGATTCATCAAAAAATTCAAGGTCTAAAGGTTGATTGTCAGGTAAAGGAGTAGCAACAAACTAGTCAGTAATTGTTTGCCCTTTAATAGATTTTTGTTGAATAAGCTCTTAGTCAAACTCAACAATAATCATGAGCCATCAAGCTACACATTGGTTGTGATATGGTTTGGAATGCATGCATTTGGGAGGATAAATATGGGCAACCACATAGGTTTTGTGATTTAGGAGATAATAGCAAAGCTTAGAGGTAGAAAGAACCAATGCAAGGCAAAGTTTTTTAGTATGGGTATATCAAGTCTCATAATCAATAAGTGTGTGGCTTATGTAATAAACTACCTGTTCTAGATGTTGGTCATCTTGATGTGCAATCATAACACCTAGAGAATGGTCTATTTTGGATATGTGTAGGTAAAAATTTTGATTTTACTTAGGTGGAATAAAAATTGGTGGGAAAAGGAGGTATTATTTAAGTGCATCAAAGGCTTCTTGACAGTCTATATTCCATTAGAAGGAGACATCCTTTTTGAGGAGATGATGAAAGGGTTGGCAACAATATGACAATTAGGAAATGAAGCATTGAATTGAGTGAAGTTTGCCTTGTTGGCTATGGAGTTGTTTGATATTAGTAGGTAGAGGCATTTCTAGGATTTCTCTAACCTTAGCATGATCAACCTTGATACAATGAAGAGAAATGATAAAACCTAAGAGTTTACTAAAAAAAACACCAAAGACACATTTCTTTGGGTTTAGTCGAATGTTATATCAGAAGAGATAAGTGAATATGGTTCTGATAATTTAAAAGTGTTCTTGATGAAGTTTAGACTTGCTAAGTAAGTCATCCACATAATTTTCCATAATTTTATGTAGGAGATCATTGAAAATATATGTCATGGTGCATTGGTAAGTTGTACCAACATTTTTTAGGCCAAAAGGCATGACCTGATAATAGAAATTCCCCCATGGGGTAATAAAGGTGGTCTTGTGTTGATCCTCAAGAGAAACCAAGATTTGATTATATCTAGAGAATCTGTCCATAAGTGATAGCATCTCATGGCCAGCTGTTAGATCAACAAGTTGGTCGATATTAGGCAATGCGAAATCATCTTTTGGATAAACAAAGTTTAAATCATGATAGTTAGTACAAATATGGATTCCCTTGGTAGCTTTTTTGATAAGAAAAATATTAGAAATCCATTGTGAGTAGTCGATAGGTTGGATAAAGTCAACAAAAAGGAGGTGTTGGAGCTCTTCTTTGACAAGGAGAGCAATATGAGGATGCATTTTATGAATCTTTTGCTTAATAGGTTTAGCATCTTGATTGGTGAAAATATTATGGGTGATGATAGAGGGGTCAATACTGGGAATATCATTGTAAGACTAAGCAAAGGCTTTGCTATGGTCATTAATAAATGTGGTATAATCAACTTGCTCAGAGGAATCTAAAGATTGGCCAATCTTGAGGATGCAAGGGTTATTATGGGAGGGTAGGTTGATGTCAATGGTCGATTCATTTAACATAGCTTGCATTTTAGATGGGAGTGATCATTAGATATAAGAATCATCTACACCTATGTAGGTAAGAATTGTGTCATCATCTTGACATTGGATAGTGTTAATAGTGGTAGAATCTTCATCAATTATTTTAGGATGAATGAGAGGAAGGGACCTTGTTTCCTTACCCTGATGATAGGTGAGAGGCCCCAAATGGATGACATTTATTAATTTTTTTTTAGGAGGTATAGATACCTCTGATTCAATAGGTGATTTTGGAGAAGAAGGTGGAGAAGGAGAGACTGGTGCTTTGAAAATTGGTTCATGGGAGGTTTTAGTGAGTTTATTCAGTTCATCATATCTCACCCCATGCCTCTTTTTGGCATTTTCAATGGTGTTGCTAGTAGGATAGTCAATAGGCATATGGACACCTTATTTGTAATGACCTAAACCAAATCCTTTATAGACACACCTATAGAGATAGGTGTGAGCTAATCTAGGGTTACTCTAAGAAAGAGAAGTCATAAGTAAATGGTTGTGGTGAAGAAGATGGATTGCTGACAATGGGAGCTTGATCAATTCCCTCATATGTGAAATTAGTTTAAAGGTTAGTGGGCCTATAAGGGATGACCATCCCAATATGTGGATCATAATTTGAGTGTATGTGAAGCCTTCCATATTATTGTGGGGTATGAAACATGTCAAGCATCAAAAAATGATATTCACCAAGTGACAAATGTTGAAAGGTCTCCTCCATGCGATCTTTATTAGGAATTTGTGTTACCAGTATCTGTGTAACCATGAGAGTGGAGCTTGTGGAATCTTCAAATGAATCATGTGAGGAAGATGATGTCTTCAATGGGATGAAAACATCATTGGGACTATATGTCATATTACATGTTTTAAATAGAGGTGGGTCAATAGGTATAACATGTACTTATCCATCATGTTCAAACTTGACACAACAGTGCAAAGTTGAGGGTACACATGGCATAACATGTATCCAAGGTCATCCAAATAGTATGTTATATTGGTAATATCCTTCCATAACATAAAAGAGATTAATAATTATGCGGGGACCTACATGAATATGTAAGATAATAGTGCCCACCATAGTAGTTATAGTATCATTAAAGGATTAGAGTACCACATCAGTTTAAGACATGCAATTTTTAGGAAGGGCTAGATTTTATAGGCATGGGTGTAAATAATATTAATACTAGATTCCCCATCAATCATAACTCTCTTAATATGAGTTTGATCAATATATGTGGTAATAAAAAGGGTAGAATATTGATCTTCAGGGTGTTGAAATGAAATTTTTGAATCACTAAAAGAAATCAGGGAGATATAATTAAGGGAGCCAACCAAAGCTACAAGAGGTTGGGGATAATACAATTGTACCTAAATTACTTGAAAAGAATTAGTCAAAGCTTGACAGTGTTGGGATGAGCTTTGGATTAACTCATATAAAGACATTTTCATAGGAGTTTGGTGAAGCTGTTTCACCATTGAGCTTTGTATAACATCTGAAGATGTTGTTTTAGGAACACCCAAGATGGAAATATTAGGATTAGTAGGAGGAATGTCTTTGGTGAAGGGATGGGTCTAAGGTGTAGTGACCTTTTCCTTAGCTTTATCCTTTTGGTTTTGTGACCGTGTGGCCACATTAACTATGTTGATTTGAAAAGTAGGTGAAGGAGGTGGTAAAGGGGTTATGATGACATCTTTGGGTTTGAATTTAGGTGGAATAGTAGGAGGCACTATAGATTATAAAGGTGGAATAATATTAAGGTTAATAATAGTGTCATTGAAAAGATTTTCAACATTGGAGTATTACTAAATAATCATTGTGAGGGCTTTACAATTCTCAGTATCATGTCCAGGTGAACAATGATATAAACACACTTGTGTATCATCAAACCAAGATGACTTCATTCTAAGAGGACTATATGGATTAATGGGAGGAAGATATATTACTGAAGATTGTAATAAATGATGTAATAAAAAGCTTTGAGAGGATGTAAGTGGGCTCACACTTGTTGTACTAATAGGAGTGGACACCTTCTTTTGCTTCAGTGTTGGAAAGGTAATTTTACCTGGTGTCTTGTTCAGTGATGGTGGAGTTACGTGTTTTGTTGTCACTTTCTTAGTGTCATATGTGAGATGCCTACTAGATGGAAAAGGTAGGAGTGGAGGTAGTTTAACCTTTTTTTTGGCTTGGTTAGATGATATTCCAACTAAAGTAGAAGGATGCAGCCCCAAAATGGATGGTAAAGTTGAGGGTTGAAGAAGGGATTGGTGAGATCTAAGAGGATTAAAATTATTATATATTTTAGGGTGAGAAATTCCAACTTGTATTTGAGGAGTTAAATCTAATTTCACCTATAGATGAATTAAATTAGAAATGAGGTATAAACCTAAGGGCCTGATCTGCTTTAATGTAATAGATTCCTATGAGGGTGAGGGTTCTGACATAGATGGCTGAAATTTTGGTGCTTGTGGTGAATAAGTTCTAGATTTATCAAATACCTTAGGGTAAAGGGTAGTAAGGGGATTGGTAGTAAAGGTAAACATTCATTGTGTTAGATATGGAGTTTTAAGCCAGTCCCAAAATGCTGTATGGTCAAGCTTTGTGGAGTCAAGACATTTTATAATTTTCACCAAACGTGAGAAGGGTTTTGACAAAGTTGATGTAGGCCTTATGGTTGTGTATTTATAAAGATACAATGTTTGGGGAAGAGGGAAATTATTGGTTTTTTCTACTTTAGGCCAAAGATGAGAAAGAACCACACCAGGGTCTTCTTCGATAGAGACAGGAGAAGAGACTTGATCTGCCATGGGTGGAGGGGAGGTAGGAAAAGTAGGCTCTTCAAGAGGTTAAAGCATAGGTATTATGGCTCCCTCAACTTGTGGGTGAGGTACGGGTAAATTATGATCCTCTATAGGTAAAATAAGGGGTAAGAGTGGTGCAATTAGAGTAGGCACAATAGGTCTCTCATCTATTATGGGAGTAGATGATATTGACTCTTTTAGGTGTAGAGGTGAAGTGGTTGCGGTAATACTCTCTATAGGTGGAGGAGAAGTAGGCAAATAAGGTTACTTAAGAGGGTATAATACATGAATGATGTTCCCTTCAACATGTGGTTGAGGAATAGGTAGGGTGTGGTATTCAAGTGGTAAGAGAATAGGTAATATTGGTGTAAATAGAATTGGGATTATAGGCTCCTTAGGTGGCAAAAGGAGTGGTAAAGGAACCTCTTCCTCTTAAGGGAGTGGAACAGGTGAAATAGGATCTTCTATTTGAGGAGGAAGAATGGGAAAAATAGATGCCACTAAATGTGGGGTAGTAGTTGATGAAATAGGTGTCTCCAGTTGAGGGGCAGGTTAAACTGAAGATAAAGGAAAAACCATATTAACCATATGGATATTATGATCACTTTAGTTAGTTGTGGATTGGACAATATTTTGATTTGGTGAATGGTTAGGAAAAGGGTGTTTGAACACATCCATACTTTGATTAGGATGTACATTAGGATTATCCAAGATGAGCTCACCTCTATCAATCATATCTTGAAATAATGTTCTTTAGTGTCTTGAAATTATTAGAGTTGTGGTCTTTAACTCAATGGTAACTGCAAAACTCATCTTCCTTGTACCAAGTTGGGATAATATGGGAAGGGTCAAACTATATAGGAGGTTTAATCCGAGGAAGGGTTATGACACCTTATTGTAATATTTTCTCCAAGATGGATGTATATGATTCCCTAATTGGAGTGTATTGTATTTGTTTATACCATTGTTGGAATTGCTTGGTTAGATTTTAAGAAGTCAAAGAATTTGATTAGTTTGTGGTTGTGGAAGAGGCTAACTTAATGACCACTACATTGGTAGAGACTTTAGCCTTTTGGTTAGAGGGAGAAGTTTTAGAGGAGGAGGATTCATTTTACTTGGTATTGAGATTCTTATTATGTAACTTGACTTTGCCTTCATCAATAGCGTAAATATCTAGTTTTTGTGCCATTGTAAAAATTTCATCAAATGTGAAAAAAATTTGTACCCAGAGTGTGGATGAGATGTGCTTAGCACATGCCCTTGATAAAATCTCAATAAGCTTAGGTTGGGGAAAGGAGGAGAGTTGATTAATCAAGCTTCTCCAATAAGCAACAAAATCTGCAATAGAATCATCATTGAATTGTCTGATAGAATATAGGTCTATTATAGAAAATTGCTTAGAAATGTTAATAGAGAAATTATCTAGGAATATTTGTGGAAGTTGGGTAAATGAGAAAAGGTAATGATGAGGTATAGAGCTATACCAATCCAAGGTAGAACCTGAAAGAGACATAGGGAAAGTGCGAAGTAGTAACACATCATCATGCCCTATTAAATAACAAGCATGTCTAAATGCTTGAAAGTGCTATTGTGGGTCCTTTTTACTCTAGAAATGAGTAAATTTAGGGAGCTCCCATTGGCTTGGATGAGGGTGAATAGGCCTAGAAGGATGGATTGGTTCATTTCATATCTGATTATAAGATAATACATTCTTTGAACCAAAAACATATGTCTCTAGATTAGACATCTCATCCATCAACATCTTAATGAGGTCTGGAGGGGGATTAGTTTGGGGGATTCCTCCTAAGTTATAGGGAAGCTGATAGGAAGTAGAGGGAGTGTATGACATATATTGTTGAGGTTGTGTTAGGGAAACATAAGGATAATGAGTCATAGGCTAAGGTGCAAAAAGAAAAGGGACTTGTCCCATTGGGTTGGAGACTATGCTTTGGTTGGTTATTATTACTGTAGGTTGGATTATTGGCATGGTTAGACTAGATGAAGGGTGAGTCATAACTTGGGTAATTATAGGAGTGAGGGTGGATGGAATAGGTACCAATAAATTATGGAATGGGGCGTGACTTGGTTGAACTGGTTGTGGTTGTGAAAGTAGGGAACTTACTCTAATGTTTAGGTGGGATTGGGCAGTGGGAGATGACACATTTTGGACATTGTATATAGTTGGGTTACTCATTGAAGTGGTGGTTTGGGTAACCATGGGGAAAATAGTGGATGTAATTGAAATTGAGGTTGTATCCATTAAAGAGGTTGGCATACCATAGATTGGGTCACCCAAGGAATTATGGGTTCAAATCATAATAAGTTAATACTGAAGGGCTACCACATTTTGATCAAGAAATTTAGAAAAATCTTGATCTCCCTTAGGCAAAATGGGAATTTGGTTAGGGATGGGAGTATGCTTTATATCTAAAGTATGCTCCATGGTAGAATCAAAAGTGAGAGGGGAAGGTGGAAGTGGTTGTTGGCTTGCGTAGTCGATAAGAATTTTGGCTTGAGTTCATGTCAATACCATGAAAGAGGTGGTTTAAATAGTCTTACTACCGTATATTTGAAATAGAATAAAGGAAAACCAAGTTTGAGTGCAGGAAAATGGGTTATTTTAGCTTGATATTTTGAGTAGAAACTACACAGTCATCAACATCGATAGGGATAACCGATATCGGTAGGAATAGTTCACTAATGTCAGTGGAATAACTGATGTTGGTAGGTCAAGTTTATCAATACTGGTAGGATTAACTAATTTTGGTCACTGTGAAATCCTAAGAAATAGAAAATATGATGTTTTAAAGAAATTAGAGGCTAAAAATAGGTAAAATAGTGGATGTAAAAGGTCTATGTAAGAAGGAATAACACTCAGAAAACTTGAGATAACAAGTTATACAAACTATGTTTTAGAAATAGTAGTGATTTTTTGAATTAGATGAAAAGTATAAAAAGAACATTTAGGTAACTATTAAATCCTGGAGATTAATTTTTTTAGTCTCGTGTTGGTTTATGCCTTAATCAAATAACGAGAAGAGAATTTGGTTATCAAAGGTACTAGAAAGCAATCTAGAGCTGGTTTTAGGTTAGTTTTGGTACTCAAGAGGAAATATGTGTTAGACTAAGTATGTGGCTTGTTATAGAAGCTTGCTCTCTACACTTCACAAACCTAGAGCCGAGCTAGGCCACTTAGATAGAATATACCTTCTGTCTAGAGAATATACTCTACCAGAGAATGGAATGGGTTCCCCTTGGTGGTGAAATCCAAGTAGGATAGCTGGGTGGGGTAAGGTGATCTACAAGGTGATGAAATATTGATGGGCCTTCTCTTAGGTGAGTTTAAATGCTTGTTTATGTGAATGTGATTTGGTTGTGTAACATAGGTTTACTACGATTTATTCAAAATGCTTGTAATTAACTAGGTGAGCTAATATGCAACAAGCAAACTATGAAATAGAGTAAGTTTTAAACCCAAATATGAAATGTTTAGATTCAAATGAAAATAGAGAGGAAATAGGAATAGATTATGAATTTGACTATCCTAATGCACAAGCAAGAGGAAGTAAATAAAGGATTCTCTTTAAAAAAAGAAAAAGAAAATGACAAATTGCTAAGAAAGAAAATTTTAGTTTTAATGCTTTTTAAATAGAGAATAAGATATTGAATTTTTTATTTTTAATAGAAAAGAGAAGGAAGAAGTGAAAAAAATGAATTTTTCACTATAATGCACCTATATAAATGTTTGAAACAAGAAATGAACCCAAGGAAAAATCTAGGGTCCCACCGGGTGTGCCAAAAATGTTTCACTAAATTTTGTCCATTTTAGGTTTGAAGGAAAATAGAAAGAAAGATGGGGATAAGTGATTAGAATGAACCTAGATTTGGTTTGCATGCCATATCTAGACATTGTGAGCACTCCTCTTTGGCTGGGGAGGACTACCTACAAATAATAAAACACTACCACAAGATGTTTGTTAGTAGATAAATGAGTGGGTTACCAAGCTATGTGCTTGTTCTAAGAAGTGTGAAACTTCCCTAGAGATGATAGTCCACTTTTGAGAGGTAAACTAATAAAAAATAATTGAAAGAGAGAGTGAATGAGAGATAAGATTACCATTTTTAACAACCTGTACATAGCGGAGAGTGATAGGGTACAGGTGAGGTACTTTGTTTGTGTTTTAAAATTCATCTAGGTAGGTTTAGAAGAGGCTAGGGAATCCATAGTCATCAACATTGGTAGGGGAATGACTGATATCAGTTATACTATCGAGGTCGGTAGTGAGGTAACTGATGTCAATTAGGCTGCCAAGGTCAGTAGGGGCAATAATTAACTATAAAGTTGTAGAAGGCTTTCCCAAGTCTGGGAACTAGTTTGAATCAGGTCAGGGAGGTTGAGAGAGTTATGAGAGGGAGATTATGGCTTGGTTAAGTTTGGTCAAAGGTTTGGTATATCAAGTAAAGGGGAAATAAGCAAAGAATATTTATAACTCCCTCATAAGGGTATAGTAAAAAGTGCATAAAGTAGTATAGGGTAGATATAAAGAAATATAAGAATAAATATTTAAATGACCTATAGTATCAGTGATAAACTTAGTTGTGGTGGTCACTGAATGATAAGTGCCAGGTTGATGGTCCCTATTAGGGAGTCTGAATCTAAGTGCCTGAATAGAGAGAACAAATATGTGATGTTAATCCTCAAGAGTTCAGTTGTTGATTGTGATTGACTTATGTAGGGTGATTTTAAGCTTGGATGTCAAAAAATAGAATGTTGAGAGCCTGAATGAGAGTAAGAATTGATTTTATCAGTTTTTGCTGACCTAAACTATAGGTTAGAGTTTGCCTTATATTGCCAACGTCGATGACTCCACCGATGTCGGTCATGGGTTGACCGACGTCGATGACCCTAGAATAGGTAAACCTTTCTATTTTTAGCTTGTTTTTTTTGTTGTTGTGCATGCCAAGTGTGACACCCATTATAAAATGGTAAACATAAGAGGTTAGGAAGGAAGTAGTTGTTTAGGAATTTAGTTTGGAAGTGGGAATAAGTCTTGGGTAGTTATGATGAGGGGACCAAGTCTTGAGGTGACTCATCAGGGGAGAATTATTCATAGGGTGAGGTGGCTAGGTAAGGTGGCAATATGAGTTTTTAATTAACTTAATTAAGTATTTTAAATTAATTAAATGTGTGAGGGGTAAAAGTATGGGTTAAGGAGATTTACTTGTTATTATTAAAATGGGTTTGGGGGGGGGTTTCAACACAAGGAGTTACACACATATGTGTGACATAATTTTGGTGTCTGTATGTATGTTTCATGGGTACTTGAGCGTGATATAGGCATACATGATATCCATGATCAATGATCATACATTTATCATACCTTTTATTTTCCCACATGTAGCACTACATTGGGGGCATCTTGATTTTTATATGATCATGATTAACATAGGTTCTATTATTTTATGATCATTTCCATTATCACATTAAGATTATATACTGATATTTACACATGCCTATACTCATGTTGATATATTACACCATGTACTTAGAATTCTATTCTACATGAAATTTTACTAACATATTTATGCATGAACTATTATGACATGCTTATGCTATTTGTTTAGATTTCATTTACTTCATATCTTTATATGGATTACTTTAGTGTACTTGCTTATATTTATTGTGGAAAATTTGAACATGTTCATTTTTTTTGGCCACAATGCCTTGAATATTGCATGTTTCTTTGATGTATGGACATTTACATATGTATTCCCCTTGAGTGTGCAACATTTAAACATGCCCCTTATTTTTAGTATCCTTACACCTCTCTTTGCATAAAATTTGACTTCTATAAATGTGTGCTTGATTTTTTGTTGAGAATTTTATCTTCTAGACATTTGCATGATATACATGCATATTAGGGATTGTTTTTTATGCACACTATGAACTTCATTGATATATCTAATTCAACATGATACTACTATATGCTTCTTTACGATATGATTCACATAGATATAACATAGTTATCTTATCCTGTTAAGTTAAGGTGACTATCAATTTTTCATTCCCCTCACATCAAAGTGGGGGGGGGGGAATATCAGTGGGGGCATGTCATAGAGGCATGATTCCACATACATATAGTTGAAAAAAAAGGTAAAATTTGATTCAGTTTACATGATTTAGATATACACATGGGACATAATTATATATATTTGGCACATATTTGGGATAAATATATTTATATTTGTGATATATATTATACATATTTTATAGATAATAGGTTACATTTTGACAAATAATTTATCTTGAGACACATTCGAGGTGCATATGTAGTGTAAATGTATTAATTTACAAATACATTATTCACATTATACCAATATTTATGCACCAACTCTACCAAGATGCACAGTTTGAGATTTTATCTGGTGTAGTAGTTGGTTTATTTGATTAATGTGATTGAGATTATATAATCTCAATGGAATTGGTACTATTTATTATTATTTAAAGTTGATATGGTTATAACATTTGACTTAGGTGAGATTGGCTAGATTATGATACATTATAGTTGTGAATTTGATATTTTGAGCTCTTGATGGAATTAGAACAACTCAAACTTATACCATATTGGGGGCATGATCACCCTATAATTATCTTCTTCAAATATCTAAGGTTTGCTTGTGAACCTATCTCCAATGCTTTAGCTAGGAAGCATCATTATCAAAGCAAACTATCAAGGGTAATATGGTTGCATTGACACATAGGTATACTCCTTACTCTTTTTTCTTTCAATTGTTTTTTAATTATTCATTTTCATATTATATGTGCTAATTACACATGTAAAATATCTTAGTTATAGGTTATATGCATATTAAAAATTTAAACAATGCTCAAACAAAGTAGGTGTGTTATACATACCACAATACACTTTCCTTTCCTTTAAAATAGTAATTTCATCTTTATGAATTACTAGATTAAAGTTGGGGGGGGGGGCAGCGTAGATGCTTAAATCTAGATCTATATGTTAAACTAAGTCTTTTACACTTGATAAATATCAATCAAGTCTCTTCCTTTTAGTTATTAAGTTTAGTGGTAGCTGATAGGTTCGCATTCATAACCTCATTGGGCCAAAATGCTTATTTTATATTCTGACCCTATTATCCTAATTATATAAATCAAATGTAGTCTAAAATACATTTAAATTATCATATGTATTATTCACTATCAGTTATATATCTGCAAAAAACTTCTATGTTCCTGGATAATTATGTTCATAAAATAGTTGTAGATAGGATCACTAGATCAATGAATGCATATGATGGAGTGATCTCATTAGTCTAGCAAGTGCACATCACATTAAAACTACTAGTAAATGAAATCATGCATACAAGAATATTGCAAAGGAATTTTCCAGGATCTCTATATAAATGAATGGTCATGGTGAAGTGATTATGCGAGTCAAGCAAGCACACATCACATAATTAAAAGCAATTGAAACCATCAAGTGATAATATTACACAAAGAGATTGGATTTAAGGACAAAGATGAATTACTTATACAAAGTCTCAAAGTTCATAACTCTCACATCTCTCAAAGCTATCATAGGTCACAACTAACTCAAATAATCCATAATATACTGCATTAATTGCCTTGCATTTCAATAGAAATATGAAGGGAAAGAGGTGCATATATAGGTTGGAGAGGGAAAGATACCACACATTCTAGTGAATATGGGATTAATATTCCCAAGTAACCCAAATGACCTCTAGATCCCTAAGCAAATAAATACAACCATGTAGGCAAAACCCAGTGGGAAAAAATGCCTACACCAAAAGTTCAGACTTGGATGACAACATTGATGCTACTATTCATCCTCCAATGTAAGTGTCCATGCCTTACAAACACTCAAATTTTTAAATCTTTCAAAATATATAGGTTGAACTATTATTTTTCATTAAAACTTCCATGAGGAACTTTTAAAAATAAGTGGTATAAATACAATTCAAATCCAATTCATTATTCATCTAGTAAATACCAAATAAGCACCTATTCAACCTCATTCAATCGATTACACAAATGAGTTATACTACCCCATTTTTTTCTATTTCTATATTAGTCATAAGAGAAATCATATTATATGTTTGAATCATTCAAAGTATAACCCATGAGCTATATTTGTGAATTTACAAGATAGATAACTACATGCACTTGCATATAACATTATTGTTAGGTTGTGGAGCTAAAAGCTTCACTAATGCAGACATGGAGGAGGTTGTTGAGAGGTTGCTGAGTTGCAGAGCAACCAACATTGGTCTGATCAACCGACATTGGTCATATACAATGAGAAGAGAAACCGACGTCGGTCACCTCTAGGCAGATAGGGACCGACGTCGGTCACCTGTGCAGTTTCGAAAGTGCCAATTCATAGACAGTTAGTTAACGAACTGGTTGTTTGCATGTTAAGAGGCTAATTTTAGTCTTGAGCTATGGATCTAATTATTATAATTAGATGTCTAATTATTGTTTGCATGAGATCTATATAATAGACTCATGGGCTGTATTGTAATATGTGCTAGTTTAGAGTTGAGCTTGATTAGCTCCTTCTGTGTGTGAAGAGAGCAAGGGTAGCTCCTCCTAGTTCCACAGTAGTGCCAAGTGTGGGTGCTGGTTTGGAGAATCAAAAGGGTTCTTCATGTGTGTAGGATCTTGGTTGGTAGGTGTGTAAGGCCACATTTGGAGATCTACATGTGCAAGTAAGATAATTGATTTGTAGGTATGTGTGTGTGCGAGGTCAAAGGAAATCTGTAGGTGGCAGCAGGATCAAGGTGATAGCAACACAACAGGTAGCAAGATCAAGAGATATCTACTTGGAGTATGGTGTGTACTTAGTTATAGAGCATAGAGGAAGGCAAGGTAGATCCTTCCAATAGTAAGATCATTTGAGTTGTAGGTTGTTGCAAGTTCATGGGAGATCTACTTGGAGTACGTTGTGTACTCAGTTGAGTATGTGTGTATACTTGGTGTACTGGCAGTAGTAAATACTGACTGGTTGGAGGTGAACACCAACTCTATGTTTGAGTTGTGTGTTGGGACCGTAAGAGAGAGAGTGAGCTCTTGAAGAGATTTACTGTTTATGCCCTAGAGGTGTGTGAGCCCTAGAGGTGTGTAAGGAAGAAGACTGTGGCATCTTCTTTGTTGTATTTCCTTTTGGAAGAGTATTAATACAATTGGGTATTATCTCTCATATCTGTGTTGTTTCTGATTCTAGTTACTTATTGCTTCTGGTTAATTCCACATGTTTAGTTGCTTGGTAATCAATTGTGCTTCCTAGATTCCAACAAGTCGTATCAAAGCATGTTTGTTGTTCTAGATGCCTATCAAGTGGTATCAGAGCTAAGGTTACAGGAAGCAAGTTTTGTGTTTGATTACAGGTCACTCTTAAGGGTTTCTAATTGAGTGGGAGTATAGCAATGGCAGAAGAAAGTACACTAAGAATGGAGGAATTCAAAGGCACGAATGGTCAATTACGGTGTTATGGAAAGAAAGAGCAGGGAAAGAAATATTGCTGGTTCGTAGAAGATCAACATGAAGGAACTAAAGAAGTAGATGTTGCAGGTGTTGTTACACAGGATGCTCTAGGATGTTTCTTGGATAAATTAGAATCTTGGTTTATAGATTCTATTGCCTCTTTCCATGTAACCCAAAATAGAGGGGTTGGTGAGCCTTGTCAAATTATTGGCAAAGGGGAAGTGTGGCTAAAAGTGCAGACGGCCAACACACGGGTGTTGAAGGAGGTCATGCAGTTCCCAATCTTGAAGATGTAGCTAATTTCTTTAGGAAAGTTGGGTGATGAGAGATGCACATGAACTCTCACAGTGGATTCTTAGAATGTTACCAAGGATGCACTTGAATTATCATGTGGTAAGAAAGCAGGTACTCTTTATCTACTTGCTTGTATTACTGATTCCAATTCTATTGCATAGGTGTGGCTTTGTAAGCTTGGTCACATAAGTGAGAAGGGAATGGATGTTCTTAAGTCAAATGGTAAGAGTTCAACTTCGGAGAGCATAGACCAAGATTTTTGTAAGCAGTGGGATGCTACAAGAAAGGATTGGATTTATTGCAGGAAAAGGAAGACTGATGTATTTGATAAACTTAAGAACTAGAAAGCCTTGGTTTTCTTGGAGGAGATGATGGATAGAGATCAATGGATGGGACTGAATATCTCTGAGTAGGGTAGTTTAGATAGGGTTTTCATTCAAAGAAAGCTCACGAGTAAAAAGTCATCACTCACAGGCGAACACAAGTACCAGCGTCGATTAAAGGTAACTGACGTTGAACAAACAAGTACCGATGTTGGTCATGTGTAGACCAGAGGAGTTGGTGGTGTCGGGCAAGTGGAGACCGATGTCGGTAGGATAACCAGTGTCAATGACCTAGATAGTCACAAGAAACCGACGTTGGTTGGATGCAGACTATGTGGTGACCGAGGTCAGTCACTGGAATGGATTTTGGGTGGACAACAAGCTGTCAAGGAGTCTCAAATGCCCATATGGAGGACTGAAAGGGTAAGTAAGCCTCAAATTCATTATTCCTCTTATTTATACTTGTTACTCACTACAGAGCAGGAAGGATCTAGTAAACAGTGGGAGCATGGCACGAATATGATGTAGAATCAAATGGGAGATTTGGTAGGGTTGCCAGCTGATATGAAAGCACTGAAAGATGAATGGATACCTTAGTTAAATAGAGAATGGATACATGAGATGGAAGGCCAGGTCATATGGTCTTGAGGAAGCTCCAGGACAGTGGTACAAGTTTGACAGGTGGATGACAAAGCATGGCTTTAGTCAATGTCATTTTAACTACTATAGTTTCTTTACCAGGTGGATGATGATAGCTACATCATCTTGTTACTGTATGTTGTGTGTTTGCTTGATGTAAGGTTACACATACAAGGTTTTTTTGAGCTAAAGGTAAAGTTAGTTCAGAGGTGTGTCATGAAGAATTTAAAGGAGCAAAATTCTTTGGTATAAGTGTATCTTAGAGACAGGGAAGATCACATGTTGATGTTGTCATAAGATGATTGTGTGAAGGTAGTGCAGGATGCAAAATAGGGTAGCACACCTATAGATGGACAGTTCATAAAATAGGGTCCCCAATCACATGATGAGGTTGAGTACATGTGTACTCCCTGAGTTTGCCCAAGCAGTGGGTGCTGCTAGAAAGTTTGTAGTCAATCCGAAAAGGAAGCACTGGAAAGTAGTTTAGTGGGTTCTCAGGTATCTGAGAGGGACCAACAGTAGGTTGACATGCTATGTAGGGTCAAGTACTTTGGATGTGGTAGGTTACTTGGATGACAGGTGTTGCACCATAGGATGTGTGGTGGTTGGTCTTCATGATTGAGCTTGAAGAGGGATACAAGCCAGGAAATAGATTAGATGGTGTATAGGTATAGGTACAGTGTAGCTATTTATCTCGAAGTGGGAGATTGTTAGGTTGTGGAGCTAAAATCTTCATTGATGCAGACATGGAGGAGGTTATTAAGAGGTTGCTGAGTTACAGAGCAACCGATGTCAGTCTGATGTGGTAGGTTACTTGGATGACAGGTGTTGCACCATAGGATGTGTGGTGGTTGGTCTTCATGATTGAGCTTGAAGAGGGATACAAGCCAGGAAATAGATTAGATGGTGTATAGGTATAGGTACAGTGCAGCTATTTATCTCGAAGTGGGAGATTGTTAGGTTGTGGAGCTAAAATCTTCATTGATGCAGACATGGAGGAGGTTATTAAGAGGTTGCTGAGTTACAGAGCAACCGATGTCAGTCTGATCAACCGACATTGGTCATATACAGTGAGAAGAGCAACTAATGTCAGTCAGGGATTGGCTGGTGTTAGTCACCTCCAGGTAGACAGGGACCAACATCGGTCACCTGTGTGGTTCCAAAACTGCCAGTTCATGGACAGTTAGTTAACGAACCGATTATTTTCATGTTAAGAGGCTAATTTTAGTCTTGAGTTATGGATCTAATTATTGTAATTGGATGTCTAATTATTGTTTGCATGAAATATATATAATAAACTCATGGGCTATATTGTAATGTGTGCCAGTTTAGAGTTGAGCTTGATTAGCTCCTTCTGTGTGTGAAGAGAGCAAGGGTAGCTCCTCCTAGTTCCACAGTAGTGCCAAGTGTGGGTGCTAGTTTGGAGAATCAGAAGGGTTATTCATGTGTGTAGGATCTTGGTCGGCAGGTGTGCAAGGCCATGTTTGGAGATCTACATGTGTAAGTAAGATCATTGATTTGTAGGTGTGTGTGTGTGCGAGGTCAAAGGAGATCTATAGGTGGTAGTAGGATCAAGGTGACATCAACATAATAGGTAGCAAGATTAGGAGAGATCTACTTGGAGTATGGTGTGTACTCGGTTATAGAGCATAGAGGAAGGCAAGGTAGATCCTTCCAATAGTAAGATCATTTGAGTTGCAGGTTGTTGCAAGTTCATGGGAGATCTACTTGGAGTACATTGTATACTCAATTGAGTATGTGTGTATACTTGGTGTACTGGTAGTAGTAGATACTGATTGGTTGGAGGTGAACACCAAATCTATGTTTGAGTTGTGTGTTGGGACCGTAAGAGAGAGAGAGTGAGCTCTTGAAGAGATTTATTGTTTATGCCCTAGAGGTGTGTGAGCCCTAGAGGTGTGTAATGAAGAAGACTGTGGCATCTTCTTTGTTGTATTTCCTTTTGGAAGAGTATTAATACAATTGGGTATTGTCTCTCATATTCTGTGTTGTTTCTGATTCTAGTTACTTATTACTTCTGGTTAATTCCACATGTTTAGTTGCTTGGTAATCAATTGTGCTTCCTAGATTCCAACAAGTGGTATCAGAGCATGTTTGTTGTTCTAGGTTACCTGACAATTATACACCATTGTTTACACACAAGACAACACATAAGGGAAAACTAAATATGTCTAAGGGCATATTCAGAGTATTGGATATAGAGGCAATGCTTATTAATAGAGGGTTTCTTGAGATAAGCTCAACTTCATGATCCCACTAACCCATTTTTGGGAAAGTGATAAGACCTAAGAGGAGGATATAAGGTTTGAGCTATATTTTTATATTAAAATATTGTGTGCCCAATTTGAACACATAATCTAAAAGTCAAAATAAAACCTAGAAAGACCCAGGTGGGAGTTTTGGTCAATAATCAATATTCCTAAAATATAGATGCATTTAAGCTTGGATAATAGTGTCAATGCAAGTGTCCACAGGGTGACACAAGTGTTTGTGCTAATGTAAAACTAATTTTAAGAGTTTGACAACTAGATTAAAATCATCATACAACATGATTTTACACCTACATCACTCAGATTTGCCTATGCATTAGTGTATAAATTAATTACAATTTCTCCTTTGTATTGATATTATCAAAATATTGAATGTTGTATTTTATATATATAACATATGCTTAGATTCAATATTTCTTATCAGAATATCATTAGAATATAAATTAATTAATAATGGCCTAATTTTTAGAGTAGTTTACTCCTTATTTTATTAGGTTACTCTCCTTCCTATTAATACTTATTTCCAAAAATGGTTAAACACCATCCCACTAACCCATTTTTATAGGTGAACCTAGTGTTGAAAGTGGATCTAGGGTTTTGATTCAAAAAGAAGGAAAAAAATCTATCTACATGGGATCAAAAGTATCTAAATACATAATAATCACTTGTAGGCATAAACAAAGTGATACAAATTTTAATAGACCTATGTATATATCCCATATGGTCCCAATCATTAGTAGATAATTTTTCCCTACCACAATCATCTAACAAAGAATTGGACTCATCCTAGTAGGCACAAACACTCTATTTCCATATATGAATGATCATTGACCTATTCCAAACCTATGGTAATGTTTGTACACTATCATAGACCAAAATATAATAAAAAAGTCTAAGTACCCTTTCTTCTAAGTCATTTACATAAAAATTAAATTACAACAAATTGGTAATACTCCACTACTTACCCTAAGATTTGTATGTGGATTGTTATATCTTATGCAATTTAAATTATTTATAGTTTTATCTTAATTATATAATCTAAATATAAATTTAGATAAAACATAATGATGAAACCTTCATTACTTGAGTATGAAAAACCCTAAGTTCCCATAGGGTTTCATTCTACCTTATTAGGGTTTTAGACTTGATTTTTGAGTTCCCCTTATCATATACACAACTATGAAATTTATCTCTCTATCCTATCAAGACTTCTTCTATTAGGGTTGTGACTTGTTACCATACATATTTGGCTCATATCTAACTCAAAAAGACTCTATTTTCAAAACTATCTGAGGTTTTTTTTATTCATATTGATATAATAAAAAACCTATTTTGTTTCCTAAAATTATTTACAAATTTTAAAAAAATAAGGTTATATTATTTTTAGTAAATTTGGCCTAGAGGTTGAAGGATACATTTATTTTTAAATTTTTTTGAGTTTTGTTTATCTACATATTTTTATCAATAACCTATTATTTTTACCTAAAATTACTCATAAGTATTTTGGGGTAGTTAGTTCTATGTTCACCCTTATCCTAAGAGTGGGCCTTGTGCTTGTATTCTTTGTCATTTTAGGGTGTGGTAAGTTCTCTATGAGTATGCATCCTAAGGTACATAATATGTATAATCCTATTGATACTTTATATTCTACCCATGCCATACCTTATAGATATGTTAATGAATGGATAGATCAAGTTGTAGATGATCATGCTTGTGTACCTATTAATAATACTTATGTCAATGAAGAATATGCTTGTGTGAGTGAAGTAATTGACTATTATAATTATGATCATGATGATTGGAACTATAGTGATATATATTAATCAATAAATGTATTAATTAATTTAGTGTTAATTTCTTCTTGTTCTAGTGTATGAATGGTGGAAGAGTGTAAAGAAGGCAAAGGATAATTGACTTACTAAATTTTAAGCCTAGTGTATTTTTCTTCTTCTTCACTAAATTTTTATACATACATATATATATATATATATATATATATATATATATATATATATATATATATATATATATATATATATATGTATGTATAAAAATTTAGTGAAGAAGAAAAATACACTAGGCTTAAAATTTAGTAAGTCAATTATCCTTTGCCTTCTTTACACTCTTCCACCATTCATACACTAGAACAAGAAGAAATTAACACTAAATTAATTAATACATTTATTGATTCTACTAGGATTCCACATAAAAATGTAGATAAATTAATGCAATTAACAAGTAATTCACTTGTTGAGTCTCATGATGTTATGCCTTACAATGATGTTTCTAACACTAATGCTTTTGTAAGTAACATACAATATGATGATACTATTATTGAAAAAGAATGTGATGTTTTTCCTTATTTTCAAATAGAATGTGATACAACTAAAAAAAAAATAATTTTATTCCTTATTTTCTATAAAATAAATGTGTTGATAATTATAAATATGAAATGATGCCTCTAAGGAATGTAATAATGATTCTAAGTAAAGAAATGATATAAATTTTTGTGAGTAATATTTTACAGCTATGTCTAAGATAGATGGTAAGGTGAAATATATGAATGAATATTTACAAACCATCACCATACCTAATATTAATATCTTGTCTATTATACATGTAATTAATGAGCTTCAAAATCAAGATATTGCTATGAATTTATAATTAAAGTCATGTAATAATGACAATGTCTGGGCATGTGCTTGTGCTTATCATAATAAATTCAATAAATTGAGATCATAAAAGTTAATTTTACCCAACTAAGGAGATCCATGATAAGGAAGCATTAAATAATATAATTCATAAGACTCCTTTAAAAGTGAATCAACTTATACCATTCGATAGATTCAAAGATCAACCAAATACTATTCTACAAACACTCAATAAGAAGTTAGTCAAATTGCCTTCTAATCACCATCACCCTACACATTATCTAACATGAGTGGGGGAAAACTTGTTTTGTAACTATAATTATATCAATGGGCATAGAGATACCAATTTTTATGCATTACAAAATAAACTTGAACAACTCATGGATAAAGGTGTTATTGTATTTGACAAATATAAGAATACCCTTACAAGTTTGGATTATCCATCTCCATCTAGTTCAAAATTTATTAGGATTGAAGTATCCTAGGAAGCTACTAAAAAGGAACCAATAGTCATTCAATATATTATATCATGTGAACATAGACAATGTATTAGTGTTGATGACAGGAAAAAATACAATACATGTACAATTGAGTTTTTCAAAGAGTTTTAATATGATGAACATAATTTAGAACATACAAGTAATAATGAAGATGCAATAGGGCATATTACTATACCAATTTATATTGGGTTCAAGATAATAGATATATTATTATATGTCAAACCCACTTTTATGTTATAGATACTAAATTTGAATTATATAGCACCTCAATTTTACATACTTTACAAGTACTTATCATGGATGTACCCTTCAGTTCTTAGACCATCCTGATAATGAAAGGCTCATGTCTACTATCTCTTATGACCATTTCTTATCTCTTAGTCTAACCATGTGTATTTTGATGACCAAACCTTATATAATTTGAAAATTAATATAAAATTTATTATTATCATCCTCTACAAGTTTTAGACCTGTACCTATTTTCCATTTTCCCAAACACTTACATCCCATTTAAATGCCTATGTTGATGTAAGTTCCCTATGCCAAAATAAGTGTCTAGTGCCCTAAAGTCATCAAATTTTTAATTATAATGTGTACTTATGGTCAACCTAAGTGATTTAATGTGAGATATGTCCTGAAAAGATTGGTATATATGCATGATCAATCCTCATTCATTCCTCACTGCATAAATACCTAACAACTCATAAATCAACTTACCAAAAATTCTCAATCAAGCATTCCAATGAGAAAATCTACCCTATTTGTCCCTATTTACATATCAGGTATATGGGATTATTACTATAGGTTTGAAGTACTGAAGTAGCATTATATGAGACATATTTTCTAAGTTACAAGCTAGGTCACTCTATGCACTTACTTATCACACATTACATCCTTATACACACATGGGCCAACACATAGGGGAGAAATACATAAATATTAGGACCTCTTCAAAGTATTGTCTATGTAGGTAACACCCATTGACAAAGGGGTTCTTGTGGTACCTAAACATCATGTGCCCACTAACCCATTTTTCCCACAATCACTCTAAAGGTGAGGAAACTAAGTTTTGATCATTTGACAAAGATAAAAAACCTATGTACACAATCTAAAGACACCATAATAAAGGTGACAAAAAACCTAGAAGGTTCCAAGTGGTCACCTCTAGATCCATTCACTATTCTGTATTGAACACCTATGTATAATTTAGACACCATTATTAATGTAACTATCTAAATATGATGCAATAACTTGAGGCCACATAGTGAAAATTTATAGAATCTAACAATTAATTTAGAATCAAGATCTAGTCTACTTATAGCCCATTTCAACTCAGATCTACATGTGCATAGTAAACCAACTAAGTACTCTTATTTTCTATTTATTTCAATATCAATCAATAGATTTACTTTTTATTTTTAGCATGTCTCAACTTTTAAATTTAGAATATTGTTTATCTAAGTTTATAATTAATTGACCTACTATGGATCTATTTATCATCCTTGTGCTTATTAATTTATATATTTTTAACCCTATACTATATTGATCCATCTCAATTTAGGGTTAAAAATTTGGTGATCCTCTTCCTTCACATTATGGGCACCGCTTAGATGGGATTATTGGTACTTATACACACCATACACTGCACATGGTTCATAGACCTTCTATTTATTTTGATGATAGTGAGATTATGGATGATGACTCATATATTCATTCATTATTAATTCAAGCATACCTTGATCACCAACCTATACATAGTGTTATGATTGATAATGGTGCAAGTGATAATGTTTGCACCATGAAATTAATTAATATGCATTAATTAATTTAAAAAGGAGGAAAATGATATTAGTGAAAATTTGAATTGAGGATGGTATATGAGTTATGTTTCCATATTAAGCAAAGTTAATTATGACACTAAATGTGGTGGAATCTTGGTGTTTATAGGGACCTTTTGTTGCGTCATTTATGATCAAAATTAGTTATTATTTATTTAATTATGCATTAGGTTGCTAGTTGTTAGTTTTTAGTATTTTGGTAGTTATGTCCTATACAAATGAATTTTTAACTTACCATTCACCCTATACACATTGGATGTATGTCATTTTTTAATAATAATGATCTTATAGGAATATATCTTTCCTTGATTGACTTTCATGAATATTTTATTCACATTCTTCCTATTTAAAGGGCCAAGAATGGTATCAAATCTTGAATGAAGTTATTTAGGGGGAAATTTAGCCTCATTATGGAGGATTTAAGGATAATTCTATAGGATATATTAACCCAATATGGTCAATCTAAAATACTTATATGGAAAAAAGTAAGATGATATTTAGAGCAGTTGTCCACATCAATTTCCTCAGAGCTTATAGATAGAAAGAGACAATTTTTTTTTAGCTTAGTATTGTTCATGTTATCCATGGAAATGATGTCATCTTTTTCAAGGAATGTAACAAAGCTAAATAAGAAGAGCTTCTGAGTGGTATAAAAGTTGCATGAAGAACATACTCATTTAGATTCTTGTCTAGCCCATCGATAGGGGTTTTTTCTAAGTAAGAGTAGTAATAATAAACCTTCAAACTTATTTATTTTTATCCAAGTTTAGAATTTACTATAGAATGTAGTAGAAAAACCTTCCACCTACATTATCCATGCCTAATGATAGACTTGAGTTGGATATAATTGATGTAATAATACAACCAATTTTTTATTATCATTATGGGCTCCACCAGCAATAAAATAAATTGAGCACAATCCTTTTTACATAAAAAGTGAATAAAAAGGTAAAATATTTTTACATGATTAAAATCTTACTTTTACTTTTTATAAAATCAGACAACTTCTAGTTATATTGAAAATTATCCCACCAATTTTCAATATTTTTTATAGTAGAGATGGTCATATGAATTTTAATATAGAGTTGGCATGCTCCATGAATACATCAACCATGACATCATATGGAATATTCCATGTCAACTCACAAAGCGCTAACTCAATGATCACCTTACAATAATCATCCTCTCTTGTACCTATAAGTTTCTATATAAATAGTAAGAATCCTTTTAACTCAAAACACATGATTAAATATTAAACAAAATATACAAACAAACTATCTAACTTAACATCCATAGCCTTAATGAGATCTATATCCATTATTTCCTTTGTGACCATCCCATATCTCAAGAATAGAGGTGCCCACCTATGCTCACTCTACCAAGCTAAAAAGGCCTTAATCACCCTAGCATCATCCATATTTATTACCTTGATCTTTATATCCTACTTTGTCACTAACATAGGAGCTATATCCATAATCTATGTCCTAGGCCTACTCCCCAACCTTGAAGGAGCCTAAGAACTCCTCAACTACACTACCAATGCTAGGGGCATATCCTATACAACACCAAATTGGTGGGTAACCATTTCATACTAAAACTACTCATATATATTATCCCACCAATCATGTATCTAAAATATCACTTGGATCCACCTCAACTAAATGCTATCCTTGGGCCATATTTGATATCCCAAGTAGGGTCTCTAGAAAATATCCCCCACTCTTAGATTATATAGTAAATACCAACAATAGGTAATACTCCTTAAAATATGCCTTATCATAATCCATCTAGCCATAAATACTTATGGGTGAGACCATCCATCTTGTGGATGTGGCACTATCATATTCATTGCTATATACTTGTATGCCTAACAATGCAATAATGTTGATGCACCGATACCTACACCACTCATCTATTGAGTAAAATAATATAGGTCCCTATATCGATAAGCCAACATAGTCTGATCCTAAAAATATATGATACCATAATGATCAATGTCATACATTATCTCATGCATCCTATATGTAATGGAGACACCACTCACATCCACTATAATAAATGATGAAAATAACACCACTAGAAACTTTCATAACCATATAACATTGGCCATAACAATTAAGGCTAATAGTATGCCACTTTGACTACCTATATGATGATTACCCATAACCATAGCAAAAAAGTAACTAGATGCTCTATGTATAGCCTACACACTAATAAACTCTTATAACATAGGTTTCTACCTAGATATCACTAACCATAAGATCCTATACACATACTCCAATGTCATGATCATCTCACCCATGGGCATCTATAATGTACATGTATCTACATTCCATCTATTGCATAGTGCAATGATTATATGCTTATCCTAGAGTATAGGATCTAGGAAAGCCACAAGTCATAACCCTACTTTATCAAACACATCTATAGCTACCTCAAAAAATGGCAAACCCCAAATATTCTTCATCATATAACCAACATAGAACTCCCTCATATGTGAATCAACTTAAAAGCATTTCAACCAAATATGACATCAGTCAAACAATAATTTATATAAATAAAAAATAATATAATTCAAAAACCATTTGGAAACACTAAGTACCATATCTGAGACCTAAAAGACACTAGAACTAACTAGAGGATAGTGGCACTAGATAGTACCACCATACTCTAGATAATAACACTAGAAATTGGACACTAGTGCCCAGATCAGGACAATAGTGCCACCTTTTGCAAAACTAGCCAAAAATCAAGTTTTACCCAATAAAATAACTAATACAAATAACTAAAATGATAAAAAATAGAAAATTTTAAGGTCCCATACCAAGTGCACCTCCTCCCCAACCTAAACAAGTGCTTCAACCTCCTCATAACATGAGAACCTAGCATCCCATCTCCTCGACATATTTTTCACTCTTAGACCAAAGATTATTCTCACTCCAATGATACAAATAAATTTACAATTTATTTAAAATGACCTGTTTAAGTCATTACTTACTCAATTCCACCCTATTAAGGTTGCCCTTACACTCTAATTTCACTAATTAATACAACTATCTTGCTATTACCATATCTTGAGAACCATAGCTCTGATTCACAAACTATTTCTTAAACATGGGACTTGATACCAATATACCTTATGTCATATTGTTAAAACCAATCCTCTTATTATTTTTAAACCTAAAAAATGACAAAAATAATTAAATTCTATTAACCATATAACAAATCAAGTACCTAAACAACTACACACTAAGTCACCAAACTCCGACACAATAAATACATTATTCAAACCTAATACAACATCAAAATTACCAATTAAACACCAAAACAAATCGATACTTACCACTTTTGATCAAATATCCTCATCACAGTCTTAGCTCTCTCACCAAAAGGGGGGGAATATGCATAGATTACTTTAGATGCACAAAGTTACATTTGGATTTTTTTAGATAAATGGGTATCTAAAGTTTAGATTATTTAGATATATAGACATACAAGTCTACACAAGTTTACATAGGCATTCATTTACACAACTTATTTAGATATATAGACATATAGGTATACACAAGTTACATAGGCATTCTATTTCATAACTTATTCAGAAATATAGACATATAGGTCTACACAGGTTTATATAGGCATTTAATTACACAACTTATTTAGAGATACAAACATATAGGTATACATAAGTTTACACAGGCATTTAGATGCATAAATTATTTAGAGATTCAGATGCACATGTCTACACAAGTTTACATAGGCATTTAGAGTTACACATTTCTAGATATATAAACACACAAGTATACACATGTATTTAAAAATACACTCCATATAGATATATAACATTGACATAGGTATACCAGTTCATTCAAATATTTATATGCACAACTATATCACTCAGATATTGAGATTAAGGGTCATGATGCATAACACATGTTTTTGGTTCTCTTTTTTAGATTTGCCAATATCATCACCAATATCATCACTAGGTTTTCACCAATTTGGATCACATGGCCATCTAAAGTGGTTAAACCATAGCCTCATACCAGACTCAGTTCACATTACTTATATTTAGAGTGGGCGAAAATGAGCCTTGTTTCTCCACACCTTTAGCTTATAGTACTCAGATTAAGAGTGGGGGCAAGGGAGCCTTATTTTTACACACCTTTAGCTTACTATACTCAGATTTAGAGTAGGGGAAAGTGAGCCTTATTTCTCCACATATTCAACTTACAATACTCAAATTCAGAGTGGGGAAAGTGAGACTTATTTCTACACACCTTTAGCTTACAATACTTAGATTCAGAGTGAGGGTAAGCAAACATTATTTCTCCATGCATTCAGTTTACACGCTTAGTTTTAGTACAAGGGGAATTTATAGCATATGATTCCTTTTTTATATCTTAATTTAGTTCTCATCCACTTCTTTGGATAAAAAGTGATCTAAATATAGATTATATTTACATAGGTAAGTATAGATATGCATTTCTATTTTATTATAATCTAGTACTTCCATTTCATTACATTACTAGAATAAAAGGGGGTCAAATATAAACCCCTTAATTTGATCAAGTAACCATAAATACTATTTCTTTTGTTGCTATTTCACACAAAGGTTCTTAGTGATGTTTATAGTCCTTGTTTACATGGTCACATCAATTCTTTTGATCTTTATTATGCCTTTTTCTCATTGATTTATCAACCCCAATAGTCACTGGTCACCTTTTTCTAGTCCCAGGGGCCCCTACCTTGTTAGCCTTGATGTTTACTTAGTTCTACGACCCTTGAAATTAGTGCCATTTTAAGGAGAGTAGTACCACTATTATCCACTTTTGCATTTAGTGTCTGATGGGCCCTTTCACCCATGTTTGAGTCTTGACCCCTTCGTGAGACCTCTCTTATGTTTTTTTTAATCTTTTTCATGACATGTTAGCCAATGAATAAGGTATTATATTCATAGTAAATATCCTCTTATATAAAGAGCCTGACAAAGAGTTTTACATATAACACTTACTATTTTGGCACTTATTACATAAAATCAATTGATAGTACAACTCAGAAACTTTTCATACTACTCAACATTGACACCTAGACATTTGCATGCTTGATCAAAGAAGGGCCTAGGAAAAATTCATCCTAGCATATCATGCAAGTTGATGGTGCACATTCCCTAAGGGAGAAATACATGTGATTTGAGATCCCTATCATTGGTGTTAATGCAGGTAGTGGTCACAATAATAGGGATTCTGCTCTATATAATTGTAATATCCAATAATCTATTTTTTCCTTTCCTTTTACATTTGATTATTTCATTGGTTCATGTGTGTAGGTATTTATTAGGGTTTTGAAGAAGAATCAACCCAAACATATAAACCTTCATGTGATAGTAAATCACCCACATGACATTTAGGAACTCTTGTAAATCCTTTGAAAGTTGTAGACAATCACTATAGGAGGGACATTAGTGCCATGCTTGGACATTAGCACCACATGGTACTACTATCCTAAGGGGGGTGCTATTGTCCTAAGCCAGATCATAGAAAATAGTATACAGATAAAATATTCCTATCTATCTACTCAGTTGTCTCCAGTATTCAGATCTATGAGAAACTCTATTTGTTTTCAAATAAGTTCATCTTTTCTTGGTATTTACTATTTTTAGAAATATACACATAATTAATTAATTCCAATTTATTTCCAGATATATTTCAAACCCAAACCTTTAATCTATCTAAGGTTTTACATACTAAAACCCTAAAAGGTTAAATCATAGTTAAACCATCATAATATGTGTAAATAAAACAACATAAGCATTGTAAATAAGTGATATAAGACATAAACTATAAAATTTAAGAAATAAGCTATGCCCATAAAAACATTCATACATTGTCATGACATAAATTGAGTGATTTAAAAAAAAAAAACCTAGTAAAAGGATTCAAGATAAGAACTAATATAACAATTAAACCATATATTTAACATATTAAAAAAAATAATAGACACTGGTTTATTTAAAATATTATTTTCCATGAATATAGTAAATTCTGCATTTTACAGTTTGCCATACAAAACCAAATTCATTTATGAAACAAATGTTTCTTTAACATTTTTTTATATAAAATACCTTTCAATTAGCTTCAAAATTCCTACCAATGATTAAGAGAAGGCTTTGAATTTTGCTTCATAATAGATAATCAAAATAAAACTAGCACTATCTCTATAGAAAATAATGAATGAAATACACACAATATTATGGAGAAGGAAGATAATTAAAATAATTTAGAAATGGAAATGTAGTAAATATGTTCAAAACACACATCAACCAATAAATACACAGGTAAAAACAAAAAAATCTAATAACAAGATAAAAAAACTAGTACAAAAATTAAAGCATGTATTTAACAATTTATTTGACATATTCAAAACATTTTAACAAACACTAGTTGATTTAACAATTTATTTACCATACATAGAATAAATTCTACACTTTACAGTTTGCCCTACAAAACCAAATTCAATTAAAAAATAAATGTTTCTTTAGAAAAAGTTATAATAAAATACCTTGCATTTAGCTCCCAAGTTCCTACCATTGATTATGAAAATTCATAATGGAAAATGGTGAGTAAAATGCACACAATATTATGGAGAGGGTAGATAAGTAAAACACTATAAAAATGGTAGTGTAGTAAATAAGATTGCAGTACACATATACCAAGAAATATACATACTAGATATAATTTACACCTTAAAAAATATCATTGAAAAAATTTATGATTAAAAAATAATGCATTCAATGGACACATTAAATCTAAGAAATTTTGTGTAATTATGTTTGAATGAGGACATAATATTTCATTTAATATTATAAAATTTTATAACAATTAACATTATTTAGATTTTTTATAACTTTTGAGTGATTATTTTATGAATTTCAAAAATAAAAAAGTTTTCATTTGGATTATTTTAATTTTATATGTAATAATTATCGAGTGAAATTTTAAGAATTTTCAATGTAAACCTATTTGCATATGTTTATTATGACCCCGCCTTGAGCAACATTTTGATGTTATTAGTATGATAACTTTGTAGGATCAATTTAGCTAATTGGCATTGTGACTACTTAGTACAATTGATTACCTTATTTTGAGACACTGTGATATTGATTATGATGCATTATTCATCATTTGTATATGCCTATTTCAACTATGACATATTCTTTTATTTTTTTCATAGCAGATGTTGCTACTATTGATGTATATTTTTGGAGCAGGTACTATTGATATTCTATTTAGTGTTTGTAGGAACAAGTTGAGTGAGCTAGCCTCATTGGTGGACTTTGACCACTGGGAAAATAAGGAAAGATTATGAGTAGGTGGGTTGATACTGACAGGTAAAATATTTAGATGACAGTTACAACCATGGTTTATTTGAGTCTTTTAATTCTAATGAATTCATTTTATTTGTCTTTGTGTCATGTTACGAATGTTCTCTTGTGTCATTATTTTTTGATTTGTTTAGATTTAATGAGTTTTGGGATCATTAATCATCACTTATTATGTCATGTGCTCAAGTGTCATTTCCATGATTGACACTATGTTTGCATCTCCTTGTGTTGTTGGTGTAAAATTATTTGTCTTCCCATTTTAAATTATTGTGAAACTGTGAGCACAAACCATGATGTTTTATCATTGAGTAGTATCTTTTTTGAAGATATTGGACCATCACTTAAACCCTTGTTGCATTTTTTTTAATTTTGAAATAGATTTTTGTATTGATGATCTTAGCCTTTTTATTTCCTAGGCATATCATTAATCTACCCTTCCTTGATGAAAAGTAGTTTGATCTTGACATTTTAAATTCCTAATAAATCTTTGATTTATTCATTTCCTTGATAAAGATTAGTTTGCATGGAACATGTCTTGGCCTATTTCGGAGTTAGCATTATCATTATTATTTTAGATTTGACATAAGTCTGAATTTGACTTCCTAATATATATATATAATGGAATTATACGTAAAAAGCTAATTTGGCATATTCTTAAAAGGGTACAACTTAAAGCATTGTCATAATTAATATTTTGATCTTAATTTATTTTATTAATGGCTAGGCATTATGGTAATTGGACTAGGTGACCTGATTAAGTTTGCCAATCTTGGCATTATTATTATTATTATTATTATTTTTTGAATTGGTGAATTGGGGAAAAACATTTGGTTGTTGAAATATTTAATGTAGAGCATGGATGATGCCTTAAGCTTCTCCTTAAGGCCTCAATATTTTTGAAATTTCCCAACATGACACCCTTGTTAGGAATATGGTGTAGGGTTTTGACCAGGTAAAATTTATTATTTAGGAAGGGGCCATGGCATTCTGCCCACACTATGTGAAGTTGGGAAATAGAGCCATAATGGCTAAGCAGGAGCTTGATTCCTCCATTGTGTGGGGTAAATAATGTGGGGATAGAGGAAAATTAGAATTTAAGGGGAATTCAAGCCTATCCATACAAAAATTTCTACAAGTAAGTTTACCCAATTTTTGTTATGGAAAAATAATGGAATTGCTATCTATTATCTAATTAGGGTTTGATGCATTTAATAAAACCATTCCCATATAACCAAGAAGATCATTTATATTTATTTTAGATAAAATTTTGTGGTTTGAATTGATTCAAAAGCTTAAATCCAAGTACTTATATGAATGAATTGATTCAACTGTGTTTACCCTACCTTGGCATTTTTCTATTTTGGTGCTTCTTGGTTGATAAGTCAAGTCACCTATGGGGGTTTTAAGTATTTTGCTTGCTAGAAATTTTTTGTTGGAATGAGCCATAGGGATGCGCCTAAATTATATTAAAATTACATCACTATTGGGATAGAATATCACAATATTTGGGTATTATTCTAAAATTTTGTTAAAATAGGGTCTTTATTAAATCCCCATAGATCATATAAAAGTAGGGCTAAAGATATTAGTTGACGCAAAAATTAATTCTCTGATGGCTGTGGAAAATGAATACATTAAAATTCAAAACACACATTATTGGGGTTTTGATATTATCAATTCTATTCAGATTTCATTAGTTTAAAAACACCTGGTGGGTTATTGCCTCTTGTTGAATATGGTTAAAATTATATAAATATATATAGTATCTCTTCTTTGCTAATTTCATTTAACCAACTGAGTCGACCCTAGTATATGAATAGAAATTTTCTAGCCAGATTCATTTGTTAGTTATGTGGGAAATTAACCTCCTTGATTCAAATTTATAACCTCTCTAATTTATAGAGGTATGGTTATGATTAAAGGCTAGATTAAAAATGTTTTCATTTCAGCCTACAGGGTCAGTTATGTGTACATTTATGCCTTCCTTGATTTGGGGTACGTTCTTTATAACAATTTAAATAATATAAATATATCAACCATATTTATTTTAAAATTGGTTTGTATGTGTAAAATTTAGGGTTGGTAAATGGTCAATCTTAGCCTTTTTCCCCCTTTGGATTGCTTCTCATAAATAATTTTGACCCTAGAATACCTATGATCAATCTTTAACTCTTGATTAATCTTTGAATTCTTATGTGTGATTTTATTTAAGCATGATTATCGATCATAATTATCCACATTTATAAGTGGTAGAAAATGCCTTCTTGGTTAGATTGTATTTGATTAAATCTAATGTTTTTCTTGGATCTTGCTATGGTTGGTTTGCTTTTAAAAACCTTGAGTTGGTTGCTAATTATGCAAGTATAAGGAAGCATGAGAATTATGGGCAAAAAAATTAGCTTGACATCCAAACAATTGAGACTTTAAAACCATGAATGTAGATCTACACATAATTTGCCTTTTTGAGTTTGAAACAAATAAGCTGAGTATAAATCTTACGCTCCTTTGAATGAATGTCCTTTTCTTGCCTAATGTATGGCTTAGGTGTGGTACAAGCTATTATTGCTTATGGTCTTGGTTGTGTTTTTAACCTAGTATTTTATTGTCTATTATTCAATTTTTGACTAGTGAGTGGTGTATCATGGCTGTGTCATCTATATACTCATAACTTTCTAATAACACCCAAATGCCTGATTCTACCATCTAGTTGATGGTTGGGGTGGTCAGGGTCACTGATGATTGGGCTCATCAGGTGATACCTTGGGGCATGCCACCTTGTATATCATGTTCTTATCTCATCTTGAGTGGATTTTTATGGTTAGGATTGTTAGATCTAGGTTGTTTGTATGATGTATATTTTTGTTGATCATAATGGTTTATTAATGTAATTATTATTTAACTATGTTGTGAGACTCATACCTTAGATTATGGAGATAAAACATTGATATATTAGTGATATGCATGCATGGTGATGTATATCACATTTGGGTAGCATCAAGATGCATGGGTATCAAATGACTATTGTCTCACTTATGTGATTTTGTTCTTTCATTTGGTTGTAAAAATGATACTTTTTAGTTACATGATGAGAGTAAAATAATGTTATTTCTATTGTTATTTAAAGATAGTTGAATCCAGATGATTAGTATTCCTAACTTCATATTCACTGATGTTGTAATATTTACCATATGGACATACAAAAGTGAACAATACATTATTATCTTGTTATAATTTGACATGAGGGGTGTCTCACCTCAAGGTATATTATATTTTTCAATTTGAATGATATTGATTATTTTATATTAAATCCATATGGATGATTATAGTAGTATGGGTAAAAGCTATGGATTGGTTCTAAATGAAATAATATTTCTATAACTTTCTTTGTGTTTAATGGCGTGAAGAATATCCTCAGTATGATAAAGTTTCTTTTTAAAACCATAAATTTAGGATAATGAATCATGGAAGAATGTGTAGACTATAATATGTTTAACAACAACATATCACTTGTTAAGTTATCATGTTGAGTTTATGGAAGATAGTATTATCCTTTTATTATGTTTTTGATATTGAGGCATTGTTAACTTTTATTACTGCTATAATTACTTGCATTCAAACATGTTAAACTATTACAAGTTGCTGGAATACCTGTGTACCAACTAAGTTATGTATTCATGAATAATTTAGAATAATGGAATTACCTATAGCCATAGATGAAGTTACTTTAATTGCATGGAATGTTTTATTTCAGCATGTTAATCCTCCATGAATGACTGAAAGTGCTCTCATGTATATGAGTATTACAACTGCCTTAATTATTGGTATTTCTCATTGATTCTAAAAATTAAATTATGGAACTTAGTGTATGGAGAAAACCTACTTGGCTGGTAGTGTTAGCTACAACTTCATTAATTTGTTAAGTGCCCTCCTTGTGTTGGTTATACTTTTTCTTATTAAAGCGTGAACTCTCCTAATGGCTGTGGTTGATTTTATATGCAGTTGTATGGTATATATATACCTTAAAGTAAGGAAACTCTCATAGATGGAATGCGCTGAGCATGAGATTTATCCTCATTTTATATGCCTACTTATTATGAGCAAACCTTGGCCTATGATGTCTAAGCATAAAATCTTAGTATTAATCACTCAAATCCACTAATCTCATTTTCATATTCACTTATTGTTAAAGTAATTAAGTGTGGGAATCAATTATTTTATACCCTACTAACTATACTTCAAAGCTATTGCAATACATAAATATAACTATGTTGCCTTTCCTTACTAGGCCATGGATGTATTGGCTGGATTGAGAGTTGACACCTATGTCTTGGGTCATCTGGGATTAGCGATTATAATCCTTAAATGTACTCTTTATCATTAAAAAAATCAAGCATTATGAGTTAATCCCATTAAATAATTTATGATGCTATTACAATTTCTTAAATACTAAAATTACATTATATATAGCTAAATATGTTTTATTTAAGCCTGGCCTTATCAATGAGGCATTTGATTTAATCATATTGGTAAAATGTGTAAATGGCCTATACACCATAAGTAACGATATATATATATATATATATATATATATATATATATATATATATATATATATATATATATATATATTCACCTAAGGATTTATGGGATTAGGGGAGTGGTTAGACTCCTTGATATTGGTAAAACCATGTTATCCACTTATAAGATTATTGGATCCAATGGCTAATGTATGGTCGTTAGATGCTAGATCTAGGATTTGGTTTATGGAACCTTGATCTATATCTCTATGGAGTTGCCCAATCTATTATGGACTACATTGAAAATTAATTGGATACCTCATGCTAGTTAATTGGACTCCCTTATGTACCAATCTGAGTAGCTATGAATGTGGTTCACCTTGGAACATATTTTATATCAAATGATTTAATGACTCAAGGATTTATATATGCATAATAAACTTTGATTTAAAATCTAGTTGGATGTCATGGAGTATTTATATTGTTATCTCTCAAATGGGACCCTATTAGACTCTTGAGATATGGAGTAAGGTTAAATAACCACCAAATAGTCCTATTGGTAGGAGTAACTAGTATTGTATAGAGTTCAAAGTTTATCATTATTTGCACAGACATTGATACAAACAAAACTATATACTCCTCGGTGAGGACATGATCTTACATAGAAGTCTTTATTGGTAAATTAATCTTGGTTACATATCTCTACCAATTGATAACATCCCAATTAGGATCACCCTTGCGTGTAAATCCACTTTGATGTTGTCTCAATAGTTTGGGATTGAAACGTAGTGATACTTTGTACTTTGAAAACTAATAATTCCAATTTTTTTGGGGTTATTTCATCTGGTATCAGATCTAGGTTCATGCTCTAGGGAACTCTGGGACTTGAAAAGTTACTACATTAAGACTAATAAATTATTCCCATCAAGCAAAGTTGTGGAGTGAACCACAAATACACTTAGCCTCATTGGCCTAGATATTAAGATTTTATGTTATAAATGATAAATATGCTAGAAGTTTTGTTTGTCTCTCAGAAGAAATGATTTTATGGAATATTCAATGTTGATTGTTATCGGCACTAGCCTTGGTTGGGTTAACCCTTTCCAAATTTGGTTGCATCAGGGCAAGCCTCACCTATAAACCATTGACTTTTATGGGTGAATCAATGAGAGATAGGTGATATAGGCTTCACTCTTAGAATTAAGGGAATAATGTTAGGTATCTATCATTGGCTTGTATGGGAAAGTCTTCCCTAGATGCTTGGAAAATTACAACTTAGGGAAGATCAAGGGTTCAACTTAAACCTGGAGGGCTTAATAGGGTGAGAAGGGGCTCATTTACTTGAGTAAGTCATCAAATATTGAGCTCTCTGAGGGAGTGCCTTGAGCCATTGGAAACTTATGAACTTGAATAGAGGTGATAACCAATGGAAATTCTTTGGATAAATAATACCAAAAAATTTGCTTAGTGAACTGAATGTCCTACTATTATTTGATAAAAGAGCTCATATGCTAAAATTTTTAAATATTGTATGACACTTCAAGATGGATAGTTTTAATGGAGTAAAACCATCTCCTTGGGATAAGTTGCTTTTGGTCAACAAGGCTACCCTTACCTCATTTTCTAACTATAACAAGATTGTTATGCTTTAACAAAAATTTCATGGCATTGTTGGATAGTTGTGGTAAGCAACCATAAATTATTGTTGGCCTAGGTATCACTATATGTGGATGGTGGCTGCATTACAACAATCATAGTGCTATGATGAATGCTTGGAAAGCATTGGTCTTCCAAGGTAATGGACTTACAAGTAAAAATTAAGAAGATTTGCTATCTAAGGTGATGTTTGGTTGGCTGATTACAACCATTATGTATATTGGAAATGGATAAGCATCATGAGGTGTTGAAAACTTATGTATTTTAGCTAAGTTAGGCTCGATCCTATTTATACATTGGCCTCTATTGAGTTAAGTTAGAGAAGCTTGTGGATTCGTAAAGGCTAAACTTAATAAGTGAGTGGAATGCTTATTTCAATCATAGATGTGTTATACCACTATGATATATATTCTCATCATGGATATGGTTGTTTCTATGAGGATGTTATGATAAAAATAAAGGTGTTTCACATCCATAAGGACGTTTTTCATGGCTTACTATGCATCCATGGGGATGCCTATTTAGTACTCGGCTACATTTTGACACTTATGAGGATGTCTATTGTGACATTAGGTATGCCTTACATTTATGAATATGTTTATATCAAGTTTTGATTGAACTTGTTGATTGTGGGAAATTGTAATTCCCATGGTAGTGATTTAGCACTTACCTTGAGCCTTGGATAAGCTCTCCATTTTCCAAAGTAATGTTGCATTAAATCAAGCATCACCATTTAACCTTTGAATTGTTGGATTAAGTCATTTAGTATAATAAAAATGTAAGCTTATTGTTGGACATAAGCAAGCCATCTGATGAGGCCAATGTTTGATATCTTGGTAGGTCCAAGGGTTTGACTCAATATTAGAGGGTTTGGTGGGATGAGTGTGATGGAATTACTTTTACAAGTTAAGAAGTTTTGGGGATCTCTTATTATTGGGTAGTGTGAGCCATCTAACCATGATGCATGGACACTATTGGTAAAATTCCAAAAACTCATGAAGATAGATAAGGCCTTGTTGGAATATAAACTTCCTTGAGTGAAGGTGATCATAATATAAGATCCCTAGGACTAATCATGTGGTACTATGTGATGGGTATTTGATGTCTTTCAGATGACATCTAGACATTAGGTGGGCAAATGGATATAATAGACCCTGGTGCTTCACCAACATGTCTGTTTAACTATTATAATGTGAAAAATACCTTAGCATGGCTACCTGTATGTGAATATGTGCCTATATTATGCATCCCCTTCATACCTAAACATTTTATATTGTATAGACCCTTGTGAGGTGCAAAGTGCTTAACCATGTAGAACATGTGAAACTTTTATGTTAACAACCTACCTATCTAGATGTTCAAGTATATATTTTATGATATGTATATGATATTATGTTATTAAAGGCATGAAAATGTGAACACTTATGTACTTAAATCCTATTTAGGAATCAAATCCTTGGTTTGAGTTGCCAAGGTATGGTGCTGTGATGTATTTTGTAAGCTTGTATCATTGTTCTAGTTATGAACATCGATGCAAGTATGAGGTTGAGGGTAGAGAAACACTAATTATGTAATGGTTTAGACTAGGTAAATTTAGGGAGTGGAGTCTCTCTTAGGCTAAAATCACACTCCTCCCCTTTGTATGAGGTAGTCACCTAATTCGTTTAGGGTGTGCACCATAAGTGCTACATATTGGCTATGAGATCTTTGGGCATAATGGTCACTTTACATATTTAATGATCTTTTAGTTGCCTCTTAGTGGTTCTTGAGAAAATAACCCAACTAAATTTTTTATTGTTTAAGCCTTGTGAAACACTAATTGGTCCTATAGTTTGGACATTTATGCTAGATCAACAAGATAGTACTTGTTGAATTATATGCATGTGTTGGCCTATAAGTGCAACATACTATGAATAAGGTATTATTTTATTATACTTGATAGCTATATCTAAGGATGAATATGTTTTTTATTTATTTTAAGCATGACTCAAATGTATGCTAGTTTTATGTTCAAGAGGAACATTATAAGAACTGATCAGGTGGATTTTGAAATATTAGGTACCCTTTTTGAATGCTACCATGAGGTAAGTATAATAAAATGGTGGGATTGTGATCCATGAAACCATTATGTGAGGTCATAAAGTTGTGGAGAACATGTTGTAAGCCTTTAGGTTACATGTAAATGCCTAGATGGTTTCTTTGGTGTTCAGTGTGGTTGGTGTGGAATGTTACACTAACCATGAATGATAATAATTGCATTAGAAAAAATCACATAAAATGAGTTACTATCTCGTGATAACATTCTATGATGAATGTATATTAAGTTATGCATGAAGCATAACCTATGTTTGCAAAGACACTAATTTAAGTTCTGAGACGTGTTAAAATCTTGATGGGATTGTATAATTGCAATTACTGTCATGAATGTTGCACATTTCTATTGTAATATTTTTCTTATAATAAGTGTTATAACCAACTGGGAACTAGTTCTTTATCAAATGTTGATATTGATTACATAAACCTATTGAATATGCTTATCTTTCATAAGCTAAAAATTATAAAAAAGGTGTATGTAGAAGGTTAAAAAAAGATCTTGTTGGCATTTATCGAGGTGGGAAAATTATTCCCATGGACGATAATGTTGTTTTTGCCAAAAATGATTAAAAGTCACACCTATATGGGTGGATATATTTTATTAGTCTCAATAGAAATATGATTTAAATGGTGGTATACCATTGGTTTATTCTAAATTAATAACATAATTTGGGTTGATAGACCTATTGCCAAGGCTGTAAACAACTATTTGGTTGGCCCTATCATCCATGAACACTAATATTATGCCCTGAGTTAGGATATGTGTGTGGAAATCTAATGCTATAATGGGTTGTATAGATCACCATTATTCTTCTTGATGTCATAAAATGATGTGTGAGCTGATAAGACATTATTATGGTTTGGTTAAGGATGACATAGATGTATTTATGATCTTGATGGGAATGCCAATTGTATTTTATTGGGATGGTGTGTTACATCCTCTCGCTTTACTGATAGGTTAGCAGATAGTATTCTTAATATTTTTATGATTGAGTTATGTAAGTACACAATGAACATACTGATACTTAGAATATTTTTGTAAAATACCAAGGGTAGCCACCCTTGTTAAAAAATCAACCACTGATTGTTAAATAGTTGAACTCCTTATAATAAGAATGATTGAGTCCCCTTAGGATAACCTGATCCTTGGTTGTCAATCTTAGTCATTGGGACATCTCCTCTATAAGAGGGGGATGATGTTATGACCCCACCTTGAGAAACATTTTGATGTTATTGGTATGATAACCTTACAAGATCATTTTAGCCAATTGGCATTGTGACAACTTAGTACAATTTATTACCTTATTTTGAGACACTATGATATTGATTATGATGTATTATTCAACATTTGTATATGCCTATTTCAACTATGACATATTATTTTATTATTTTCAGATTAGATGTTATTACTATTGATGTATATTTTTAGAGCAGGTGCTACTAATGTTCTATTTAGTGTTTGTAGGAATAGGTTAAGTGAGCTAGGCTCATTAGTGGAATTTAGCCATTAAGAAAATAAGGAAAGATTATGAGAAGCTAGGTTGATATTGATAGGTAAAATATCTGGGTGAAAGTTACATCTATGGTTTATTTGAGTCTTTTAATTTTGGTGACTTCATTTTATTTGTCTTCATGTCATGTTGTGAATTTTTTCTTGTGTCTTTATTTTTTGATTTGTTTGGATTTAATGAGTTTTAGGATAATGAATCATCCCTGATTATGTCATGTTCTTGAGTGTCATTTTCATGATAGATATTATGTTTGAGTCTCCTTGTATTATTGGTGTAAACTTCTTCATCTTCCCATTTTAACTTATTATGAAACTATGGGTGTAAACCATGATATTTTATCATCAACTAGTCTCCTTTTTAATGAGATTGGACCATGACTTAAACCCCCATTATGCTTGTTTCAATTTTGAAATAGATTTTTGTATTGATGGTCTTATCCTTTTTATTTCCTAAGCGTATCATTAATCTACCCTTCTTTGGTGAAAAGTAGTTTGGTCTTGACATTTTGACTTCCTAATAAATCTTGGATTTATTCATTTCCTTGATAAAGCTTAGTTGGCATGGGACATGGCTTGGCCTAGTTTAGAGTTAAAATTCTCATTATTGATTTAGATTTGACATAATCATGAATTTGACTTCCTATATATATATATATATCATGGAATTATGCATAGAAAGTAAAGTAAGCATATTATATATATATATATATATATATATATATATATATAAATATATATATATATATATATACATACATATATATATATATATACATATATATATATATATATACATATATATATACATATATATATATACATATATACATATATATATATATATACATATATACATATATATATATATATACATATATATATACATATATATACATATATACATATATATATATACATATATATATATATATATATATACATATATATATATGTATATGTATATATGTATATATATACATATATATGTATATATATATATATATACATATATATGTATATATATATATATGTATATATATATATATCATGGAATTATGCATAGAAAGTGAAGTAAGCATATTATTAAAAGGTCATGGCTTAAAACATTGTTAGAATTAATATTTTGAGCTTAGTTTGTTTTATTAATGGCTAGGTATTATGGTAATTGGACTGGGTGACTTGGCTAAGTTCACCAATCTTGGCATTATTATAATTTCTTTTTTTTAGGCTTGGTGACTTGGGGAAAAGCATTTGGTTATTAAAATATTTAATGCAGAGCATGGATGATGCCTTAAGATTATCCTTCATATTTCAATATTTTAGAAATCACCAAGCATGGCATCTGTACCAAAAGTATGGTATAGGGGTTTGACTAGGCAGAATTTCTTATTTAGGAGGGGGCCATGGCATTCTACCCACACAACATGGAGTTGGGGAAAAGAGCCATAATGGATACAAAGGATCTTGAGTCCTCCATGGTGTGGGGAAAAGAATGTGGTGGTAGAGGAAAAGAAAAACATAAGGGGAATTCAATCCTATCCATACACAAATTTATATAAGTAAGTTTACCCAATTTTTATCATGAAACAATAATGGAGTTGATGTCTATTATCTGATTGAGGTTTGATGCATTTAATAAAACCATTCCTATATAACTAAGTAGATCATTTATGTTTATTTTAGATAAAATTATGTGGTTTGAATTGATTCAAAAACTTAAATCCAAGTACTAATATGAATGAATCGATTCAATTGTGTTTAGCCTACCTTGGCATTTTGTTTTTTTAACACTCCTTGGTTGATAAGTCAAGTCACCTATGTCAGTTTTAAGTATTTTGATTGCTAATTTTTTTTTGTTTAAATGAGCCATAGGGATGCACCCAAATTATATTAAAATTTAATCCCTACTAGGGCGCAATATCACAAGATTTGGGTATTTTTCAAAAATTCTTTTAAAATAGGGTCTTTATTAAATCCTTGTAACTCATATAAAAGCAAGGCTGAAGATATTAGTTGACCCAAACATTACATCTTCGATGGTTGGGAAAAATTAATACATGAAAATTTAAAACACATATTGTTGGGGTTTTGATATGATCAATTCTATTTAGATTTCATTTGTTTAAAAACACATGGTGGGTTATTGCTTCTTGTTGAATATGGATAAAATTATATAAATATATACAGTATCTCTTGCTTGATAATTTGATTTAAACAACTGAGTTGACCCTTGTATATCACTAAATTTTTTTAAGTTAGAGTTATTTGTTGGATATGTGAGAAATTAACCTCCTTGATTTAAATTTAAAACCTTTCTCATTTATAGAGGTCTGACTTTGATTAGAGGCTGGATTAAAAATGTTTTCATTTTGGCCTATGGGGTTGATTGTGTGTACATTTATGCCTTCTTTGATTTAAGGTATGTTTTTTATAATACTTTAAATAGTATAAAATTGTCAACTATATTTATTTTAAAATTGGTTTGTATGTGTAAAATTTAGGGCTGGTAAATGGCTAAGCTTAGCCTCTTCCCCCCTTGGATTGCTTCTCATAAATTATTTTGACCCTAGAATACCTGTGATCAATTGTTAACTCTTGATTAAGATTTGAATAATTATGTGTGAGTTGATTTAAACATTATTATTGGTAATAATTATCCACATTTGTAATTGGTAAACACTTCCTTCTTGGTTGGTCTATATTTCATTAAATCCAATGTTTTTCTTGGATCTTGCTATGGCTAGTTTGCTTGTAAAAATATTGAATTGGTTGCTAGTTATGTAAATATAAGGAAGCATGAGAATTCTAGGCAGTAGAATTTAGCTTGACATTCAAGTAGTTAGGACTTTGAAACCATGAACATAGATCTACATATAATCTACCTTCCTAATTTTGAAACAAAGAAGCTGAGTAGAACTCTTATGCTCCCTTGGATGAATGTCCTTTTCTTGCCTAGTATATGGATTGGGTGTGGTATAATCTATTATTACTTATGGTCTTGGTTGTGTGTTTAACCTAGTATTTTTTTGTCTATTGTTTAATTTTTGACTAGTGAGTTGTGTACCATGGCTGTCATTTATATGCTCATAACTTTTTGGTAAAACTCAGATCCCTGATTCGACAATCTAGTTGATGGTTGGGGTGGTCAGGGCCATTGATGGTTGGGATCATTAGGATATAACTTGGGGTATGTCACCTTGTGGATCATGTTTTTATCACCTAATGAGTGGATTTACGTGCTTATGATTATTAGATCTAGCCTATTTGTATGATGTCTATATTTTTTGATCATAATGTTTTATTAATTTAAATGATTCTTTAACTATGTTGTAAGACTCATACCTTGGATTATGGAGATACAACATTATTATATTGGTGATACACATGCATGAAAATGCATACTACATTTGTGTAGCATCATGATGCATATGTATCAAATGATTATAGTCTCACTTATGTGATTCTGTTATTTCATTTGGCTATAACATGATAATTTGTAGTTACATGATGAGAGTAAAAGAATGTTATTTATATTTAAAGATAGTTGAATCTGGATGATTAGTACTCTTAAATTAATTTTCATTGATGTTATAATCTTTACCATATGGGTATACATAAGTGAAAAATACATTGTTATCTTGTTATAATTTGACATGAGAGGTATCTCACCTCAAGGTATATTATATGTTTCAATTTGGATGATCTTGATTATTTTATTTTCAATCCATATGGATGATTATAGTGTTGAGTTATGTTCCTAGTTTTGTTAATAAGGCATTAATGCTATCATTGATGTCAAAGTTAAGTTGAATGTCCTTCATGTTAAAAGTTAGAGTTGATGTCATGCTTAGTGAAGTGGTGTATGGAAAAGAAGTTTTGTCTCTCTGTTGAGAGAAAATTTGAAGGAAAACTGGTGTTCTTTCTTATTTTTGATGACATGTCAAGATCATGTTCAAGATATAAGAGAAGCATCTTGATTAAGCTCTAAAACTGAAGAGCATATAAGGTAAACACATGGGTCAACAAGTCCTTATATTAAATATGGGCTATTATCACAAGGATGTAATATGATAGAGATAATAAATTTATTTAAAGTATACTTGTCTTTATATAATCATGTTTGAATAATGACATCATTGAGAACTAGCTTGTTTGTATCCAAACTCTAAGTACTAGGTATCTTGAGTAGCCTAGTCTAGAAATGTGAAGAAAATGTATGCATGAATAATAGTAAATATTTTTGATTTGGGTCATTATAGGAATGATAAATTGTCCTAAACTATGTTAAAAATGATCAATAGAAAAAGGTGCTACTTATGAGTTTAAAGGTCTAGTTTTGAGGCTTAATCTTTACTTAAAAGACCTAGTGAAATGGCATAGGTCTGGTAGCATGATGAGATAAGCCATTTGAGACTTGTATAAGAAATTTTGGTAGAATGAGAGTAGGATATGAGGTCACATGATATGTGGATGAGTTTTTTAAGATAGTTCAAGAGGTTTCAAGGCATGATCATAGTCTAAATATGATTGGCAGTATAAGGCCTAGTATGTAAAGTGACCTATAGTGGCATAATGAATGGTTAAGATCATTTGAAAATTTGAAAAAGATATTTAAATAATTTTAATAAGTGTGATATGTCATTTTAAGTGTGTGTAAATTTTTTTAAGTCAATACTTGAAGGAGACATCATGAAAACCTATGATAAAGTTCCCTATGTGCATAGAATGAGGTGTTGTAAACCCGAGAAGATATTTCTTGTACTTGTTGGCACATGTAACCTTTACATGAGATATTTATCACTTAAGGGAAGTTTTTTAAGGTCCATATATTTATTTTAATATCATTTGTTTTAGAGTTGAAGGGCATTCCTTTATGAATGATTGCTAAGAAGTGAAACCAATCAAAACCCTCTCAAAACCCTTATAATAAATTGATAAGAAATATTTAGTTGGTTATGGATTATAATGGTCCTATTGAAATATTTTTATGTTTTTAAAATTTAAAGGAATCTTCAAGGTTTCATCATATGGTTTTGGTTTGTCTTGACAACGAATAAAAGCTATAAAAAAAACCTTATTTTTAGGAATTTTGATGTAACAAGTAGGGTTGACCAGGTCAAAGCATGAAAATAGATGGAGGATGATGTGTAATACTTTAATTTTATGAAAATTAAGGTTTTTATTATTTTTAATATAAAAAATATTCTAAAATTATCATGGAAGTGAGCCTATCGCTAAACATGCCTAATGAGCAAAATAGTGAGAAAACTAAATGAGAATGAGAATAAGATTAGGGATTGGTTGTACAGGACTAGGGACGGATATTAGTTAATGGGTTAATTATTAAATAACTATTAATCCTATCCCATATGTTTATAAGTTTTTATGATGCCTATACTCAAGCAAAATGTTATCAAATTGGTCTGTCTAATAGAGTGAAGTCTGTGTAAAGTAAAGTAATGAGATTGGTATGTAAGACCAATATTGATCTATGAAAATGTAATATATATTTTTAGAGATTATATAAGATGATAAAGGTTATAAAAAACCCATTTTAATATCATAAAAATGTTCTCATAGGTATTCTATGACTTGATTTTCTTGACTATGTTTTTGGTGTTATAAGCAACTTTTTGTGTGTGAAAATGATGATTCTGAGTCATTTTACACTAAGATGGTGGTTTAAATGATATTTAAGGTGTTATAAATGTCTCAATTTATCATTTTAATTTATTTTTCCTCATTATAATTCCATATTTAAGTATGGAGAGTTAAATGTTTTTGACTGTTTATTGATAGTGTTTGGTGGTTATGAGTAAGCCATCTACAAGAGTGTTCCTGAGGCCTTTTGGCCTATGTGGTGAAGACAAAAGAATTTTGGGAAGTATTTTAATTCATAAATATCCTATTATTATTATTATTTTATGTGTGGGATATTTGGAAAATTTATGTATATGGTTAAAATTTGCAAGATAGACTTTATGGTAGTGAGAAGGCCTAATAGTGAGTTGACCTAATTAGATGTTTCAAGGAGTGAAAAGAGACAAATGGTGTTAGGGATATAAGGAAAGATTAATAAGGGTATATTAAAGTTAAATTTTAAGTGTTTAATCTATTTTTGAAGTTTTAAAGTGTTTAAATGAGGTCTAAGTGAAATGTGTGCCTAAGGAAGGCATAATTGCATTAGGTCTTTATTAGGCCTAATGGTGGTTTTAGCCCTTAAGGGTAATGACCGACCTATGATTTTTTTTTTAACTAGTGAAACATGTATGGTGATATATTTAAATCATAATACATGTATGGTGAGGTATTTTTCTGACCAAGATTGGGTATGAGAAAGAATCAAGTATAAAGTCAAGGCTTAATAAGACTATTTAGACTAGTTAGAGCATTGAGATATTGAGCAAAGGATATAATGTTTTGGAGAATAGGTTAAGGGCTTTAAGATCATATAATAGTTAATATATACATATATATATATATATATATATATATATATATATATATATATATATATATATATATATATATATATATATATATATATATATATATATATATATATATATATATATATATATATATATATATATATACCATGAGTATCTAAGTATGTTTCTATAGGTGTTAAGAAGGTCATTTGACCTAATTCTACCAAGGAGAGGGATAACTGAGTGAAAAGGCTTAATAAGCTATTTTAGAGAAAAATAAATGTGAGAAGAGGAAAAAAGAGGTCATAATCAATTTAATGAGTAACATGTGTCTAAGGGTGATCATATATTCAAGGTATCTAAGTTTGTGTTTGTTTTCCTAGGGGGTTGGAGCCTCCTTGTAGGTTGAAGCTTGCTAAAAGTACTAGTTGAGTTGGTGCTTGACTAGTGATGGGTTGGTGCTCCTTGTGGGGTTAGTGCCTCACTAAAAGTTTGATTAATTGATTATAGGATAGTATTAAAATTTATTCAGCAATGGTTTTTATTTACTTAGAGGGTTTATTACATATATTTCATGTCATTATGGTGTTTACTTTCATAGATGATTATGTATGCATTAATTGATGTATGTGAGTGAATAAATGCTTCATGAATATTAGGTGAAATTGGAGGGATATTTTAATACAAATTATTCACCCACTCTTAGTATATTTACTTCCAACATTTTTTATTAGATTAGGTCCTTTGAAGGAGGTCTTACAACCTAAAGGAGATTTTAAACAAGCTAAGATGGCTAGTCAAGCACAAGGTGGTTTTTCTACAAGCAAAGCTCCATTGTTCAATGGATCCAATAATGCCTTTTAGAGTGTTATGATGAGGAAATATCTAATGTATCAAGGTCATGATGGTTGGAAATTAGTCTTAGATAGGTATACTGTACCACATATTCCTCCTATAGATGCAACAAGAAAGAAGGCTAGTGACAATAACTCAAAAGAAATGAATGGTATTATGTGTGGCCTATCAGAGGTAGAAATTGTGAAGGGAATACATTATATATCTACCAAATAAATGTGGGATAAATTAAAAACTATTCATTAGTGTGACTCTAAATTCAAATTGACCAAGGTACAAACCTATAGAAGACAATTTGAAAGTTTAAAAATGAATGAAGATAAGACCATTACAACCTACTTGTTGAGGGTTGATAAGGTGGTTAACATAATAAGAGGTCTAGGAGAAGAATTTAAAGAGACTTATGTTTTTCAAAAGGTTTTAAGGTCTCTAAATCCCAAATTTTATTCTAAGGTATGTGCTATTTAATAAATACAAGATCTAGACAAGCTAGAGATGGATGGAATTCATAGAACCCTAACATCCTATGATATGAGGACAAGTGAAGGAAGACCTAAAAATAAGGAATATACTTTCAAAGTATAAAAGAATCCAAAATATAAGAAGTCACAAGGTATGAAATTCAAAGACAATGATGAATATGATATTGATGATGATGAGTTGATAACTATGTTTTCAAGAAATTTGAAGATAGGTTCAGGTAAATATAAGGGCAAGCTGCCTTTTAAATGCTTCAATTATGGAGAGGTTAGATACCTTGCCAATAGATATCCTCATAAGCATAAGAAAAAGGATGATTTAGGGCATGGTGAATATCATGATGATGATAAAAGGTCTTATAAATTTGATAAGAGCAATAAAAGTTTCATAAGCTATGATAACAAGAAAAATTTATTCAAAAATAAAAGGAGTCTTTACACCAAGGAAGATTGTAGCTCATCTGATAAGAGTGAGAGAAGTGATTTAGAAAGTGATCGTGAAGGTGATGGTCCTAATGTTAATGAAGTTATCTTCATGGATAAAGAAGCAAGATGCTCAAATCCAGAATAATCCATATGGATTAGAGGTGTTATTAGTGATTTAGATAAAGAAGGAGATGAGGTGGATTTTGAAGCTAAGTTGATTAATAATCTAGAAGAACTGAAGATGGTAAATAAGAAAAATAGGGTGATGATTTATATTATCAAATATTATGAAGAGAAAATCAACTTTTTTGAAGTTAGACTAAGTAACAACTCTAAGGAACAAGAGGAAATAGTCAAATAGGTGGGCATTCAACTTGAAATTGTGACTGTAAGCCTAGAGGCAAAAGAAGAATGTGTAAGGTATGTAGCTGAAGTGAAATCCTTGAGATTTGAATTGAAACAAACATCAAATAAGGTGAAGTCCTTTTTAAGGTTTGAAAAGAGTACCAATGATCTAGACAACCTTATGAGTATTCAAAAGATTGATAATAACAAAAAAGGTCTTGGATTCATTGAAGATTAAGAGGACACTAATGTGATAAAAAAAGTCAAAAAGTCAACCAAAGAATGATGGTGATGATAGAACAAAGGCCAATACTATCAGACAACCTAATAACATAAGGTATGTTAATCCTTTCAATGGTTATTGTTATTCATGTAACCAATATTTTCATAGAACAAGGCATTACATAAGGTCCTCCAAGAAAGAATTTGTATGGAAATATGAGGAGAACCATCAGACAAGAAGTATGGGTCATGGTGTGTTTCCATCTAGAGGGATAATATGTTTCAATTGTCATAAGATTGGTCATATTACAAAATATTGTATACATGACTTCTCAAAACAAGACAAGAAATTTGAGGCTTATAGATGCAATAAAGAAGATAAAATATTAAGTGGAAACCCAAGGTAAATAAGGTTGATAACCAATCCAAAAGTCTAAGTGGACTATTTTCCATGGTAGAGAAAAATCAAGATGCAAAGGAGTGCCAATAATTTTCTCTATCAGCTCAAATTTTTGATAAAAGAGTCAAGACCAATAAATCAAGCCAAAATGTTTCTCAAATAAAGATTGAGGAGGTCAATCCAAAAGGAAAAATCAAGCATTAGAGGATCATGAAGGAGGTTTAATCTTGTAAGGACATAAATATCTGGGAATCTCTTGAATTTATGGTATTTTATTTCTGTAGAGCAAAACTAACTCAATTAGGCTTCATGGGGGCACTCCAGTAAGCAAGAAGCATGAAGGATGCTCAGTCCTAGGGGGATTTTTGTGGTCTTAGGAGACTTTTAGATTCAAGGTTAAGTTAAATAAATATTGTTATAAGTATGATAACAAAAGATGAGTCAAAAAAATATTGCATGATGACTTGATCAAACAGAGTCACAATTTTGAAAATGTCTTAAATTTTCATGGAGACAAAGGGAGCTAATCATGTCTCATGAGTAGGTATGTGAGCCTGGTCTATGCTAAAAATTATGATAGGAATAATTGATGAGGTTGTTTGAGTGAAAAGGTATGTTGTTCCAAGTCCAAGGATCAAATAACTACCAAGAAGATGAACCTTTGTAATTAATGTTAAAGGGGGAAAAAGTTCCTATTTCAAGATCAAGTATTGAAAAAGATCCAATTTAAAGGAAAGATAATGATCTAATATGTTTAAGAGTGTTTGAAATTAATTAAATAGGGGGATATTATTGATGTATGTTCCTAATATTTGTATTAAGGCATTAATGTTGTCATTAATGTCAAAGTTGAGTTGAATGTCCTTCATGTCAAAAGTTAGAGTTGATGTCATGCTTGGTGAAATGGTGTGTGACAAAGAAGTTTTGTATCTTTATTAAGAGAAAATTTGAAGGTAACTTGGTATTATTTTTGAGGTTTTGTGACATTTAAATATCATGTTAAATATATAAGGGAAGCATGTTCATTGAGCTATAAGTACTGAGGAACATACAAGGTAAGCACATGAGTCAACAAGTCCTTGTATTCTTTATGGGGTGTTAGCATAAGGTTTTAATGTGAAAGAGCTCATAAAGTATATTTAAATTATCCTTGTCTTTAGAGAATCATGTTTGAATAATTACATCATTGAGAGGTAGCTTATTTATGTCCAAACTTTGAGTACTAGGTATCTTAAGTAGCCTGATCTAGCTCTGTGAATAAAATGTATGTGTAAAAGATAGTAAAGCTTTGTGATTTAGGTTAATAAAGGCATGAAAAATTGTCCTAATATTTTTAAAAAATGATAAAAATACAAAGGAACTTATTAAATAGTTTCAAGGTCTAGTTTTGAGGCTTAATCTTTACTTGAAAGACCTAGTGAAATGGCATAGGTCTGGTAGTATGATGAGTTGAGCCAGTTGAGACCTATATGAGAAATTTTCATAGTGTATGACTAGTATGTGAAGTCACATGAAATTTGGATGAGTTTTTTAGTATATTTTAATAGGTTTCAATGCATGATCATAGTCTAAGTATGATTAGCAGTATAAGGCTTAGTATGCAAAATGACATATAGTAGACTAATGAGTTGTCAAGATAATTTATAAAGGTGAAAAAGATATAAAAATAATTTATATAAGTGTTATAGGTAATATTAAGTGTGCAGAAAAGTTTTAAGTCAATACCTAAAGGATCATGCATGAAAACCTATGATAAGTTTCCTTGTGTACAAAGAATGGGGTGTTGCAGAACTGAGAAGAGATTTATTGTACTCATTGGCATGTGAAACATTTACATGAGATCATGAGAACTTAATGGAAGTTGGGGAAGGTCCCTAAATTTGTTTTACTAGCATTTGTTTTGGAGTTTAAGGGCAATCCTTTATAAACAATTGTTAAGAAGTGAAACCAATCAAAACCCTCTCAAAACCCTTAAAATGACACAATAATAAATATCTTTTTGGTTATGGATTAGAATGGTCATTTTGAAATATTTTTATTTTTAAAAAATGTAAATTACTCTTCAAGGTTTCCTTATATGGTTTTGGTTTGTCTTGATAGTAAGTAGAAGCTACAAGAAAATGGATAGAGGGTGATGTGTAATACTTATTTTTTATTTCCATTAAAGTTTTTTTTATCAGGTTTAATACCAAAAATATGCTAAACTAGTCATAGAAGTTAGCCTATCACTAAATAGGCCTAATGAGCAAAAGATGAAAAAACTAGGCAAGAATGAGAATAAGATTAGGGATTGGTTATATAGGACTAGGGGTGGATCATAGTGAATGGGGTAATTATTAAATACCTATTATTACTATCCACTTGTTTTATAATTGTTTATTATGCCTATACTTAAGCAAAAAGTTATCATCAAACTATTCTATCTAACAAGTGAAGTCTATGTAAAGTGAACCAGTAAGATTGGTCTGTAAGACTAATATTTATATATGAACATGAAATATATATTTTACAATATTATTTAAGGATGATAAATTTTATAAAAAAACAATTTTAATATCACAAAAATGTTCCCACAGGTGTTTTATGACTTGATTTTCTTGACTATGTTTTTGGTGCTATAGGGAACTTTCTATGTGTGTGTGTGAAAATGATGATTCTAAGTTATTTTAAAATGTATGGAGGATAAAATTATATTTAAGGTATTATAAATGTATAATAGGATCATTTTAATGTATTTTTACTCATTGGAAGTCCCTATTAAAGTATGGAGAGTCAAATGTTTTTGACTATTTGTTGATAGTGTTTGGTGGTTCTAAGTAAGTCATCTACATGTGTGTTCTTGAGGCCTTTTGGCATATGTAGTAAAGAAAAAATAATTTATGGAATAATTTTAAGTCTTAAATATCCTATTAATATTATTTTATTTTTGGTTTATGTGGAAAATTTATGTATATGGTTCAAATTTGCAAGACATACTTTCTAGCAATGAGAAGGCCTAATGGCGAGTAGACCTAATTGGATGGTTCAAGGAGTGTAACAAGCCAAATGGTGTTTTTTAAATAAGGATATATTATGAGGGATATATTAAAGTGACATATTAATTATTTCATACATTGGTAAAGGATCAAAGTGTTCAAATGAAGTCTAAGTGAAACATATGCTTACGGAAGGCCTAATTGCATTAGGTCTCTGTTAGGCCTAATGGTGGTTTTAGCCCTTAAAGGTAATGACCAAACTATGAAATGTTTGTTTCACTTGTGAAACGTGTTTAGTGTTATAATTAAATAATAATAATATAATTATGGTTAGGTATTTGGCCAACTAAGATGGGTATGAGGAATAATCAAGTATAAAGTCAAGGCCTAATAAGTCTATTTTGACTAGTTAGAGTATTGAGCTATTGAGCGAAGGATATAGTGTTTTGAATATGTTAAGGGATTTAATATCATATGAGAGATAATATTAATATTACAAGAGTATCTAAATATGTTTCTATAGGTGTTTAGTAAGGTCATTTGACCTAATTATACCAAAGAGAGGGCTAATTGAGTGAGAAGGCCTAATAGGCTGTTTGAGAGAGAAAGAAGTGTGAGAAGAGAAAACAAAGGAGGTAATAATCAGTTAAATAATAAATAGGTGTCAAATTGTGATTATATATTCAAGGTATCTGAGTTATTTCTTGGTTGCTTATGGGGTTGGATCCTCCTTGTAGGTTGAAGCTTATTAAAAGCACTAGTTGAGTTGGTGCTTGACTAGTGAGGGGTTGGTGCTCCTTGTGGGGTTGGTACCTCACTAAAATTTTGATTAATTGCTTATATGATAGTATTAAAAGTTTTTCATCATTGGTTTTTATTTCCCTATAGGGTTTAACACATATATTTCATGTCCTTGTGGTGTTTGCCTTCATAGATGTTTATGTATGCATTAATTGATGTATGTAAGTGAATGAATGCTTCATGAATATTAATTGAAATTGGAAGACTATTTTAATAAAAATGATTCACCTCCATCTTAGTATTTGTACTTAAAACATACATCAATATGAGTAAAATCTATGGATTGGTTCTAAATTAAATAGTATTGCTAGAACTCTCTTTGTGTTTAATGACATGAAGAATGGCCCTAGTATGATAAAGTTTCTTTTTAAAACCACAAATTCAGGATAATGAATCATGGAAGAATGTGTATACTATAATATTTTTAACAAAAACATATCACTTTTTAAGTTATCATGTTAAGTTTATGTAAGATATTATTATACTTTTATTATGCTTTTGATATTGAGGCATTGCAAACTTTTATTATTGCTAGAATTAATTGCATTAAAACATGTTAAACTATTACAAGTTGCTAGAATTACCTATGTACCAGATAAATTATGTCTTCAAAAATAATTTAGAATAATGGAATTACCTATAGATATATCTGAAGTTACTTTAATTCCATGGAATGGTTTATTTCAGCATGTTAATCCTCCATGAATGGCTGAAACTACTCTCATGTCTATGAATATTACGTCTGCCTTAATAATTAGTATTTATCATTGATTCTAAAATTTAAATTATGGAACGTAGTGTATGGAGAAAACCTACTTGGCTGATTTAGCTACACCTACATTAATTTGTTAAGGTGCCCTCCTTGTGTTGGTTATACTTTTTCTTATTAAAGGGCAAAATCTACTAATGGTTGTGGTTGATTTTATATGCAATTGTATGCTATATGTATACCTTAAGAAAAGGAAACTCTCATGCCTAAAATTCTATGAGCAAGATGTTTATACTCATTTTATACACCTACCTCTTATGAGCAAACCTTGGCCTATGGTGTCTAAGCATAAGATCTTGGTATTAATCACTCAAATCCACTAATCTTGTTTCTATATTTACTTATTTCTATAGTAATTAAGTGTGGGAATAAATTATTTTATACTCTGCTAAACTATACTTCAAATCTATTAAAATACACATAGTTAACTATGTTGCCTTTATTTACTAGGCCATGGATGTATTGGCTAGATTGAGCATTGACACCTATGTCTTGGGTCATCTGGGATTAGCTATTGTAATCCTTTAATGCACTCTTGATTATTAAAACAATCAAACATTGGGAGTTGATCCCATTGAAGCATTTACAATGCTATTATGATTTATTAAATGCTGAAATTGCATTATATACAACTGAATATATTTTATTTAAGCATGGCCTTGTCAATGAGGTGTTGAATTTAATCATATGGGTAAAATGTGTACATGGATTGTATGCCATAATTAACCCTTGATGATATAATCTTGTAATATATATATATATATATATATATATATATATATATATATATAATCACCTAAGGATTAATGGGATTATTAGAGTGGTTAGACTCCTTGATATTGGTAAAACCATGCTATCCACTTCTTTGTAATATTATTGGATTTATTGGCCAATATATGGTGGTTGGCTACTAGATCTGAGATTCAGTTTATGGAACCTCAATGCATAGCTCTATGGAGTTACTTGGTCTATTATGGGCTACATTGGAAATATATTAGATACATCATGCCAATTGATTATACTTATGTACCAATCTGAGTATATATGAATTTGGCTGACCTTGTAACATGTTTTATATAAGGTGATTTAATGAATCAAAGGTTTATATATTTATAATAAACTTTGATTTAACATTTAGTTGGATGTCATGGAGTAGATATGTTATCACCTCTCAAATAGGACCCTATTAGACTCCTGAGATATGGAGTAGGGTTAACTAAAAACTAAATAGTCCTATTGGTGGGGAGTAACTAGTATTGTATAGAGGTCAAAGTTTATCATTTTATGCATGCACACTGATACACCCCAAACTATATACTCCTCAGCAATGATACATTCCCACATAGAACTCTTTATCGGTAACTTAATCCTTGTTACATGTCTCGACTAATTGATATCATGCTAATTGGAAGCACACTTATGTGCAAATCCACTTTGATGTTGTCTCAATATGTTTGGGCCTAACACATAATGCCACTTTGTACTTTGAAAACTAACAATTTCATTTTTTTTGGGGTTGTTTCAATGTTTTTAATACCTTTTGCCTCTTATTATACATTTTTTTCTATAATTAATGGACATGTAGATATTTAATGTAATAATGGAGGTTCGATTATTTAGTATACACAATTAATTCCAAAAATAATTTTTACTTCATAATATAGACTCTAGAAGTCTTATATCTTTGATTCTTCGGTCTTGATTTATCCTTAGGTATGTGTTACATATTAATTTATACTTAGGTATGTATTAGGTCTTGATTTATCCCTAGGTATGTAAATACATACATGCTTTCCATGCACACTTAAAACAATATACTTATTAGGTAGTTGAATGCTTGCATGATGAATTTTAATTATATTATGGATTTTTGAAAGCTTTTTACTCATGTGTGATTAAGTAATCTCAAGGTGACCTTTTTGAGTATTGATTAACATAATTAAAATACATTCCTCATGTATTTTTGGTAATAATCACATGGAAAGGGGACCACTTAACACACACACATCATAATAATTTATTAGTAATGGAAGGAACAATGAATTTAATCAACTGCTTTGGGATTCTTACCCTCTAAATTATTTCCCCATTGGAAAATATTTTGGTGATTATAATGTCTTATAAGTCACCCTGGTCTTAAAAATTTTACCAATATGATATTAACCCAATTACAAACCAACTGTGTATTTATATTAAATAGTTAAAGTCTTTCATAAAAAAACTAAAAACTAAAAACTAAAATAAAATAAAAAAATAAAAAAGTAAATATATATATATATATATATATATATATATAATTTTTGGGGGTATTTTTACTTGTTTATTCTTAATTAATCTCAATATGGCCTCCATGAGTAGTAAAAAACATAATTACATCTATTTCCTTGTGTATTTTTTATAATAATCACGAGGCAAGAGTATCCCTTTAGCACACAAACATCGTAAAATATTCATTCCTTGCACACTTAAAACAAGAATGAACTTAAAAACAATAGAAGTATATTACAAGAAACTAATTTATAATGTTATGTTTAAGTTACCTCTAAATGATGGTTGATATAGTGACTTATTTTTGTACATTAGCAGATAAGCATGTAAACTTTATGAGGAGAAGGTGATCTTGTTGACTTATTATTTAAGGCACCAATTTTTTTGGAAATAAATTGGGATACATGAATTTATGTGTATTGATAAAAAAGAGATTAATCTATTGGAAAGATCTCCCACACTAGAAGATAATGAATATAGTGTGAATGTTATAGGAGTTATAACCAAGTTGATCCATATTTATTCATTTGAGATAATGTTTTTTTTCATAGGGATAAATTACAAATTTCATTTAAGGATACATGGATCAATTTAATTAATTAGATAACAATAGTTTTAGTGTATACTTGATATACGCTTATAATATGACCAAATAAATAACATATTTCAATTTATATGGGCAAGTCTAAAGGAGAATTTTAACTTAAAAGGATGTTGAGAATACAACTCAAAAGGACATGGCTCAATGAGTGCATTGATATTGCAAATACAAATAAGAAAATATATCAAGAAATTTTGAGGGAAAATAAATGGTAGATTCATTGAACATAATATGTCACATCATCTTGGAATCGATGTGGGTTTTTGAAAATTTAAATTCAAAATCACACTCTATTAAGACCTTAATATTTTACAATTTTTTTTAATGTGAATGGGATATCGATATTTATAACATCAACTCATTTCACATATGTAGAAATACAAAACCTTATTAATGTGATTTTTTTTAATGCAAATGGAAGATTAATATTTATTTCATAAAATTAATAGTCATATATGTGTAAATATAAATGTAATATTGATGTTTAATTAAGTGATCAACAAGTTTTTTCAAATAGAAATAAACATTAATCCAAAACATGCATTTACAAGACCTTAGTATTAAATTATTATTTTAATAGACTAGAATATTTAATATATGAATGAAAAATTTAAAAACTATAACGAGTTGAGTTGAATCCATTTTTTTACTCATTGGAATCCAATAATAGAAAAATTAGAATCCAATATCACAATAGTTAAACTAATAATAGAAATATTAGAATCTAATATGACCCTGTTTAAAAACCAATAATAGAAGTATTAAATCTAATTTAAACACTAATAATATCAAAATGGAAATAATAGAAGTCTAGATCAATATTTTTACATCCACATTTAATTAAATGTTGGTTAACTACTTAAAAAAGGCCACCTTCAACATACAAAAATATACTATTTCTTTGTTGGGGTCATAATTTTATTACCAAGTATGTGCGCTTCCATAAAAAGTGGTTAAAAATTGGTTAGTCTTTGTCTCTAATAATGTAATAGTTTTTTCCTCCATGTGATCCAACATCTATGAACATGATTTGAAACATTCTTTGTGCCTCTATACTCTAGAAACTTTATTTTCATTACATAAAAATGTTTTTCTATCATGCATGTGGGATATTTACCTACACATTACTCACTGATAGAATCACCCCACATTATAATCATCATATTTATACATTCACCTCCCTACAATGATGTTTGTGTGGTCACCCTCTAGTTTATTAATATAGTTGAATTACTAGCTCCTACCACATTTATCCCTTTGGTTTGATCTCTCACTCATTTCTTTCTAGATGTTACATTCTTTCCCACATAGGTTAGATCTAAAAGTGTTATTTACCTTGTAATATAAATATTTTGATCATTCTAACCTTATTTTATGTCAATCACATATGTGTGACTTTTGAATTTGAATATATTCAAAATTGAGTGTTTTCCTGCACATTACAAGTCCTCTAATGGAATCATTTCCTCCTTTGTTAGCTCTTCATTTTAGGTTTTTGTAATACTTGTTTATTATTTTTTAGTTAATATCATCTATATAATGAAAAAATAGTTGTATATCCTTTGATTCCTCTTTGGTTCTTCATGAAAATTACATTACTTGGTATTATCTTTCCATGGGATCCAATGTAGTTATCATCTCCTCCCTATTATTCACATATCTATGAATTCCTTGTTCCCTCTCACTAAAATAATAATTATTTATAGGAAAAATTTTTTATTTCTTTTATTTTTTAATAATCCTCACTCTTTTCCAACTTATTCTTCACCTAACCCATGCACAATGGTTTTATCCTTCCATCCTTAGAGATTTAATTTTCCAAGGGTGTATATTGTTGTACAATCTACAAATCTTCATAATATAATAAAATTAGGTCTTTTCAACGGATCCAACATGTTTTAGTGTAATAGGATCCATATAATATTATATAAACCCTAATAAAATCAATACCTTACACAAATTTTCACACACTAGCATATTACTTATAAATAAGAATAAACAATCACTCAAAGCATGCATGAGACACTGAGAACCTAATAATAATATAAATAATATAAATACTATAAATAAAATTACTCAAAAATACACAATATATAATCAACCCCTACTTCATTTATTAACCACACTTTTATATAATCATATACATCTAATCTGAAAACTATTTCTATACAATATCCTTTAAAAGATATAAAAACTTATACAATTATTATTATTACATAATGTGTACCATCTAGAGTTATCATAAATGAGATTCTATGGGTCCTTTTTATATTATTTTCCCATAGACCTATATTGAAAATTAGAACTAGGAAGATTTATATTATATACTTATATAAGACTATACACATATTACCATTGATAGCCTCAAAATATTCTAGTCCTACTCTCCCATATATATGTATATTCATGCTAGTTTTCCATATATAATTTTATACATCATCAGTTACTGTGTGACCCTTTAATCCATATTTTTATCCTTGTGAAATTTTTAAAATTTATAAGCATTATTTACTAATACATGCATGACCCCTATGTTTAGCCAACGCCCACCTTTTATGAAATTATGCAAAATCCTAGGCCCAATAGTCTTCATCCCCATAATGATATAATTTTAAAACACATTTTTTCACCATGTAGAGGATTATATCTCCATACCTATGGGGAAAGGAGGAATATGTACTTGGAATTATATCACTAGTGTAGATACTAAAATTTGGTAGTCACTACTTGACAATGACAAGATTGACACACATTTACCACTCATGACTTGATACCCAAACACGGTCCTAATAAGTTGTCATCTCAATTGAATGATATTTTATGATTCAAACCTTATATTTTGATACCAAACACCTATAAAAACATCACTATCTATTTCAAACCTGCTAAATATCCTGCATAGACATTTCTAGACTCTCATAACAATCCATCTATACACAAGCTAGTTCTGCTAGTTATGATTTTTACTTCTAGTTGGTAACCTAATTAGTTAGTACCATCCCACTTATATCAATTGATAATTTATAAAATGGAACCCATAATAAGGGTCAAACCATTGACCTTTCTTTTGGAGAGGTCAAACAATTGACCTAACATATATGTGGCATGAATAATTATTAAAAAGGATCCATACTTAAACAAATCAAGGATTCATTTCAAATCTCTCTAGAATTTATCTATTACATATCTATACACTACTACACATTGATAAAATATACATTGGTCTTCCCAACTTGCATAGTATTCACTAAGAGAAGTCACAATCCATTTTTGAAGCACTAAAATCCTATTCAAAACAACTATTTTCAAGTACTAAAACCAATCATTAGTTACATTCATAAACAATAGGAGTGCAATTACAAAATTACACTAGTTGGGAGAAATATGTGTGATTTGATTTCCATCTTTGGAGAATTAGATACATATGCAATGGCCAATAACCAAGTGGGGGTGATTAAGGTCAACTCAACCCATTACACTTCTCCCATTTTCACATGTTTTTAGACCTCAAAAGAACATCTATGGTTTCAAAGGAAAGAAAGATGATTTATAGTATGTAATCATCATCAAGGTTTTGTTAATCCCTTTAAGTGTATCATAGGTGCTCTTAGTATTTAAAGAACACTTATCATTTTAGAATTTAAGAGAATTTTGAGCATGAGTAGTATGTTGTGGTAATCTAGTTACCTATGATGAAATAGAGGTAGAGCAAGCAAACTATTCCACAATATTTATATGAGTTGGTAGTTGGGAGCCACCTTGGCTTATATATTTGTAAATAAGAATATGATCTATTCTAATTAGTGTGAATTATGCTCAAATTTAAGCTAAAACTAATCTATATGAATATTTTATAATAGAATTTAAACTAAAGTGATTTGGTTAATAAAAATTAAAAGGGTAGGGTAAGGTAGAGAAGAAAAGTGTTGTTGATCTTCATCTCAAACATCATTACAAAGTTCAAGTGTTTCTTAGGCATTCACTTGAAACTAATATATGAAGTAAAGTAGCTTAAGCTTAGATCATAACATATATCAGGCAAACTTCTAAAGAAGATCTAAAACAATGTAAATAAAAACCCTATTTACTTTAAAGATTTAATCTTTTAAGTAGATAAATGATGCACATAAACAAATGCAGAGCAAATAAAATAAAATAAATTTAGGGAACCTTCAATTAACCTAGCATATTCACAAGTTAATAATTATGCATTGAAAAGGTACATGCCAAGAATTCAAAAGAACTATTCAAATATAATATTCAAAACAACAATTAAGAGAAAAACCACATAACAAATGATGTAAACAAATTCGAACAATATTTTTGGAATTCTTTGCTTGCATTAATATATCAAAAGTATAATAGTTTTAGCTTAAAACTCCCTCTCTTTTTACAAGAGACAATGCTCCTTTTATAGAATCAAGTAAGTATGTCTATCAGTTGTATTAAATTACAAGTGTATAAATGTAAAAGACAACTATCCTTTCTATAAAGTTTATAGAATACACTAGACTTTCCAAAATGAACTAACCTATAGGCAAATGTGCTAAAAAAATGCACATGCCTTTACAAAAGAATATCCCATTTTCAAAATTTACAATGCTTCAATAAAAGAGAATATTCCTAACTAATTGGAGGGTCTTGTGCTGATGAAATCCCTTGGTTCTATTGAAGTAACATTACTACCTATTGATGTTGCTCATCAATAAGTCTCAAATTAACTGTAGGTTCAAGGAAGACTTCATCCTCTTATTTAGCTAAGTCTTCAAGGTCCCTGTTATTTCTCTCCAAGGCTTGTTTAATGCTCCTCACCTCAATAATATTTTCTTCAACTATTAGGATCATATCCATGATCCTACTATTGTCAGTCCCAGACCTACCTTAGCTCTTACTCTTTACTTCTTACATGACCAAAGTGGTCATATGATTAAATTCATCATTTGTAATGATGCCCACAGATCTAAGTGTTGTAGGTTTGGCAATCATGGTCTTAAGGAACTATTATATCATATATAGTAGCTCTTTATCATCCCTAAGGAGTCTTTCTAAGCTCTTGGACCACATTCTCAATCCCTAAATTTTATCTATAATCAGTCCCATGACTATGTTGAGATTGGCTAGGCTGATAGTCTTGAAACCTAGGATTTTATCCCCTATCGAGATGATAATTAAATTCTTCATCTTATTTTTTGAGCTATGCCATTGAGTAATTAAACCCCTAGCTGCTACATAGTGAAGGCTCATCATCTGTGTTAAGACCAGGTTGTAATATCTTGTCTTGAAGGATGTAATTTACTTCTCCTCCTTTACTATGGGCTGTAATTCTTCAATTGTTCAAAAAATATTGGATGAATTATTATCTCCAGTGTTTAATGCCACAACATCAAATACTGTATCATTAAATACCTTTCCTTTTGAATCTATGGTTAAGTATAGCTATGTGTCCTCTCTGTGTTGCTTCTGTACTACCATGACTGTGAACTTTATAAACTACTCACTAGTGGTAAAATTTTTTCCTCTAGATTAATTTATACTTGCTTAGATGATAATTGAGCTCTCTCTAGTTTGATTATGGTCAATTTGAGGTCAAATTAGGGCTTTGTGTATGTTAGGGTTTCTCTACAAGTATTTTATAGGCTTTAATGGTGATGGTTTTTTGGTCTTAAGTGATTTTTATGCCTTGGATTTGATTTAGACCTCAACCTTTATACCTTTGCCTTTTCATTCCCACAAAATCTTTAGTTTTATCATTTTATGCTTACGTGGTATCTATATGGCATCTAGTTGGCACTTTCATGTAACTTTTTTCATTAATGTTAAAAAACTAACCATTTCCCTTTAAAAATATATCTTGGTCTCACTCTGTTGGATCATTTTGTGTAGATCAATACGAGTCATTGATCTCAATCCTATGATTTGCATGCTATTGGTCATTATTTTTACTAGGCCCCATGGTTACGCCACTTGGCAGTCCCATGGGACTTCTCAAGATCTACACCTTATCAGCTCCATCAGTTGGTGCATGTTTACCATGTGGTGATCCCACGGGCCCTTGAAGGTTCTATTGAATGGTCCACAAAGATATCACTCCATTTAATCATGTTCCTCTGATATCATACAAACTGTAGATCCTGCAAAGGTGGATGATGTTTAAATTAACATTAGGACACATAAGAACTTAGGTTAAATACTTTAGGCTATGGTCTATTTTGTGTTAATAAATAGGATATAAACTTTAGGATAAAGTATTTAAGCTAAGTCTAGATCATGATAAAAGGGTATCTTTAATAATAGAAGGACCGAGTTAAATGTTTTATAACCTAAGGTTTTATCATATTAATAAATATAATAAAACATTAGGGTAAAAAGTTCTAAGCTAACTTTCAATAACTAGACCTTGCATTTGTTAGGTTAAGTCAATGAAATAGACCCCAAAAGATCATGGGAAATATGGGGACCAAGCATGATATTTTAGACTAAGGTTTAGTCAAATGTTTAAAAACATGACCATACTTTAGGATAAAATTTAAGCTAGGTTCATGGTCGATCCCATGCAAATTTGAACTTATTCTATGATGGGATAAAGGTTAAATGAAAGGCCAATGTTAAATTGAAGCACAAAACTCTAAACATGCTTATTTTCCAAATGGGTCTCCATTAATCCTACAAGATAAAGACAAATATGTTTATTTATCCAAATGAGATTGGTTCTTAAGCTTGAATTTAATGGTTTCATGGATGTCAATTGATGATCACAAGAATGTCAAATTTAAGCTTGTAAAATTATTCATTGGGGTTAAAATTTGATGGGATCACAGACATCAATGAAGAATCATAGACATTAATTGATGTTCATGAGAATGTCAAATTTAAGTCCAATGAACAATAGGTCTCATAGGAACTTTGAATTGACACACATCATTCAATTGATTTTGTATGAGTAGCTGTGGATCATTGATTATGATCTATGTGATCAAGTGAGATTGGCTCTTTAGATCAAAGTCTTTGATTCATTAGGTTTACCTCACTTCATTTGATTAATGTTTTATGAGGAGTCATGGGCTGTCAATCCTACAAAGAAGCACAAGACTTAAATTAGGGCTTAGAAACATATAAGACTTAGATTAAAGTCTTAAGACTAAGGTCCCATTTATGTTAATAAACATTAGTGGGGCCTTAAGAATAATACATTAGTCTAAGTTTTAACAAAAGGGACCATGATACTAACAAAAGTTGGACCAAGCTAAGAACATAATAAAGGGACCCTATAGACATTAAAATTAGACCATGCACAAATAAAAGTGAACAAAGGGGGAAATATATAAAGGGGACCAAGCATATAAATTTTAGGCTAAGGTTTGGTCATGTTGAAAAACATGACTAAGCCTTAGTATAAAAATTAACCTTAGGCCCTTAACATTTTTAAAGTGCTCCCACCAATTTTATCCCCACCAATTTTGAATTTGGTCCAAACACTTATGTCAAGGTTTCTAAAGGAGACTTCTAAGAACTTTAAACATGGATTAGACTTGGATTTTTATAGGCCAAAGGTTAGTATATTATTGAATATGGATTGAATTGCAAAGTCCCAACATAATATATTCAAAGAGAACTCCATTATACCTACAACTTGAAAGATGAAGATTCACTATTAGCCACAATAGGTCAAGTTAAAGTAGAATCATGAACAAAAGACCAACTAGAACATGGTGTGGATGAGATTATACTAAAAATAAAGTGTAAACATGCTAATAATACTCTGACTAAGTGAATTTTTAGTGTTTAGGTAAAAACTACATAGTTTGACACCTGGGTCCCCAATTTTTAGAAATAAGGGGTATGTTGACCTCAAAAAATGGAAAATTTTAGGGGAAACATAGTAATATGTTAGAATTCAGAGACTCTAGTTTAGACAAATAACTAGATTATTTATTTTACTTGATCAATGTCATTATCAAGATTATTTCATGGTTAAAATAAACATTGTATATGTCGAATTAGGATCAAACATTAAAACCTAGCCATGCTATGTGTGTGATTTGATTCCACTTTCTATTTGCCATGAAATTTAGGGAACAACTTCCAAGTTTCATGTCTTTAAACATTAAAATTGAATTTAATCATGTTTAGATATTCATTAAGAACCATGATTTAGTTTAGGGAAGGCTTGGGAATTGCTCTACTTCCAGTCAGGCATCCATAGCCTTGACATAGATGCCTTTGGCTCCACTCAAGGCCTTGATCCACTTCCAACTAGGTGTCCATATCCTTGGTGGAGATTACCAAAATCACCTTTGCTTTGAAAACTTTTGATATTGTAATAAACTCTTATTTTTTATATTTTTTTTAGACTTTTAGGATTTATAGAAAAGGTTGGGAACCAAGTTAGTGAGGTTTAGGGGTTTGTTCAAATGTTTGATCCTTAGAAAATAATATATGGTTTCAAATTTATCCCAAACAAGGATATTTGTTAATTTCAATCATGAATATGCCTTAATAATTTAAGCTTTCATCCCACAAGTGTAATTATTCTTGAAACCAAATTTAGATCAAAACAATGTTTAAATTTTCATAGAACAATTGACCTATCTATTAGTCCTTACTAGTTTTTTTAAATTATAAAATAATATTACATTAAAAACCCATGATCAATAAATGCTTGAGATTCATACCTATTTTTTTGAACTATGGAGTTTCTAAGTATTTAAGATGAAATTTTAGCTAAAGGCTATCCCAAAGGACTTATTAGAAGCAAGGAATAAAGTAGAGAAAGTAGAAACACAAAAAGAAGAAAGTAAAGGAAAATCAAACAAATATACACAAACATATGAACAAATAAGGGATAGGAAGGAGAGAAAAAAAGAAACTAAATCTATCCTACCTACACTACTCTAACTATTCTTACAGTTTACTCCATGAAGAACCTTGGGGGAGCAATAGAAAAGTAATGTTTGAGATACTATCGATTGATAAGTAGTGTGAATTCAACTCCTTGTAGGTCTTTTGTTTTGAAGGTGTTGTTCCCAAGTGTGTCAGCAATCTGATAGGGACATATCCACAAAGGTGTGAACTTCCCATGTTTACCCTTAGGTTTAAATTCTTTGTCCCAAATAAGAACTAAGTCCCCTTACTTGAACATATTTATCTTTACTCGCTTATCAAACCACCTTTTCACTATGGTTTGGTGCCTAATAAAATTAGAAAAAGCCTCTTCTCTACCATCTTCCATCTAAATAATATCCAATAGCCATGAATTTTATAATTCATGATCATCCTTCATGTACTCTTGCATGAACTGGTATGTTGGTAGCTTGAGTGTGATGGGAAAGATGGGGTCTTGGCCATACACTAGTAAGAAGGGTGATGCCTTAAGAGCTTTCTTGACCCTTATTCTATCTACCCATAGGGCATATTTGAGAAGCTTATGCCAAGTTATAGGTTTGTCTACAACAAACTTCTTTATTACTTTCATCAAGTTCTTATTGGTAGATTCAGATACTCTATTACCTTAAGGGTAATGGTTGGATGAGATCTTGAGAATGATTCTATTATCATACATTTATTCTATCATTTCAATGGATGTAAAATTAGATCCATTATCACATACTAGGGAGACTAGAGTTCCAAATCTGGTACATATGTTTTCTTCTAAAAAAGTGGTCACTTCTTTAGTTATACATTGCTTAGTGGCTACTACCTCAGTCCACCTGGTGTAATAGTCAGTAGCTGTTAGAACATAATTATGACCCTGTAATGAATTAGGGTTGATTAATCCCATGATATCTAGTCCCTCTTGAACAAAAGGTTATCCACCATCACTAGTTGCAGTGTCATGCCTGATTTGGGTTCCTTTGTGCTAAAGACTTAGCATGAATGACATTGCCTTACATGATTATGGGAATACTTGAATATGGTGGGCCAATAATAACCATATCTAAGGATTTTATGAGTTGTTCTTCTAGATGGATGCCCACTTCCTTGCTTCTCATGAAAGGTGCTCATTATCTCAGTAGCTTCTTCTTCTGAAATGCATCTTAGGTAGACACTTTCAAAGTTATTCCAACATAGCACCACATTATTGATCAGGTAATGGGATGCTTTAAGTCTAAGAGATCTCTTCTAATCCCTAGTTATCCCTATAAGACAAGTACCATTAATCAACAAATGAATGAGAGGATCATACCGGTAATTAGTCTAAAAGTTTTGTTGATCAACTTGAATGACATTTAGCTTGGGGTCAATATTGGAAATCAATTGAATCAACCCTTGGCACCTTACCAATTTTTTAGTATTTAGTTCAATGTAATATTTCCACAACACTGACATTCACTTACCTTGCCTTTCTCCTAGTTTATTCTAACTCAATATGAGATTTGTAGTAGGGTCAGGTAGGATGACATGCACTTTATTCCTAAGAATGTTGTGCCTAAATTTTTTTACTGCTTTAACTAATGCACATGCTTACTTATCAATCAAAGAATAATTTAACTCAAAATTATTAAAATTGGTGCTCATAAAAGTAATTGTATGGTCACATCCATCAATTTTCTAAGTTAAGACTGCAGTAATAGTATGATCATAAGCAAAGGAGTAAAGGTAAATATCCTTTAAGAAATCTAGACTTATCAAGACTAGAGCTTGACCAATTGCATCCTTGATGTCCTTAAAGGCTTTTTTAGTTTCCTCATTCCAAATGATTTTGGCATCTTTGTTCAGCATGTCATTCAATGGTTTGATAATTTTCGTAAAGCCAAAAATAAACTTCCCTACAAAGTTAATTTTTCCAAAGAGTGATTTCAGTTCTTTCCTACTATTAGGAGGCTCTATCTTTGATATATCTTATAATCTATCTAGAACCATAGAGATTCCCTCCTTATTAATGACATGGCTGAACAAATTTCCCTCATAACACAAAAAATTCTCTTCTTTAGGTTAAGGGAAATCCCATACCTTCTACACCTTTCGAATACCTATTGTAAGTGCATGATGTGGTCTTCCTTATTTGTAGAAAAAATAATTAGATCATCCATGTATATAATGATGCATTTAACTACCAAACCTTGGAAATCATGATCCATGACTCTTTAGAATGTTTCTCCTATATTGATCAATCCAAATGACATTTTATTGTATGCAAACATGTTCCACTTGGTAGTAAAAATAGTCTTCATCCCATATTCTTGATTCACAAATACTTGGGTATAACCTAAAAATCCATCAAGAAAGGACATCATATCAAAACCAAAAATGCTTTGTATAACTTGATCTAAAGAAGGCAAATGGTAGTTGTCTTTTTCAAATGACTTATTTAGATTCCTAAAATCAATGCATAGTCTTATTTCACCATTCTTTTTTATAACTACGACCAAATTGGTGACCTAGGTAGAGTGCCTAATGAGAAATACAATCTTGACATCTAACAAAATTTTAAATTCTTTGAAAATCATAGGCTCTAAAATAGGGTTGATAGGCCTATATTTTATCTAAAAATTTTGCAATCTTTCTTCAAGGGTATGGTATGAGTGATGAATTTTGGATAAAAAATATTCAAGTCATCATAGGACCATGAAATTATGTCCTAATAGCTTGTCAACAAGTCTTTGGATTTTTTATCTTCAATGATCATACATGCTATTCCAATATTAACTAATTGAGGTTGATCTTGGGGTCTAAGATTAACTACCTTGTAATCCTTCCCACTTACTTTGGGAGTCTCAATGTTCTCAATTAGCTTATCTTGATCAAATAATCTCTCCAAGGTGATCATGCCTTTTGCAATTTTGTTGTCATTCATCTGAATGATTTTATTACCAAATCTACCATCTTCTTCAAAAGTATTCTCATTGGCCTCATCTATGACATGGGCCTCAAATACTCTTGAGTTGGTCATAAAATCTGGGATTTGTTGGACATCACTAAAAACTTGTAGATGGTTTATGTTATGTAGGATAAAAGAGAAAGGAACTAACTCAATGCTAAAGTTCTGAGAGTTAGGGTTTTGCACAAGATTGGCTATAGCTGAGGTAAGCTCATCAACAACCTTGTTTTCTTCCCTAGGGATGGAAATAATGTTGAATGCATCAAAATATTCTAACAAATCCCAAGTTTTAAACTTATATATCTTGATATATGACAATTTACACTGATATTTGCTCCTCACCTAATTGACTAAATTTTTTGAGTCACCATAAACCAAGAGATATTTGACCTTATGCCTGATGGAAAATTGTAATCCAAGAATCAACACTTCATACTCTACAAGATTATTGATACAAGGAAATTGAAGTCTATAAGTAGCTTTTAATTCTTTCCCAATAGGGTTGATAAGAATAACTCCTAATCCATATCTAGACTTACACCTAGCACCATCAAAATGTAATTTCCAAAATTTAGGAAAATCATGAGAAGTCTTAGGACTACATAACTTAGAAGGATCAAGAGTATACACTCCTAATTCAAAATCCATCATGTTGATTTCATTAGATTCTAGCATGTTAACCCTTTCATTCACAACATTATATCCTATGATCATGTGTTTCATCCAAGGCTCTCTTTCTACTATGATATAATTTGGGACTCCTTTCCATGGCATCCAAAAATGTGAATAGTTGGTGGACATATATCCATTCAGGGCCTTAGTCCATTATTTGCTTAACAACAAGTCATAAGCATCAAGAATATATACCACTTGGATGCCAATAAATTGTTGGACTCTAGGTTTAGATGTAAGTTGCATATACAAATTTCATAATTCCCCAATTAATTTGATTCTAGACTTATTTAACTGAGTGACAACTCTATCATTTTTTGATAGGAGTCAAGACAAGTTATTTACAAATACCTATTGGCATAATGTTTGTGGATGCACCAAAATATAATAAATAGTTATGTAAATTCTTACCAAATATTCTAATAGTAAGTAAGAAAGGTGGGGACTCAATCTTAGCTTTATACATAGCAACATTGGTATTGTTAGTTTTTGGTGGCCTACCAGGTTTTTTAGACAAGGAATCTAGTAATATGTCCCTTTGCTTAGTGATCTATATCAATTAATGCAGTGTAATGGTAGCTTTTATTTTCTTCATGTCCTCCAAAATATTGTACCCAATTTTGTTGGTAGAATTAAATGCATCAATACTATGTTTATAAGTACTTCCCTTTGGAGGCTCTAGGTTATTATTTGAGGTAGTATCTAGAGGAGTGCCAAAGTTGTTTAGAGGTGTTGAAGTAGTCAAGGGCTGCTTCTATTCTCTATTCCTCAGAGGGTAGGTCTTCTTCAATAACTGTTGAAAGACATGAACTTCTTCAATAATGTCATTAGGTTCATTGTTTTCTTAGAAAGGGAAGTCAAATGTCTCCACCATGAAGGTTTGGTCAATAGATTTAGATCCTAATGTATGTACATCATTATATTTGTTAGGAACCACTTCAAATGTGTCTAATTATTCTTGAAAGGCCTCAAAGGATTTATAGAATTCAATGCAGTCTATCTTACCATGCCTATAAGTGTAATGTACTCTACAATAATTATAAAAAGTAATATCAATAAGATTTATATCCATGGTCTTCTTATCAGAAGACTCATTATTCTTATTTTTATGGAAACTATCATTCTAGAATCTATTATTAGGTCTATTGAATCTTTGAAATGAGAAGTTCTTACCTAAGCTTTTTCTTGTATGGCTAACTTAATTTCGTAACTGAAATAAATTAGTGCTAAGATTTTAGACCATCTTTAAGATATAGTCATTCTCACTCTTGGGAGTCTCTAAATTATGAACTTGATTATTATTATCACCATTGGTTGGTACCAAAGCTTTTTGATCATTTGGATTAAACCCAGTTATAATATGGTTCAAAAATCCTAAGTTTTGATTAGGAGCAGCATGGATCAAGGGTAATTGGTTCAAAACTAGGATCTAATTCAAAGTTAGCATATTCTGATTATTATTAGGAAAGATATTCAAGGTGGGAATATGTGGGTTGATATTGGGAATTGAATAAGCCATCTGACCTTGGGGCTGCATTTGATCATTGATGATCACTACTTTAGAATACACTAAGGCTAGAGTATTCATAGGTCCAACAACTCTCTTTAGGAAAAAATAGGTCATGGGATCTAAAGCATCTTTATAGATTTCTAAATCCAAAGCATCATCAGGATTGTAGAGATATATGGTCTAGATATACATCTTTTAAAACCTATCATTAAATGTTCTTATAAGTTTATTTGCATCCCTTTTGATCAAGGTGAATTTTTGGTACAATACACAAGGACTAATAATTTTGCCAAACTGGTCAATGAAGACATTATTAAAATGGTCCCAACTATTAATGTAATTCTCAAGTAAATTTAAAAACCATTCATATATATATTTAAAATTGGAATGAAATAGCCTACATGTTACATCCTTATGAACTACATTTAACAATCTTAATACAACTTTGAATGATTTAATATGTTCCTCTACAATTATAATACTGGTTGGACTAAAAATTGGCAAATATTTCTTAGGGTTATAGGGAAGGTCATGTACCACACCTAGTATGTTGATAGAAGAACCACCCAAATAAGCCATACCTTGATTGGGGTTGAATACATGAGCACCTTGAAGTGGTAAAGTTGGCAAAGACTTTGAAATCCTGAACTTATCTTTGTCCCACCTAGCTCTTCTATGGACTTCTAACTTGAGAATAAGTTACCTAGTATCTGAACATGACCTTGTTCTAATTTTAGGTAATTCTAGCTTGAGAATTTTGAATCCTATTTGAAATATGATGCATCAAATTAATCTTCACAAAGAGTAGTGATTAGATTTGAACATTAAATTTTTTTTGTAAAGATTTATGTAAAGAATAATAAAGGACAATAATATTTAAATAAATTATCTCAAATAAGTGTCCAAATACATAAGTATGAATGATATTTATGTGTTCAAGTCTAAATGAACTCAAAATTACAAAGTATTCATGAATCTTTGATCAAAACAACTATTACTAACCTCAAATCTATTGAATTCACAATTCTAAAGTTATCTTTACCAAAATCTAAGATATGTTTTCAAATAATATCAATATTTGTCTAAATGAGAAGAAATACCAGTCTAAAACTATGAACATCACCAACCTTTACTTAATTATTCTAAAATAAACATGAATATGCAAAGATTAAAGTGAGTTTTGAACAAAATTCCTAAAAACTAGTAAAGATATTACAAATCTACAAAGAAGAATGCCCTAATTCTAGAACCAATAGATCTCTACTTGTTGATGCATCTAAGTGTATCATAGGTGATTTTAGTGTTTAAATAGAACTTCTCATTTTAAAATTCAAAATAATTCTGAGCATGAGTAGTAGGTTGTGATAATCTAGTTACCTATGATGAAATAATGACAAAGCAAGCAAATTGTTCCACAATATTTATATTAGTTGGTGGTTGGGAGCCACCTTGGCCTATATATTTGTAAATAAGAAGATGATTTATGCTAATTAGTGTGAATTATGTTCAAATTTAAGCTAAGACTAATTTATATGAATATTTTACAATGGAATTTAAACTAAAGTGATTTGGTTAAAAATAAGTAAAAGGGTAGGGTAAGGCAGAGAAGAAAAGTGTTGTTAATCTTCATCTCATAAATCATTACAAAGTTCAAGTGTTTCCAAAAAATGCACTTAAAACAAATATATGAATTAAATTAGCTCAAGCGCAAATCATAACATATATCAGCCAAACTTTTAAGGAAGATCTATAATAATGCAAATAAGAACCCTATTTACTTTAAAGATTTACTCCTTTAAGAAAATATATGATGCACATATACAAATGCAAGACAAATATAATGAAGCAAACTTAAGGAAACTTCAATTAACCTAGCATATGCAAAATTTAATAATTCTACATTCAAAAGGTACATGCCAAGAATTCAAAAGAACTATTCAAATCTAAGATTCAAAGCAATAATTGAGAGAGAAACCACATAGAAAATGATGCAAATAAATTTAGGAAATATTTTTAGAATTCCTTTCTTGCATTAATATTTCAAAAGTATACAAGTTTTGGCTAAAAACTCCCTCTCTTTTTACAATAGACAATACTTCTTTTATAGAAACAAGGAAGTATGTTTGTCAGTTGCATTAACTTACAAGTGTACAAATGTAAAGGACAACTATACTTTCTAGAAAGTTTATAGAATAAACTAGACTTTCCAAAATGAATTGACCTATAGGAAAATGTGATAATAAAATGCACATGCCTTTATAAAAGAATATCCCATTTTCAAAATTTACAATGCTTCAATAAAATAAAATACTCCTAACTAACTGGTGGGCCCTATGATGATGAAGTCCCTTGGTTCTACTAAAGTAGCCTTACTACCTTTTGATGTTTCTCATAAATAAGTCTCATATTAACTACAGGTTAAAAGAAGAGTTCATCCTCTTTTTCAGCTAAGTTTTCAAGGTCCCTATTATTTCTCTCCAAGGCTTCTTTAATGCTCCTTGCCTATGTAATCTTTTCTTCTATTGGTAGGATCATATCCATGATCTTACTGTTATCAGTCCTAGACCTACCTTGGCTCTTTATCTTTACTTCTTTCATGACCAAAGTGGTCCTATGCTTGAATTCATCATCTGTAATGATGCCCATGGAGCTAAGTGTTGTAGGTTTGGCAATCATGGTCTTAATAAACTATTCTATCCTATCTAGTAGCTCTTTATTATCCTCAAGGAGTATTTTCAAGATCTTGGACCACATGATCAATCCTTTAATTTTATCTATAATCAGTCCCATGACTATGTTGAGATGGGCTAGGTTGATGGTCTTGAAACCTAGGATTTTATCCCCTATCAAGATGCTAATTAAATTATTCATCTTATTTTTTGAACTCTACCATTGAGTAATTAAAACCCTAGCTACTACATGGTGAAGAATCATCATCTATGCTAGAACTAAGTCATAATATCTTATCTTGAAGGATGCAATTTTGTCATCCTCCTTTGCTATGGGTTGCAATTCTTTAATTATCCAAAAGAGCTTGGACTAATTATTATCTCTAGTGTTCAATGCCATAACATCAAATACTATATTCTTAAAGACCCTTCCTTATGAATCTATAGTTAAGTAGATCTCTATGTCCTCTTTGTGTTGCTTCCATGCTACCATGACTATGAGCTTTATAAATTACTCACTAGTGGCCCACAAATTACCTATAGACTAATTTGCACTTAGATTATAATTGAGCTCTCTTTGGTTTGACTATGGTCAATTTGAGATCAAATTAGGGATTTATGGATGCTAGGGTTTATCTACAGGTATTTTTTGGGTTTTAATGGTGACAATTTTATAAACTTAATTGAAATTGGTGCCTTAGATTTGATTTGGACCTTTGCCTTTATACCTTTGCCTTTTTGTGCCCATAAAATCTTTAGTTTTTTCATTTTATGCTTAAGAGGCATCTATGTGGCTTCTAGTTGGCACTTTCATGGTAATTTATTTATTAATGTTCAAAAAATAACCATTTACCTTTGAAAATACTACTTGGTCTCACTCCATTAGATCATATTATGTAGATCAATGTGAGTTGTTGATATCAATCCTGTGAATTGCATGTCATTGGTCATTATTTATACTAGGCCCCATGGTTACACCACTTGGTAGGCCCACAAGGCTTATAGAACTCTATGCCTTATCATCTTTTTCAGTTGGCATGTGTTTGACATGTGGTGATATCTTAAGCCCTTAGAGGTTATGTTGAATAGTCCATAAAGATCTCACTCTATTTGATCATGTTTCTTCAATCTCATGCGAGTCATAGATCCTACAAAGATGAATGATGTTTAAGTTAGCATCAGGATATATAAGAGCTTAGGTTAAATAATTTAGGCTATGGTTTATTTCATGTTAATAAACATGATATGAAATTTAGGCTAAAGTATTTAAGCTAAGTCTAGATCATGATAAAAGGGGACCTTTAATAATAAAAGGATTGAGTAAAATGTTTTTTAACCTAAAGTTTTATTGTATTAATAAATATGATAAAAATTTAGGGTAAAAAGTTATAATTTAACTTTTAATAATTGGACCTTGAATTTGTTAGGTTAAGTTGATGAAATAGACCCCAAAAGATCATGAGAAATATGGAGACCAAACATGATATTTTAGACTAAATTTTACTCAAATGTTTAAAAACATGACCATACTTTAGGATAAAATTTGAGCTAGGTTTATGGTGTTTATAATTGATCCCAAGCAAAATTGAACTTGGTATATGATTGGCTAATGGATAAATTAAAGGCTAATTTTAAATTGAAGCACAAAAATCTAAATGCTTATTCTCCAAATGGGTCTCCATTGATCCTATAACATAAAGACAAACATGTTCATTTATCCAAATGAGATTGGTTCCAATGCTTGAATTTTATGGTCTCATGGACGTTAATGATGGCTTCACAAATGTCAATTAATGGTCAAAAGAATGTCAAATTTAAGCTTGTAAAATTATAGATAGGGATTAAAATTTGATGGGATCACAAACATCAATGACGGCTTCATAGACATCAATTGACAGTCATGAGAATGTCAAATTTAAGTCTAGTGAATAATAAGTCTCATAGGAACTTTGAATTGACACGTATCATTCAATTGATTTTGTATGAGTAGCTACAAATTATTGATTATGATCTATGTGATCAAGTGAGATTGGCTCTATAGATAAAAGTCTTTGATTCATTAGGTTTAACTCACTTCATTTAATTTGATATATATACAGGGTGTGGTGTGGCCTTTAGAGGTTGATGGTTTATTTTTAGGGTGTGTCTTTGAGGATCAGAGTTAAAGTGTAGGTGTTTATTAGAGGGTTTGGTATAGCAAATTGTGAGATACATCATTGTACAAGTGCAAGTGAAAGTACATCTTTTTGTGCAACATTTTCTACAAGAGATTTTTTATCTCTGTGATAGTTCATTTTAATCTTATTTTAGATTACTATTTTATTTGATAGCTTTCTTGGTGGATGTAGCTCACATTGGGTGAACCACGGTAGATCTATGTTATGTGTGATTGATTCTTGTTCTCTCCATTTATGTTTACATAATAAACATGATTTGAGGAATGTTTCTATGATGCATGTTATTACATAGTTTATATCTAATTTATGGTCATATTAAATCTAGTTTAAAAGTTTTTAATTCCTAAAAACCGGTATCAAAGCCATTAGTTGTGTTTTGCTAAAGTGGTAAATCACAGGAAGGTTATTAGCTTCAGTGGGCGCTATGGGAGAAAATATCATATTTAGAGTTGAGAAGTTTTATGGTAAGCCTTTTAGTTTGTGGAAAATCCATATGTAGGATTACCTATATCAGAAGGAACTACATTTCCCTTTGGAGGTGAAATAGGAACAACCTATAAGTATGAGTGATGTGAATTGGTAATTACTTGATAAGAAGGCATTAGGAGCCATACATTTATACCTTGCATCTTTTGTTACATTTAATATTTATGATGAGAAAACCATAAAAAATCTCATGGATAAACTTGGAAATTTATATGAGAAACCCTCAGCTTTTAATAAAATTTTTCTTATGAAAAGATTGCTTAACATGAAAATGTTTGAGAATGGTTCAATAGCTAATCATCTAAATGATTTTAATATAGTTGTAAGTATGCTCACTTTAGTTAGAATCAAGTTTGATGATGAATTTAGAGCTTTGCTAATTTTATGTTATTTGCCTGATAGCTGGGATAGTTTGGTTATGATTGTGAATAATGCAGTCCTTGCTAAGGGAAGCTTGAATTTTAAGGATGTTGTAGGTGTGATTATTATCAATGAGATATGAAGGAAAAAAACTAGTGAATAATCTTTAGGTAATGCTTTATCCATTGATACTAGAGGGAGGTAAAAGGACAAGAGAAAATGCAACCATGAAAATTAAAAGGGTAGAACTAAGTCCAGATCTAGATCCAAAATGATATGCTAGCATTGTAGGAAGAGTGGACACTCAAATAAGTATTATTGGTCACTTTAGAATAAGAATAATAACAAGGAAGAAATGAATGAGTTAAATGTGACATCAGGTAAATAATGTCAATATGCCTTAATTATTTCTATGGATAGTTTTTTTGAGTCTTGGGTAGTAGATCCAGGGGCTTCTTTTCATGCCACCCCACATAGGCATTATTTTATTGATTATGTTCAAGATAATTTAGGAAATATTTATCTTGGTGATGATGAACCATGTGAGATAGTAGGGAAAGGTTATGTTTAGGTTAAAATGTAGAATGGGAACACATGGATCCTTAAATATGTTAGACGCGTGCCTCTATTGAGATGAAATTTGGTTTTAGTGGGGTAATTGGGTAGTGAGGGATGTTCAATATTATTTACTATAGATTCTTGGAAAGTTATCAAAGGTGCTCTTGTGATTTCAAGAGGTAATAAATTTGGTACTTTATATTTGACTAGTAGTTTTGATTCTATTGATTTAGTTACTGTAGATGGAGATGCAACTATGTGGCACTACATGCTTGGTCATATGAGCAATAAGGGAATGGAGATATTAAAAGATAAGTTGCTTGGATTGAAAGATCTAGATCTAGACTTTTGTGATAATTATGTGTATGAGAAATAAAAATGGGTTAATTTCTTGAAGGTTTAACCCAAAAGGAGCACAAGTTAGAGTTGGTACACTCAAATATATGGGGACTAACTCAAGTATCTTCTATTGGTGGATCCAATTAAAATGTTACTTTTATTTATGATGTAACTAGAAAAGTTTGGGTTTATTGCATTAAAAATAAATTTGTTTTATTTAACACTTTTAAGATGTGGAGAGCCTTAGTTGAGAATGAAATAGGTCTCAAATTGAAATGTCTCAGATTAGATAATGGAGGTGAGTATTGTAGTAATGATTTCTTTGATTATTATTCTAACAATGAAATCCATAGGCAAAGAACAGTTTCAGGAACTCCACAATAGAATAAGGTATCTAAAAGGATGAACATAAAAATAATGGAACATGCTAGGAGCATGAGGTTACATGAAAGGTTACCTTTATAGTTTTGGGAAGAAACAGTTAGCATGGTAATATATGTGATTAATAAAGTACCTTATATGCCTTTGGATGGAGGCATTCTTGAAAAAGCTTGGTCTAGTAAGAATGTTGATTATTCTTTTCTTAGAGCCTTTGGATGTGAAGCTTTTGGTCTCATCAAGAAAGAGGATAGGATCAAGTTAGAGGCTAAATTATAAAAATGAACATTTATTGGTTATGGTGAGGATGAATTTGGTTTCTATTTATAGAACATTAAAGATAAGAAAATATTTCAGTCTAGAGATGTAGTCTTTATTGAAAAAGTCATATATAAGGATCAGTTGCAAGAACAAAAATAGGAATAGAAAGAGTACATAGTATTGGATGATATTTTAGATGGAAAAGTATCCAATGATTCAATTTAGGAACCTTTTACACAAGGAACCTAAACTCCTATGGTAAGAAGGTCTTTTAGGGGAAGAAGAGCACCTAAACATTTTTATCCTTTAAATTATTTGTTACTCACTAACAATGGAGAACCATAGTGTTATGAGGAAGTAATGAAAGTAGATGACATGATGATATGAGAAAAATCCATGGATGAGGAGAATAGATCTCTCATGGAGAACCAAACATGGGATTTGGTAAGGCTACCCAAGGGAAAGTGTGCACTACCAAACAAGTGGATATTTATAATAAAAGAAGAGGATGGAGGGAGAAAAAGGTATAAGGCTAGGATGGTGGTCAAGGGGTTTGCATAAAAATTAGGTGTTGATTTTGATGAGATTTTTTGTAAAAGTGATTTCTATTAGGACTATTCTTGGTTTGTTGTAATTGAGGATTTACACTTAGAATAGTTAGATGTGAAAATTGTTTTTCTTCATGGTGATTTGGATGAAGAGTTGTATATGAAACAACCATAGGGATATGAGGTCAAAGGGAAGGAGAATTATGTGTTTAGACTAAATAAGAGCTTGTATGGCCTAAAAAAAGTTCCAAGACAATGGTATAATAAATTTGATTATTTTATGTTGGAACAAGAATATCAAAGGTGTCATTCTAACCATTACATGTACATAAAATATTTTGATGATGGTTCCTTTATTATATTATGCTTGTATGCCGATGATATGTTAGTTTTAGGAAAGAACATACATCATATTCATATGCTCAAGGAACAACTTAGTGACTCCTTTTCTATGAAGGATTTGGGTGCTACAAATAAAATCCTTGGTATGTGGATTACTCATGATAGGAAGGAGAGGAAGCTAGTTTTATCCCAATCAGAGTATGTGAATAAATTTTTGGAAAGGTTTAGCATATTGGATGTTAAATTTGTTGGTACTCCTTTGGTAGGATACTTTAGATTATTAAAGGAGTAGTGTCCCAAGATGGAAGATAAAAAGCTTAAGATGTCTAAGGTACCTTACTCATCGGTAGTTGGTAGCTTGATGTATGCCATGGTTTGTACTAGGCTAGATATTACCAAAGTAGTGGGAGTTATGAGTAGGTATATGAGTGATCTAGGTTATGAGCATTGACATGTAGTTAAATGGATTCTTTAGTATTTGAGAGGAATAATGGATTTTGCATTATGTTATGGTGGATCAGATACCACTTTGCATAGTTATGTAGACTTGGATATGGAAGGGGATATATATAGTAGGAGGAGTATGACAAGTTATATATTTAATATTGGAGATACAATGGTTAGTTGGATTCCTAGGATACATAAGGTTGTGTCTTTGTCAACCATAAAGGCAGAGTATGTTGTTGCCATAGAGGCTAGAAAGGAGATGATTTGGTTATAGGAGTTGTTTTGAGAGTTAGGGAGTAAGAAAGAAGTTGGTGGACTACACAGTGATAGTCAGAGTGCTATTCATTTGTCAAATAACTCCACTTTCCACTTGAGGATGAAACACATTTAGTTGCGTTATCACTTCATCATGATAACTTTGGAGGAGAACTTGGTGAAGTTGGATAAGATTCATACTAGCCATAATGCTATGGATATGATGACCAAGGTGGTCATATTGGAAAATATGAGACTATGTTCAAATTTTTTTGGCCTTAGTGGTCATGGAGTAGTGATAGATTCTGTTCAGGAGAAACAATCTCCAAGTGGGAGATTATTGAGTGTGGAGAACTTTGGGGCTATCACATGACCATGGCGGCACATTTTGGGGGTTTAGAGATATCCAAGGATGTGGGGAACACATTTATCATATAATCCACATGTGAGTGTAATATTATTAAATGTTTATTTAATAATTTCCATGTGACTTCCTCATTTATTGGAAGTGGGATTGATTTCCCTATTTTTAGGGAATTAATTGTTATATTTATTTATTTCCATGTGAATTCATTTTTTATTAAAAGTGGGATTAATTTCCTTATTTTTAGGGATATTTGTTGTTCATTGAAAAATGTATTACCTTCTTGGTTACAAGGAGTTGGTTGTGATCACATGATTGTTGGAAAATGTGCATTAAAAGGTGGAGAGTCAATCTTGGCGTGTTCCTTTTTGGGTAAGATTTTGGATGAGCTTGATGAGGTGGAACTGAGTTGTCCTTTGTGGATGATGCTTATATTGGATAAGCATGGCATGATTTTTCTCCTCTTGATTTTCCCTCATTATACACACACACACACACACACACACACACACACACACACACACACACACACACACACACACACACACACACACACACACACACACACACAGGGTGTGGCATGGCATTTAGAGGTTGATGATTTATTTGTAAGGCGTGGCTTTGAGGATCATAGTCAAAGTGCATATGTTTTAGAAAAGTGAAGATGTTTATTGTAGGGTGTGGTATAGCAACTTGTGAGATACATCATTGTGTAGATGTAGGTGAAAGTGCAACTTTTTGTGTAACATTTTCTATAGGATATTTTTTATCTCTGTGAGAGTTTATTGTAATCTTATTTTGGATTACTATTTTATTTGAGAACTTTTTTGGTGGATGTAGTCCACATTGGGTGAACCATGGTAGATCTATGTTATGTGTGATTAATTCTTGTTCTCTCCATTTATGCTTATATAATAACTATGATTTGAGGAATGTTTCCATGATGCATGCTAGTACATAGTTTATATTTGATTTATGGTCATATTAAATCTAGTTTAGAAGTTTTTAATTCCTAACATGTTAACCTCAACACTAGGTCACATTTATGTACAAGTTATTATTGACTTATGAAAATGACTCAATTTTGTAGAACTAACCCAATGGAGGCAACAAATAAATTCGTAAATTGAGCAAATAAAAGGCATGATTATCACTTATTTCCACTTCTAGGATGTAGTCACAATCAAACACTCAACCAAAAACAAAGTATCAAGATATCTTTAGTACTATATATTTAGCATATGCCCTAATCAATTTAGAAAAATTATTGTCAATCGTTTACATTCAAATTTATGCTTAGATGTAATATCTTATAATCTAAATTTTATTTTTAAGTTATAGATTAATTAGATTAATCTTACCCATTAATCCAAATTAGGGTAAAACATATTAGTGAGCCCAAAAAATATGTTTATACTCTATGGATTGTCACAAACATTATAGATTCACATTCCATTGAAAAATGAACATAATATTAATAAACTATATCGTGTGTCATGTATAAATATAACATTATGTAATATCATTTGATTATGTGGATAATATGTCATCATATTAATGTATGCAACAATTAAGGCATATATGCAACATATGAAATGTAGTGCATGTAAGTGTCATGTCTAGATAGGTATATCAATGAAAAATGTATTATAATTATATCTAAATATAATTACAAATTAATAACACATGATATAAATCATGGCCCATTTAATATCACCAATATAAACAAACCCAATAATATAAACAAGATCAAGAGTCAATTTTATTACATAAACCAAAGGGACACATATAAGAGACATAGATATATCAAGAAAATAAAAGCTAAAAGACACACACATCATGACAAAATAAATGTTACAAACACATGACAATAATGGATGTCACCACAAGTAGGCCCAAGGGTCACAAACAAAGTAATCTATTTTATGATTTTGGATATATTGAATATTTGAATGTTTTTTCTTTTCTAATTATTTTTTATTTTTTGTATTTTTGGAATATATAAATTTTTTAAAAACTAACCAATGATGTTATCCATATGAGTACCAAGGGAGGTGCTTATGTTAGGTGGTAAAAGGATAGTATGTCATGGATGGAATTTATCAACTAGGGATGGGTTAGAATCTAATATCAAGTCATGTGGTGTATCATGTCTATCATGATCAATGATCCTAAAACTATGGGTATGGTGTATGGGTCTAGAATATTATGGGCTCTGTGGTATCTAGTACACAATATGAGGCTGTATCACTACTTGTGTTTATTATGGAACACATTAAACTATCTATGGTGCTATTTGAGTATGTGCTATATAATATAGTGACCTTTGTGGTATTTGAATAACTATCTTATGTACTCGATGTCAAACCAATATTTATATAGTTTGATCCTATATATGTAAAAAATGGCCATATATATAGATCCTAAATAGGCATGTCAACCATCTCTAAATACTAATATTGAATATGTGTACAATATATGTTTGAATAATTACCAAGAATATGTGTTTCAACATTTTTTATAATGGTTGGGTTGGATGAGGATATATCATTGACTATAGTGGGACTCATACCCTTCTCCTGGGATTTTAATCAATTTGTTTTAGTATATGTACTTTAGGCATTGGTGTATTATGGATTAAAGTGCACAAATTATCTATATCCATGGGAGTTATAACAACATGTTTAAGACCCCATTACTCTATAGTACAAGGAGTGATATAGATAATATGGTTGATTTGACCTGAAGAGTTAACACTATGCATCCCAATGTATTATGTCATTGTCTATAAAATACCTTAACTATTTTAATTATATCTTATAAATCATGTCATGAGTATCTAAGATATTTAATAATTTTCATTATGCACACATTCTCACTTGATGCATTCTCAACCATACAACTATATATAGGGTTTTCCTCAATTTTAGTGTGTATTAAAATGGATGAAAATCATATTCATCATCAACTATCTCACTATCCTAAAATGGAATCATAAGTTGTCGAAGTTGAATATAACTACTTATACCAATTATAACATCTAGTGGATGACCATATGTCATTAGTAGAGGATACATGTTATATGCATGATGTATTACTAGATTGTCCTTGGTTTATATTGACTCATGTTTAGGAAATAAAATGCTAAAAATAGTGAAATTTTGGTTGTCATTTTTTTATGGTTATAATTCCTCTATAAGAGTTCCCAAACCAATATTTTTATCATCACTGAGATCATGTATCTTATGTCTTAACTTGAATAATTTTTTTAAAAATTCTATAAACTATGATGATACTCAAAAAATGCATTTCCATCATAATTCCTTGGTCTATGCCTACTTAGATTGATTTTTTGTGGAGGAAGGAGTGTGATAAGGTTACACTATAGAAGCACATGGGGAGATGATGGTAATCATGAAAACTACTTATTTAGTGGAGATTTCAATTATAATTAGGGCATAGGTTTTGATACTACATTGACTTTAGCCTTCACTTAATTATTTTTATCACTTAGTTTGACCTTAAAATTTGGTTTGATTTTAAGCTTCATTGTTTAAGTAATCACACAAGTTGATGTATAATGAAGTTTTTTCAAATCAATTAGCTTGAATTCTTGGTCTCTCACTATGTGGCATAACTCATCAAATAATTTGAGTCTCTTTAATACGATTGATTATTGGTGTGGTGGTAGAAAATGTTTTTTAAAAATATCTTATGGTTCATTTTAGCCATAACATGGGTGATCTTGGATAGCATGATCTTGTATCAAATCACATAGTCATTGATTGGTTAATTGGATCCTTACTCTAGATTAACATTTTTTACAAGTAATAAATTCTCATAAATTTTGATGGAAAAATGTGATAATAATTGGTAGGCCAAGGGTTTTAATGTTTATAAAATTATCTCAATGCTTAAGACTTATTTGAAATAACCCGGTCAATAACTTATCATTGTATGCATAGTTTAATAAAGTTGTGTGTAATGATCTAAGATGTTGCTCAAGATCACCTTTACCTTTGAATAATGGGAGTTTTTGAATTATAGAGCCTATAAGGATAGGGTAGGATTATATCTTATGAGATAATGGATTATGGAGTAAGGTATTATAATCCTTCATATGGATAACTCTTGATGCACCTTACTATAATTGTAACACCTTGGTATGTAGAACTATAATAGCTTACTCAAGGGAATGTGCATTAGGAAAGGTTAGAAATGGGATGTGAGTATCCATCCTACATGGGGTGAAGGTTACCAGTGTAGGAATAAGCATTGAAATCTTCTAAAATCCTTATGATGCCCCTAAATTATGAGGAGATGTCACATAGGTCATGGAAGATGTAGGAATGGGAATAATATCAGTAGTGGGGTTATTAATACTAGATGTAGAGGCCCTAGTTTGAAAGGATTGGATAATAATACTAAAGGTATCTTGATGAGGTATTATATACATATCAATCTTAGCTTATTGTGCAACCTTAGTTGTTAGGATCAATCTAACAACTCTATCTAGTTTTTTGAGATTTTGACAGAGCTTTTCATAAAATTTAGATGAGACTTTATCTTGGATAGGATCCACCCCATTAAGTTAATTGGGATAAATTATATATAATCATTCATAATTATCTTAATCATTACATTCATTTTTATTATCTTGATTATCATGTTCTAATGGAGGCATATCAACATAATCATTTATTTGCACATATTCATGAATAATTTCACAATAAAAAAAGAATAAACATTCATTAGATCTATTTTAGTTGTAGTAATAGGAATTTTAGTATGCTTTATATGGGTCATCCCACTTAATCTAGCACTTCATTTTAGAGGTACAAGAGAGATAGCCTTATTGGATTTCATAGGATGGGATCCTGTAAGGATGAAAATATTAATTATCTTTTGTATGGGAAAAATAAGAAATCAAATCTAAAACCCTAAAAGGGTGAAATACTAAAGGAAATCCTAAACTTTATCACTATTCAATGTGTATATAGGTTAACCAATATGTTTTAACCTAATTTGGATTAATTAATATGACTAATATAATTAATATAGAACTTTGAAAGATAATTTAGATTGATAAATATGGCATCCAATCATATAATCTAAATGTAAATGATTGACAATTGATTCTTATAATCTAATTAAGGCATGTGTTAATTATGGAAAGTAATAAAAGGGTCACAATACTTACCTTTTCATGTCGGGTTCACCAATATGTTTTACCATAATTTGGATTAATGGAGATTATTAATCTTACTAAGATATAAATTTGAAAAATAATTTAGATTAATAAATATTTCATTCAAGCATACAATATGAATGCGAATGATTTACAACTGATTTTTTTGATTTAATTAAGGTTTGTGCTAAATATGGAAAGTATTAAATAGATCATGCTAATTAATGTTTTTAGTTGAATGTCTGATTGTGGTTCTGTTATGGAAGTAGAAATCAAGGATAAACACTCTTGTGATTTTATTAGTTTAAGAGCTGATTTGTTGCATCTACAGGTTCAGTTCTATATAATCAAGTCAATATCACATGTCAATATTGACCTATATGGAAATGAGGCACAATGACTATACGGTCACTTGTGACTATCTTTACTTGCTCTATGTTTATGATAATGAAACTTGATGACAACTATTGATCTATAAATCAACCTCCTTTGCCATGAAACACTATATGTACTTTTATGGGCTAGAAACCTAAAAAAATGAGGGAAGTGTAATAGGCTGAGATAATCCCAATCACCCTCACTTGGTGATTCACATCTACATATGTATCCAATAATCTAAGTATGTAAATCAAGCCACACATATTTCTCTCACCTAATGTGATTTTGAAACTTTGCTTTTTCACTATAGGAATGCATTTAATGATTAACTTTGGTACTTGAAAATGCTTACTTTGACCTTGATTTTAAGTGTTTTATATTAAACTTGTGACTTATATTAGTAAATAATATGTATATTGGGAAGAATAACATAGATTTTATTAATGTGCAATAGTGTATATAAGTGCAATAGATAATTTTAAAATGGATTTGAAATGAAGCCTTGACTTATTTATATATAGATCATTTTTAATAATTCCTTATGACATCTACACATTAGGTTGAATGGATGATCCAAAATATGGGTTCAAATTTAGATTATAATAATTATTGTGATTTGGATGGTTCTAACTAGTTAATTCATTATTGATTGGTGATAATAACTATTTTATCAAAATTGGCCCGTGTACATGTGGACTGCTATAATAGTTTGGTTATGTCTATGCTATTTTTTTAGCCAATTTGAAATAAACCAAGAGTGTCATGTAGGTTTTTAAAAGTATAAAATAATGGCTAACTCATAAAATAACATGAAATTATGAGAGGATAGAAAATTAGGACCTTGTTTGGGTGTTCAAGTCATGTATGATAAATGTGTGTCAATATTGTCATTGTCTAGTATTGAAAACCAAATTTTATTATCTAAAAATGCCCCCTTTTATTAAATTAATGAAATTTATAGAGTAAAAGGATAAAGTATATCTGAATGTTTATGACACACTTTTACCTTTTAGGATATAGCTATGAATATGTAATTTCACTCCATATAAACATGAAATATGAATGAATTAGTCAATGTCTATGTGAAATTTGAAATTTGAAAGAGTAATGGATAAAACACTTATGTTGGTGAAAAACATGTTGCCTTCATATATTGTTGGAGATGATGCTTCCTTATTAAAGCATTGGATAGTTGGGGGTGATCATTCCCCAAACTTAAGTAACTATGTAGGATCTTGAGTTTGAAAGGAAATATGCCCCAACACTTATGTGTGTGGGAAAAATTACACAATTTACTAACCCAAATAAATGTGGAAAAAATATAAAGAGAACCATGTGTCTAGGTTCAACTCCAAAATAAAACACTACATAGGTGAATGAGAGAACCGATAAGGCAAGGTTCACTCATAAATGAAACAACCACTATGTATAGATTATATATTTAAATTTAATATTCCAATCCAATTTTATCCATGCAAAAACAAAAAACATGATCTTAAGGGAATGAACAATGTCCATGCCCTCATCATGTATGCAATTTTTGATAAATATGAAATAGAATGACAACCATTTTACAATAAACTATAACTAAAATATGATGTATATGTGCATGAAATAGTGTCATGCCCCCTAAATCTATATGTTAAATTTGAGATCCTGTATCTCAAATGTAATGTGAATGTATAAAATTAATTTGTTTTCTTGTAAACTATTATGTGCTTATCCATGAATATGCACCCAACTGTGTATGAATCTATGATCAAGTGTTTATAAAATGAATGCATATACATAACATATGCCATTATATTTTATACCAGTGTTCTACTATTTGTCATGTATTTCAATCATCTAATATATAAATCACTCTAAATCTCTAAAATATGTGAAATTGGTACTTTGGTTTAATTTTATACTCATGAAAGCTTATGTCTCTATGGCAAGCCTATAATAATTACCCTCATTGAAGATGAGGGTGTATCCTATAATATACTCTTCTCAAAATAAAAATGAACTATACCATGTCATGCATAAATATAACATCATGTAATATCATTGGAACATGTGGAGAATATGTCATCATAGAAATGTATGTAATTATCAAATCATGTATGTAACTTACATAATGCATGACATGTAAGTATCATTTATAGATAAATATAATAATGAAGAATATAATATAAGTATATTTGAATATAACTATGTAATAATTATGCATGATATATATCATAGAACCCCTCAGTGTTAGCAAGCTCAACAAACACAAGTTCAACAAGCTCAAAAGTTAATTTTCACACACATGAAAAAAGGCTACATAAAAAGGAAATAAAATGTCATAACAAATAATGCCAAGGGACACATGCAAGAGGACATTATTTTTTTTCAAATAAGGGACATAAATGATGTGACATCAATCAAGGCCAAGGGCTACACACAATAATCACACACAAAGTAATAAATCGTGTAAAAGAGTAACAATCAATACAACATAGAAAAAATAACTACTCTTTATGATCCATATGTACTAATGTCACATCATAATAAGATGGCATATCATGAATCATTGTGTAAAAAATGAGTAACTAACAAGTCATGTGTAAGAAATATAGGTGGTTCAACATGTAATAAAGATCATAGAAAGATATAACCTATTATATTAAAACTTATGGAACAAGATGCCCCAAACGTGACCACTAAGTAGAGGGAAAACTAACATATGTATGTCTAACATAATACTAAAAAACCATAAAATTCATGTGTGCATAAAAATTATATGCCATATACCAAATATGTGATAAATAACATATGTAAAAATGTAAACTATTCATTATGTCATTCTCATGTCTTAATTTTGGATTTTTGGAATATTTGAATATTTTTATTTTTTATATTTATTTATTTATTTTGTATTGTTAAAATATATAAAATTTGAGAAAAATAACTAATAATGTTATCAATGGGAGGACTATGAGAAGTGAATGTGCTAGGTGGAGGAGGCATACTCTATCATGGATGGGATCTATCAACTATGGATGGGATAAAATTTGGTATTAGCTCATGTGGTGAATCATGTATATCACACTCAATGCTCATGAAACTTGAGGTGTGATGGGTGGGTCTATAATGTCTAATAATTTGTGGTATTTGCTATATAATATGATGGTTTATCATTAATTTTGATAATTATAGAACATAATAAATTAGGTTCAGTGCTAATTGAGTCTATTTTGTATAATATTAGTCTCTTTGTGGTCTCTGAGTAACTATCTAACATGCTCTATGTGGAATCATTTTTTCTATAGTTGGATCCTATATATGTAACAACTAACCCTATATGTTGATCCTAAATAGGTGTGTCAATTATATCTAAGTACTGATCTTAAATGTGTGTATGATATGTCTCTAAATAATACTCTTGAATATGTGTCTCAACCAACTTCTATGGTGGTGTGGGTGGAAGAGGATATATCATTGATTGTAGGGGATACTCATGCCCTAATCATGGGAATGTAACCACTTTATTGAAATATATGTAATTTATGCATTGGTGTACTATGGATGGAACTAAATAAAGTCTCTTCATCCATTGGTGTCTTAATGACATGTTGAAGACCCCATTGCTATATAGTGTTAGGAATGGTGTGGGTTATATGATTGATCTGACTTGTAAATTTAAGACTATGCATCCTAATGTACAATTTCATTATCCATAGAATCCATTAACTATTTTTTAATATCTTCCAAACTATTTCATGTGTATTCAAGAGATTGTATAAATTCCATTGTGCACACATTCTCACTAGATTCATATTCAATCATCATATTATATATAGGGTGTTCCTAAATATAATAATGTTTAAATAATACATTAAAAATTAAATCATCATCAACTATCTTGTTGTCATCAAATGTAATCATGGGTTATTAATTTAGTGGGGTATCTTTGATTATACCAATGATAGTATTTAATAGATGACCATATGTCACTAATGGAAGATGCATGTTATATGCATGATGTACTTATGGATTGTCCTTGGTTTATATTGACTCATATTTAAGGAAGGATAATTAAAAATCTTTAGCTTTTTATCTATATCATGTTGTGGTTGAGATGAGCGAGTAAGAAATCTAAAGGAAAAATTTTGAACATGAGAAATGGGTAGGAAGAAGGTGAGCTATAACCTGGAGATCCTATGAAGGATGTTGGGGATCCTATGAAGGATACAATAGTACCATAGTTGGATCTATATTAGGGTCTACCACCTTCTTTTAAGGATGTCTCAAATCATATGTTAGTTTCAGGCTAGGGTTGACCAGACACATCACCCAATCTCATTGAAGGAAAATAATCAATCTCATGGGTTGACTTGGTATTTGGGGAGTACTAAAAAAAAAAAAACTTTAGAATATTCCTTCTTGATCTTGATAGGAGAAATAAATGAGGTATGTATTTATGTCCCAAACTCTATCATAGATAATATTGACTTTTCTTTGTCAAATTTATTCTTGGATAAATTCAATGATTTCAGGCCTAATATTAACTCATTTCATAAGTAGGCTAAATTCAAATGGTGTCCCAAGGGGTAGGTCAAGATTATTTCTATGCTTAATTTTTTTCCTAATTAATTTATCTCATTCTAAAGACTACATCAAGATCCTCACTAGAGGCCCATGGTTCATGAGAAAATCTAATGTTTTCCTTCGTAAATGGAAGGAAAGGTTTAATATTGATAGTGACATCATAGAAGATATCCATATTTGGGTGAATTTTATAGAGTTTCCCTTGGAAATTTGGGTCCTAAAGGTTCTTGGGCATTTTTAGAGCCCTCAACCAACCAATTTCCATTTATTCCATAACTAGGTCCAAAAATATACTCTTGGCTACCCATGTCTATGTTTTCATTCCTACTAAAAAACCTCTTATTCACTCTATCAAGATCAAATATAAATATGGGGTTTAGAATGAACACATAGTCTTTGAAAGGGACTTAGAAATATCTAAAACTTGTGATGTCTTGAATCATTCCTCTAAGGAGTGTCTCCTAAGAAAGAAGCCATCCCTCTCCCCACTCCCCATTGGGTTAACAAATATTCATCCCCGAATCCTTCCCCCCACCTTTCTCAAGATCCTTCCCCCAATCCCTCTTCCCCTCACTTTGCTCCCCTCCCCCTCCTCTCAAAACTTTCTCTTGCTCCACTCAACTTGGGTAATTTTTTTCAACTACTATCTCTTATAAGTCTTCATCTTCCCTGAATATTCTTAGCTCACTTTAGGTTAGCTTAGACTCACAACCCTTAGTTAATTATGTTTTAGGGCTCCAGTTGAATAAAAGTTGATAAGTCAACTATGGCCACTCTACCCTTGGGAAAATTTTTGGTTGAAGTAAATTTTTGTTCTCCTAATTTAAACCATGCTTCATATCTTTTCATAAAAGAACCTCAATCCATCTTCCACAAAGATTCACCTCATCCTCTTTCTTATGAAACTTTATTATTTAACAAGGATCTAGTCTTCAATAAGTCATGCCTATTCAAGAATTTCTAACTCCAATCAAATGTTTCAGGTTGCCTAAGAATTTTTCCCCTATAGAGGGAAAATGTTCTTCAACAAACAAGAGAGACAACACTGATATTATTAAGGAAATGGTAGAGGAACAATGGACAAAAATTCAACAAAAAAGGGCATTAAAAAAGAAGTTGGGAAAGAGCCAAAATCCTAAGGCAAACTAACTAATCAAAATTATAAAAAAGAAGACACTGATAAGCAAGTATAAAAGGGTACTCAAATGACCCTCAAACACTTTCCAAGAAATAATAAATGAAGATAGTTTCCTAGAATATAAGGGGGTTGAATTACCCTGTGAAATAAAGGCTAGCTTGAAATATGGTCCATAATCATAAACATGATATATTTATTATCAAGAAACCAAAATATTTGAGGATTTTTTTTGAATAATAAAGCTAACATAGGGGGTAAATATCTATATAGTAGTATTAGTTCTCGAGGCACTTCTGGTGGGATGGTAGTTTTTTAGAATCTATTTACATTGGAAGGAAAAGTCTTGCTAGAAGCCAAATCTCATATTATAGTTTTATTCAAAGACATTCATAGTAATCAGGAATGGGTTATAACTAATGTTTATACACCTAATTATATGAATGACTATATGGGAGGTTTTAAATGAGATTAGGAAACACTTTATGGATAAGAGTTGGATGGTGGTAAGCAAATTTAAGTCTCCTGTATCCTCAAGGGAAAAGAAAGGGGGCACCTATTCTCTCAATGACAATATGATGGATCTTAGTGAATTTATAACTAAGGTGGAGCTTTTATATGTTAAACTAAAATGTAACCCTTTCACTTGGTCAAATCAGAGATTGGGAGAAAACCTTATTCAAGTTAGGCTTGATAGGTTTTTAGTGTCTTTATAGTGGGATCTCCATTCGATTTGATCTATATATTCTCTCCTAAAGATCAAATCCAATCACAATACCTTGGTCTTCTCTAGAAAAGAATATTTTTAAATTCAAAATTACCCATTTTATATTTGAAAAAATGTGGCTTACTAACTTGACTCTATTGGATTCTTTGAAGGAATAGTGGAATTTTCTGGTACATAGATCTACCATTTATATCTTGACCATGAAACTTAAACACATTAAGTACAAACTCAAGATCTATAATAAGGAAGTTTTTGGGAACATATTCACCCAAAAATGCATAATTGAGAAGGAATTACATAATATTGAGGAGGAAACCAATGTCTTTGACCTCACTCCCTCTTTGTAAGCCAAAGAAAAGGATATGTTAAGTTTATTCCACAATCTAGAAGCTAAGGAAGAGATATTATAACACCAAAAATTGAGGAAAATTTGGATAAAATAAGGGGATAAGAAAACTAAGTAATTTCATCTCTCAACTTCTAGAAATTGCTATCATAAATTCATTTAAAAAATCAAGGCAGAAAATGGGATTTGGTACAAGGATGAAAAAGATATCAAACTTTATATTGTAAACTTCTATAAAAATCTTCTAGCTCATGTTCCCCCTCAGGATGCTCAGATAGAAGATCAAGTGTTTAATATCATTCAGGGAGTTATTCCCCAAGAAGACAATGCATCCATCCTATCTCCCCCTTTGAATGAAGAAATTGGATCCATCATCTTCTCCTTGTAAGGTGACAAGGCCCATAACCTAGATGAATTCCCCATTTTTTATTTCAGGTATTTTTGAACATCATTCAAAATTAAGTTTTCTTGTCTATTAATGAGTTATTTAAACTTAGAACTATGATTCAAGAATTCAACAATACTTTCCTAGTTCTTATCCGTAAGAAGCAAGGGGCAAACCAATTTAAGGAATTTAGACCAATCAATTTATGCTCTACTTTCTATAAAATGTATACTAAAGGATTGGCTCTAAGAATTCAAATACTTCTTGATAAGTTGATTACAGAGAAACAAGGGGCTTTTATGTTTGGCAGACAAATATCAAATGGTATTATTATTTCCCATGAAACCATTTACTCGTTGGCTAATTCTTATCGTCAAGGTATGTTTCTTAAATTAGATATGAGTAAAGCTTATGATAGAGTTTCTTAGCACTGTCTGGATATAGTTATTCAAAAAATTAGATTTAATCAGGTTGTCAAAAATATGATTTCCTCTTACATATATACCCCCATGTTCACTATTATTATCAATGGGGTTCCTAAAGGATTTGTCTTAGAAGGCAGAGGTCTCAGGCAAGGTGATCCTCTCTCCCCATATTTGTTCATTTTAATGGCTAAAACCTTGAGTAGAATAATTAACACTACAAGTTATTCAAAGATTATCAAGGGTATCTTAGCTGCTTTGAACATTAGTTCTATCACCCATAAATAATTCACATATGACACTCTAATTATGGGATAATCCTTGAATTTTGAAGCTAAATGCTTTATGAAAATCCTAAAAATATATGAGATAATGTTATGCCAAAGTGTTAATTTCCTCAAAAGTTCCTTATTTTTTATCAACACTCTAGCTTCTCTACAAGGGGAGATTTACAAGATCATCGGGTGCATTATAAAAAATATTCCTTTGTCATATCTCAAAATTCCTCTCTTTGAAGTAAAAATGAAATCAAAATTATAGAATCCCCTCATTTATAGGATTCAAAGGAAACTATCTACATGGAAAGGGAATTTATTATCTTAAGCCAACAAACTACAATTATTCACTGTAAAGCATTCCTATTTACTTCATGTCCCTATTTTTCATCCTAAGAAAAATGTTAGAACTAATCAAGTAAATACGAAAGAATTTTTTGTGGAGGGGATTGGAATATAGATTCAAATTCCCACTTATATCTTGGAATAAAGTCTACTTACCCTTATCTAAAGGAGGTTTGGGGCTCAGAAGGAAGAGAATTTATGGACTAGGATCATCAAGGAAAAATACCTAAATTCTAGGGAGGGTTCTTGCTTTCTAGTAAAATAAGGTCCTAATAATGGATCTGCCTTTTGGAAAGCCTTAAGAGATAGAAATGATATTATTATGAGGGGACTAAAATGGAAAATAGATAGAGGAAACAAATTTGATTTCTAGGGAGACCTTTAGTTAAATCAAACCCCACTTAGGTTCTTGCCTCTCGCAGTGAGGCTACGTGAGTACTTTAAAATGGTCATTGCTCATAGGGTGTGTGATTATTGGTAGGATATTGAAGGAAGAAAAGGTGGAATATTCTCCATAAAGAATATATGAGCCCTCAATAAACTATTTTTTTACAAGAGTTAAACATGACTCTTTAGAGCACTCATATTAACATTTTCTAAAAAGATAATCTAATTTAGAAGGCTAATCCCAATAGCTTGTTTTATATTAAATATGGAAATATTTTACTATGAGACAAAGAAAATATTGTGGAAAATTAGAATTGATTGTGGATCAAAAATATTATCCCCAAGGTCAATATTTAATTCTGTTTGGTAGCTCAAAATATAATTTTAACAATGGACAATCTGATGAAGAAGGGAATTCCTATTCCTAACAAGTGTGCTTTATGTAGTTAGGAGGTTGAATATATTAAACATATCTTCCTTACCTATTATTTTTCTTCCTCCATTTTTAAGTCTTTATTCAATCTGTCTAATTAATCTCAGGTTTTAATTGGGTCTATAAAGGATTTGATCTATCAATAGGAGGCACCTTGGGATTACCTACCTCTAAAATTCTAGTGGAACATTGCTCTTCCTCACATATTTTAGAGAATATGGATTTCAAGGAACTTGATCATATTTGATAATTAGATCCTCATTCATTCCTTAATATTCAATAAAATCTTAGTTTTTGTTAAAGATAATTAGCTAATAGTTGCCTCCACCTTTGATGATCCTCCTTCCCTCCAATTTTCTCAAATTCTCTAGTTTTTAAACCTTGAAATCCCTACACATTCTCAAAATTAGTGTGTAGATATATTTAATATAAAGTGGATTCACCCTCCTACTCAAAGGTATGTTGTATAAAATTTAGGGGCACACAAGGTACGTCTGAGTCAATTATAGACTTATTACACTTAGGCACAAGCATGGGATTGTCTTTCTACACCCAACATTTTATACTCAGTTGTGTTGGCATAAATTCACATAAGGCATATTATTTATACACTCACCTAAAGTGCAACTAAGAAGGAGTCAAATCTCATATTAGGCTAGTTTTTCAATGGTGTAAGATTTCACTTATGGGACTTGGTCATTTGGAAGAAGGCCTTCAGTAGATTCATTGGTTTAAGCCTTTTATGGATTATGCTTAGTGGTCTATAGGCACAATCCTATTTGGTGGATTAATCCTAGAGTCATATGAGTTAAATCCTTTGATAAACTAAACCTCACATCATATAGGTAGGGACATTTGGCACAGGCTCTCTCTACACTTAGTCTTTCCTCCAAGTTATGGCTAACATCATCATTTATCATAGGGATGCCATTAACATCATGAACTAGAAGCTTGATTAAACTTTAATTAGCATAAATGAATTTAAACTATAACATTACATCTGTTATATACATTATGCATTCAAATAATAATACCAAATATACATAAACTAAATGTTCTATTCACTGCAACTATTCTTTATCATTGCTAAAAGTTCAAATAAAGAATAGAGTTCATAACACTTAAAACATTATACATGATTAATTCATTCTACTTAATGATCTAGAGGCTCATAGGCAAGCTTGGGTGTATACAAATGGAGCCTTCATGGCGTCTAATCTAGTCTTAGATCTAATGGTGGCCATTACACTATGTAAAACTAATTCTCTAGAGCTTCACTATACTAAGTTCTCCCCCTTTTATCTAATGATTTGATATCCTTTTATATCTCTACAAGAAAATCTATGATTGGGTAGAATATGCACATGAAGTGCCAAGCTAGAGCCTTAGTGATCATTCTACCAACTCTATCACCTTGTGAGATTTACAACATAGTCACCATATATTACCCAATATAAATGATGTATATCTCTACAAAAACATCTCTAACAGGGTGGAATGTGCATGTGAAGTGCTGAGCTAGAGCCTTAGTGATCATTCTACTAGCTCTATCACCTTGTGAGATTTGAAATGTGGTTATCGTGTATTACCTAATTTGGAAGATGCCCCAGGAATCCTAGAATTAGTTAGCTACCTATTAGCTGGCATAAGGTGTGTGGTAATTCCTCTATATGGTGTCAAGATGTTAAAAATTTAATCATTACTCAAAATGATGCCTCATGCTAATGTTTCTATCATGATGGCATGAATCCTTACATACCAAAATAAGGGTCCCAATGTTATCCCATACAAAATTTTTAGTCCATCATTGGACTAGGTTGTCAAAGTATTTGGTGCATAAAATTTGGGCACGCTCTCCTTAAGATTGCACTAAAGTCCTCAAAGCCATTTTGATGAGCTTGATTTATTTAGTGGTGCTATCTATTTTGGTGGAGGTTGCACTAAGTGTAAGAACATCAATATTTTCTAGCTCCTTTTTGAAGGCTTCTAGATTTGCCTTACCCTTAGTCACACCCCTATCCAAGATTGATCCTTGCTCACAGACCTTAGTCTATAGAGAAAAAAGAGTGCTTTCAAGGTTTTCACTTGGTCTTTTATTTGGGTTCTTAGTGCATTGACACTACCCATGATTTATTCACACTTTGACTTGCTCAAAGAGTATACCTATGCCATCAGCTTCTACTTCTCCTCCTCCTTTTCCTACTTGAGGTGCATGTCTATGACTGATGCTTGGTTTTAGAAGCTCAAGAAGATAGAATCAACTACATCTATGCCCTCCTAAATTTTTGTGAAGAGGTTATCTACCTCTTTGAGCTTAGCATCCAACTCCTTTTATAACATGGTGTAGGGATCTTCTTATTCTTCTTGTACTGGCTCAGTTTTCATCCTTGGGAGCATCTGCTCTACTAGCACATAAATCTTATCAACATTAAATATGTTTAAAGTATCAACATTGACTAGAAGGGATGGTTCAACCATGTCTATGTGCCTACATAGCTATTGTAGCTTGAATTTTGTGGCCTACACTTCATCTTTGACATCTTTGTAGAGTTTCTTCCATTTTTGTGCTCTTCCATCATTGATGATATTTTTGTGTGCCACTTCAGTCTCCATTATAATAAGCTCATTCTTAGACTAGACTGGGTTCATGGCATGTGTGTTTATGATGAGGGATTCATTCTGTTCCTCAGGTTCTTCTAGGCCCAGAATATCCTTTCTAGGTGACTCAAAATATAGCTCATCTATGTAGTGATTAACCATAAATTCAAGTTATTTATGCATCTTGGTTGTGGTGGCCTCAGGGGCATGGTGTGAAACATGTATAAATATTCATCCTTCCACCCCTTCTATACCTTTTCTCTAATGCTTAGTTTTTCACCATCTTTTTTGATGATGGCCAACTCTATTTTCTCTTGTTCCTCTTTACTGGTGCCACCACTTTCTTTGGCACTTTCCTTTGAGGAATCATCTTCTTATTCCTTAATGGGTTCTTCCTCAGACTTTTATCCTTCATCTATTTCTTCCTCTTGGGATTTCTTAATACTCACCTCTAGGTTTATTCCCTTAGTGCCAACTTTACCTCGCTCTTGCTGGGGTTCATCTTTAGTCTCCTTTTGTTATTTTGAGGCATCAATATCACCTTCCTTTTATTTAAGCACCCCTTAACTACTTGGGCAAAACTATTATACATCTTCATTTTCTTTCTTTGTGGGGGCATTGGGATATTTCTTTACTAATTTGATGCCTAGTCCCACACTTTTGAGAACATTCTTGGCCTTCTCTACCTTGGCCACTTCATTTTCATCTTCATGTCTAAATTTATTTTCAAGTGTCAATGTCATATCAATTTATTCCTTGGCATGGCCCATTTTCTTCCATGACCTTCTCTTCTCATCCTCTAATTTTTCCTGGGTTAGTATACACTTTTTTTTAAGCACTAGAACCTTCTCAATATCTACCTCACTCAACCCCATTTTCTTCCATGCCTTTCTCTTTTACTCTTTTGTTTGTGGGGGTGGCATGGAGGGTTCTCCATTAGATGAGGATATTTCCAACTCCTTTGGTTCTTTAACCATGGAAATTTTACACTTTGGAGGGCCTCTTATACATTCTTGGCACTAAGATCTTCCTCTTCTTTGACCTACATGGTGTAGGTCTTTTTTCCTTCTTCTTCTATCTATTCCTCTAGTCCACATGCGAGGGTCTCTTCCTTATACATTTCTTCTAGAGTTATAGTTGGGAGTGAAAGTGGTCCCTAAAAATTCTTCTTTTTCTGCTTCTTGCTAGAGGAAGTAGTCTTTAGCATGAAGTTTACATGCTTCTTGGGAGCTAGAGGTGTAACTTTCTCATCAAAGGCAATCTTCAACCTGATGCACTCCTTGATCTCCTCAAGTATCTCCCCTCATTTATTTTGGGGAGAATTTTATTGCATCTTTATCACTAGCTTCCCTTCATCATTAATCAAGAGGGGGTGATCATCTTTCTCAAGGTTGCTACCCTTATTCTATTACTTCATCTCATAATATAGATTAAAGATACACTTGATTATAATTTTCCTCTAGAGGGGATGGAGGCCTATTTGATTAGAGTCATCCTCCTCATCCTTTATTGCCTTTTCTCTTGGGTACATATACTGACACCTTAACCTACTCCTTTATTGATCCATGGTCTTTACTAGGATCTATAACTATTACACATTAGGAATCCTACTTAGTACTGCTAAGAAAAATTTAGCAAAAAATGCATAAGGCAATTTGAGCTAGCCAGATAGGTTACCTTTTATGAGTGCCAAGTGCACTATACAAAAGTGTTAAATGACAATGAAGGTTACCATTCCTTCCATATGCTAGGGGAGCTCCTACAAAATTTACCATTCAATCCCAAATGCCTTAATATATAGATCACACCACCCTTGTACTCTCATCTTATATTTTTGGGGGAATATAGGTGGGTAGATGAAGTCTTGATGCTCCAACATTAGGGACTCATGTAGTAGGAACACCCAAAGTTTATCCTCATCACCATCATCATGCTGATCTCCTCCATCACAATCAATATCAACATGGACCTCCACCTAAAGGTATCACATGCTTTGTGTTACTCTAACACATTCTTCACCATCTCATCTATAATAAATTTTATGATATTAAACTTTTCCCCCTATTCCATGTGGTGGGTGATGCATAAGTAAGTCTTGTTAATGTCACATCACCATTTATTGGGGCATAGCTTAGAGATTACAAAGTGAGCCTGACCCTCATGCCAAGGTATTATATGTCTTTGATCAAGAATTTGAACCCTACCTTGTAGTAACCCAAGAGTTTCACAACCCTCCCCACCTCCACATCATCTTCCATCATCTCATGGATGTCAACTCTTATGCTTGGGTGTCCTATGATTTCATTGATGAGGCATGTCAAGATATGCATGTAACTTCCTATTAAATAGGACCTAGTGCCATGAATGTATGAGAGGATAAACTACACCAATTACTCTAGCTTTCCAAAAATCATAATATCATACAACTAGGTTATACGAGTTTTCACCAACTTATCTCAAATAGAGACATCAAATAACATCATGCCCACATTGGTCTTCATTCCTATGTCAACCATCTAGTCTTGGTTGAGCTCCTACATATTACTTAGCATCTAATGGTTGTATTATTTCAATATACATGTGTGCATAAAGGATACCCATATCTCCCCACTATGACCTTAGGGGGGAACTGTATCACTCTATATGCATGTTTTGTGCTTTCTTCTAGGTCAATTAATACTACACTAAATACTTCTATTAGCCATGGTTCTTTTTTCATAGTGACTAATTTTATTATCCATGCATTCTTAGCATCCTTCTGCACCTATGGTGGACCTAAGATTAACCATTTCTTTCCCATTCTAAACTAGCTACTATTAAATCATGATCTATTGATCTTTTCAAATCTTGTAATGTTATTTTATGCTTATTCATAATCATGGGGTCTGTGACTGTGACTTCAATGCTCAAGATTTTAGCATCATTAATGGTAACCTTGATGTCCTATAAAATTCCTACTACCTGGTTCTCTCTTAATTATCTCTCCACTCACCTCTTAATCAATTTCAAATAGAACACAATCTATATCTTAGTTCAACCCTTCTCACTTGGGGCTGTGGATGCTTAGTTTTTCACTTATGATAGCATTTTTGTGGTTTGGATCTATTTAAGTTTGAATTCAAATAAGGTTTTTAACCTAGTCTAATGTTTTATTCACCTCTTTATACCTTCATTTTATCTACCCCATTAATGGTTGGTGAGTAATGGCATGGTCGAACATGGATTTATTGAAATATACTAAACCCACAAAATTTGTAAAAATCCACTACCACATTCAAATTTATTATGGATATTTGTGCCTCTACCATAAATACATTAAATTTTATTAATGATGTATTTGGTGAAGTTACAAATGATTCAAATGATCACTTCCCACCAACTATTGGGTGGGTGATAACTATCTCGATGATTTTTCTCTTATGCTTTATTTACCTTGGCATGACCTTCACCTTTCTTATGGTAACCTGGGTACAATGCTTCACATACACATGATTTTTCCTCTTTTTTTCCATATCTTGTTAGTGTTGTGCTTCCTTTCAAGCATGCATCTTTGTCTTGGTTAATTTCTCTGTGATTTCATCTGTTCTTGCTTTAGCCTTCTCCTACCCCATACAAATTCATGCACTAGTCTTCCAATGATTTATTGTCTCTTATTGATTTCTTGCACATGATCATCTTGTAAAAATTCATTTTTCAAATTTTCCTCACATATTTATAAATCTAACAAACCCCATATGTCTAAAAACTTAGGTATCTAGTGTTAGGTGCTTTAGAGAGCATCCATACTCAACTCACTCAAATGGATTTATGTGTGTAAGTGATAGAAGAGATATTATATAGGTTTGAAAGTGTCATGCTTATAAAATCAACACAAACAAAATAAAATATAATAAAATATTTGGATTACACCAAATTTTATTATGGTCATCCGAACATAATTGACTTATGATCAAGAAGTTAGTTTCTAATGATGCAAGTGCCATCTTATTGACTATAGGGCTTGAATATATTGCCATTAAAATTCCCAAAAAGAATTTCATTTTTCAACATGCACAAATTTCATGTGCTAGTATCTAATATGATATGGATGACAGAAGGTCCCATCCACTTAATCTATAGCTTACCTGGGTGCTTAAGGTACTTTGAATCATATAGCAGGACCAATGCTCCTTTAGTAAGTACCTTGTGCTTGATATTGTTATCATGCCATAACTTTTGCCATGCATTTTTTATTTGTTGGCTCCATCTTGATTGAACATATGTCTTGTCTAAGCACTCTAAGTCTTCTAGTCATGCACTCAATGATTCTTGGTCATCCAAATGATCAATATACATAATTCACAATGAGGGTACTATGAATTCCATTGGTAAAATTACCTCTATGCCCAACACTACTTGAAATGGTGTAGCCTTATTTAGGAACTTATATTTAGTGTAATAGGCCCATAATATTGTTGACACATGGTCATCCAAATATTTTTGACCAATGTCACATATCTTTTTGAGGCACATTCCTAATATCTTGTTGAACACCTCAGTAGTACCATTCACTTGTAAATGATATGGTGCTATCTTATGGTACACTACTATGTATTTAGTGAGAAGGATCTACATATTTTCATTGATGAAATACGTACCTCAGTTGCTAATCAAAATAAGCATGAACCTATTGAGACTAAATATATTCTCCTAAATAAACCTTGCTATGGTGGCAATTATGCAATCTTTATTTGACACTACTTCGGCCCACTTGGTGAAGTAATCTATGGCTACTAGAATGTATCATGCACCTATGTACCTCATAGTGAGAGTAATTGGCCCAAAAAATTCAATGGCCTATTTATTAAATGGTGTTTGGGTAAGGATGGGGATGAGAGTCATCTCATCCTAATGGTTTGGCTTTCTTGTGTATTGGTAGATGTCACATACTTTGGCATAATATTTTACATCTTGGAATAGACTTGGCTACCACAATATTGATTATAACACCTTGCACATCATAGCATATTTAGTACAATAACATCCAATAATTCCATCATGCATCTCTTACAATACTGAGTCCCTTTCATTTTTTAGGACACATTGGTGCAGGACCTCATCTTGGCTCAACTTGTACAGTTTCCTACCAATGAGTTAAAATGGGGCAACATGAACTATGAGTTACTTCTTCTCCTTAGCTATCATAGTCTAAGGCATAGATCTAAATGCTAGAAATACAGTGATCTCTACCAAGTCCTTAAGGATGCACTAAACCCTATAAAGTTTCATTTTAAGTATATCATCTTTTATAGGTTCTACTGTATCACCAGAGTTAATGCAGGATAGATGGCTTGGGATCAAGTTTTATTTTCTAGGCTTCAATACAATGGAGAATTAGAATTATTGAAACAAAACTATCCATAAATAAATTCACCTTTAGAGAATGACCTTATTCACTAGGTATTTAAGTGCCTCATGATTAGTGAAGAAGATGAAGGGGGTTACTATTAAGTATTGCCAAAACTTTTGTAAGACATAGACCATGGTAAGTGCCTCATACTCAGTTGTGATATAGTTATATTATGCCTTGGTTAGTTTTATAATTGTAAAGGAGATGGGATGATCCTTCTTACCCTTGCCTGGTTGTGCCAGAATGGAACCAATCATAGTACTAGATACATCAATATGGACATGGCAGAGAGTCATCTAATTGGGAAATTTTAATATTGATGCACTTGCTTGTTTGAGCTTCAGGGTCTCAAATGCATCTTATTACACCAAACTACAATAGAATGGGACATAATTTTATAAGAAATATTCTATTGACACTTCAATCTTGGCATAGTTACTTATGAAATTCCTATAGTATTCATAGTGTCCAAAAAAGGCATGAACATCTTTTTGCATCGATGGGATTTGGAGTTGGAGGATGATTGCAATCTTTGTAGGATTAATGAGTAGAACATCTTTGTAGATAATGTGCCTAACTAAAGTGCCAAATAGCATTCTAAAGACACATTTTTTGAGGTTAAAATAAAAATTCAATTATTATCACCTCTCAAACATTAGGTACAAGATATCATAATGGTCCCTCACTAGCCCATACATAGTCCAATCATCTAAGTAAACTTAGAGGAACTTATGAATGAAATCCTTAAAAGTGATGATCACCACTTGGGAGAATATAATTGGTGCATTATTTAGTCTAAAGGGAATCACATTGTATGCAAAACATCCCCATTCTATTACAAAGGTAGTTTTAGGCTTGTCCTCCTCCTCAATCTAGACTTGATGGTATCCTGAGAACTCAATAGTGAAAGTGTATATTTTTCAACCTACGATGCCATCCAAAACTTTATCAGTGAACAGAGTTAGAAATGGGTTAATTATGTAGGTGACATTCAACAATCTATAATCAATGAAAATTTAGATGCACCCATATTTATTGATGTTGATGACCATGAGGCTAACCTATTCAAATTATTGCATAAGGTAGATGATGCCTACAACTAGCATACCATCAATCTCTATTTTGACCTTGGCATGAAGATTGGGTTTATCCTATAAGTTCACTTCTTGATAGGTCTCATTCCATCATGTAGATAGATGCCCATATTTATAAGATATGGGTGTGTGCCATTCATATCTCTATAGTTTTTAGGGAACAAGTCTTGGAATTCCTTTAAGAGGTCCATAATATGCACCTAGAGTAGCAATATTTGGTCCCCCTTTTGAGATGATATCTACCTTGGTAGTTTTTAGTGGTGAACAATAGGGTTAATTATTCTCTTGATACAAGTCCTCAACTTGCCTACTACCCTTAGTTATTTCTATTTGAAGGTGGGTAGGGTCTTCTTCTTCTAGGGTACTATCCTCCACTTGGTGTACTAACTTCTTCTTTCCTATCATATTTGTCTAGTTGCATACCTTTCATGTCTCATCATCCTCAAAACTAGAGTCACTATTGAGGACTTGTTATTCAAATAAATTTGAGAACACTAACACCTTTTCACCAAACATGTCTTTTAGGTGCTCCTCTAATATCATACTGTCCTTAAACACTAAACTTAAAACTACTTGTAGTGGCTTAATTAGTTCAAAGTTTTGTGAAGAAAAGGAGAAGGTGTGAACAAAATACTCCTTAAGTGCATCATAATTGGCTATCTCATGGCACATATCATTGAAAACATACCAAGATCGCACCCATGTCTTTAAGGCTTGATTGAATACATGCACCCATAGATTCCTTAGGGTGTTTTTACCATAGACAATCCATGTTTCTTTATAAAGGTGCACATGTGCCACATGGTCAAAGTCTCCAGAGTAGGAAAAGATGTTCAATTCCTCATTACTATTTCTAAATATAGTGTAAATGGTTACCTTCACATCTTTCAAAGTTGGAAAGTTAGGCCTTTACATTGCCCACCAATGAGTGATAATGCTCTTCAATGTAGACACTAGTATACCCATTCTATCTACCTCTTTTAAGATGCATGATTTGAGGTCATAGACATAATATTCCACATGATTTATCCTTACATATCTTGGGAAAACTACACTAAGGTAAAACACTCTCTTTATCTTCTTCTTGGCACAAGTGACCCACTTTTTAGAAGCATGATCAATCTAGACCCAACCTATCTTTATAGGTTTTGGTGGTTTCATGCATACCAAGTGGTACCTTCAACCAATGGTCTCATATTATTCCTTAACCCATTAGTTGTAAGCAACATTTATGGTGTTCAAAGCTTATTTTCCATCTTCCCAAGAAATAACTCTTTGATCATTGGGGTCTAGTGTTTCATTGCCTTACATCATGATGTTATATATGTGGTTGATATCATCCTTGAGGTATACACTCTAAACTTAGGGGGGTCCTTGGTACTATGAGAGGGGTATAAATACCCTCTCCTTTCCATTATTAAATGTCATGTAATGCTTCTTAAATTACATATCTACATTAATTGCATAGCACCATGGCCTTCCTAGAAGCACCAGTTAATTGTTTTGTTTTACCAACTCGATCACCTCAAAATTAGTGCAGAATTTAGTGCCCATGATATATAAAACTATGCTCTTCATAATTATAATAGGATACACCTAGGTCTTGTTGGCCATGAAAATTACATTAGGGGAAGGCCTCAAGGTTGGCCTACCCATTTTTTTCCAAGCATTCTTGGTCAAGATGTTGACCTCGACACCTATGTCTATAAAGACATCATAAATAGACCATAAATAAATAATGGCATCCATAAGGAGTTCTTGGTCTTACTCTAAATTATCTATATGTCAAACTTCTCATGTCCTCTCCATGCATGGTGTAAATAATTTAAATAGATTCTATCCTACATGCTCTTAGAGTAAATTATTTAATAGGTGAAACATCCACTCTATTTTTAGGAGGCATATGATCTTTGTCAATTACTGTATCTCAACCTCTTGTCTATCTTTCTTCTTTTGAGAGGTAACATCCTATGTTTCTAGGTCTTACACCAATTAGAACTCCCCTTGTAGGTTTTATATTACACTCATGGCCTATTGTAATAGATATTTTTGGTGCATTAGGTTTGGGTAAGGCACAACTTTGGGTTCAAGCCATGTTATGGGCTCAATGTGACCTTATCCCCATATTTTAAGAAGAACTCAGATATTGGTGTAACTAGCAGCTAAGTCGTAAATCCACTATGAGTAGTTACTTGTACCTTGACTATCTCTATGTAGGTCAATTATGCCTTCAAGGTTCACTTCTCCATTTTTGACTCATGCTTATTCATTCTAGTGCCCTTGTTTACACTAGGCCCACCTTAGGTCAAATTTTTGTATAGGTTAGGCCATTCCTCAACCTTATTCTACCCTTGAAAATACCCACATTTAGGATGTGTAGGGTAGTCACACTGATAGTGTTATGTAGAAACACACTTATAACATGAGCAAGGTGGGAAATTTCTACCACTACATCCTCCACCTCACCCTTTGGCACGCCATTGCATTCTAAAATCTATGTTTTTTTGGCCATAACCTTCATTACCTTAGTTATTCTACTTGTTGAATGCTATAGTATCCTACCTCATGCCTCTTTCCATGTTCTCATGCATCTTATCAATCACTCGATAATCAGCTATGGTATGGGTGTAGGCATCACACAACTAACAATATATGGTTATGTTGACCTAGTTATTGCATTGAAACAAAGGGCAATTACTAAAATCATACACCTCTCAATAGAATTCATAACTTAGAAGTAGGGTGCACACATTCCTTGATGGGTAGTTATTCCTATTATGGACTTCTATTTCATAGTCATTGTACCATAATCCACTTTGAGCATCTTATGATGAATTAGTGATAATAATTTGGAATTAAGAGGCCATAGATATAATCCTTACCTCCATAAATAGGTTGATCCTAGTATCTATGCTTTTGAATACCTCAACTCTAAGTGCAGCTTTAAGTACTTCATGAGGGTCTATAAAAGTATTCATGGAAAGTGCTCTTTAGAATAACACTAGAAACCCTCCAATGAACCACTGTGCATGATGGGAAGGGTGAATATCATATGGAAACTTTAAGAGGAGAGTTTTGAAGCTTGCATCATATAGGTGCACACTTTTTGAGAGTCCTTGGGTAATCTCTTTGAACATGGAGATGCTCTACTATTTAAAATTTGGTATGTCAAATTACTTAATGAATGCATCCTTTAGGGCATCATAATTGACCATAGCCTAGTTAGGATTGAAGTTTCTATACCAGGTATGGGTATAATCTAGTAAATTATTCACAAACTAGGTTACCTTGCACTTTGATTGGGATATGCCCTTATCATGCCACTATAGTTCACATTTTATCACATGCTCCATGGAATTCTTTACACTATAATAATCTAGTAAGTGCATAGCCATTTTGTAATAGATTTACTGTAGGGGGTAGCTAGGATCTAAGGTACTTATCCCCCTAGCATTTGTTTTGGTGATGGTCCTTTGATGCTTCTAACTACTAGGTTAGGCACTGGTCCTATTGTTATTACTAGTTCCATTCATCTCTATGGAACTACACTAATTATTTGTGGTGCCAAATCACTTCTTATGGACTATTACCCACTCTATATTATTGACATTAATTGAGTTGGTATGCTTGTGCTCATGTTCTATTATGGTGAGCAAGTGCCTACTGGTATAGAGGTAGTTTTAATCACCTCCTATTATGGAATAATTTATTCAATCACCAAGTTACACTATAAGTCTTTAAAATGTCTAAAATCTATGTCAAAAACAAGGTCAATTATCACTTCTATACTTTCTTCAAGTGGGGGATCTAGCATGTGAGCATGCACCATAGGTTCAAAAGGGTTAGGTGTATCCATCATATCTTTAGTCACCAAATCTTTTAGGAACCAAACATACTCCACACCTATCAAATATTGAGCTTGATCCATCAATTCATTATTTTCCTCATCTTCAAGTTGTTGTATTTCTAGAGATCCTTCCACATGCCTTTCCCATTTACTATGAGTTCTCTCGACACTTCCAATTTATATATCGTCCATTCATATACACTATATCTTATTATAGGTATATCTTATAAGATCTCAGGTGTAATCTAATTATCCCCTTCCATTATGATTTACATACACATCCCTTTCCCCCCTTTTCATTTCTCATACATAATAGGACTTTAGCCTTCCATCCTTAAAGTTTCAAATCTATAATACACCATTATATTTTTGATATTTGTTTCAAACTCCTTCACAAATATGCCTCTAATTTCATGAAAAAATTGATACTATACTTCCTTAGGGTATGAGTATGTTGAAATTGTAAACTTAAGCATGTAACTATTTAGTATTCCTTGCCACCATTTATTTACTACTCTAGTCCAAGTGGCATGTAAGGTCTCAAGCCTCTCTAAGATCTCCTTTGTCCACTCATATCACTACCCATAGCTCCTTCTTCTATGGGTTGAATATTTAGCCAACCATTAGTACACATGCTTAGGAAATTTGTAGAAAAAGACCTCATACAGAGCATCATAAGGTTATTCTAAACCAACTTTCTCAACTTTTGTCCCTTATAGGTTGGATGCTTCAGTGCAAATATATCTTTCACCTATTGTAACCAACACTTGATTTTTTTGAGGGAGAGTTAGTACATCATTCTTATATACCATTGAAATAACAAAATTCAACATGGATCCAAACAATGGAACACAAAATATTATAGCAAAATTAGGGGCACACAAGGTATGTGTAATTTGGTTCTAGACTTTTACACTTAGGCATAAACATGGGATTGTCTTTCTGCACTCAATATTTTACACTTGGATATGTTGTCATCAATTTGCATAAGGCATATGCCTTATGTGCTCACTCAAAGTGAATATATGAAGGAATTGAGGCTTGCATTAGGTTAGTTGTGCCATGGTACAAGATTTCACTTATGATACTTGGTCATTTGGAATAAGGCCTTCATTAGATTCATTGGTGTAAGCCTTTCATGGATTATGATTAGTGGTCTATAGGTGAAATCCTATTTGGTGGATTAATCCTAGAGTCATATGGGTGAAAACCTTTGATAAACTAAGCCTAACATCAAATAGGCACTAGACGGGTCAAGGGGCTACTTTTAGTTTAAGTGCTCATACTAGGCTTGTGCTTGTCTCAAGGGTAAGGACATTTGGCACATGCTCTCTCTACAATTAGTCTTTCCTCTAAGTTATGGTTGACATCATAATTTATTATAGGGATGCCATTAACATCATGAACCAGAATATTTCTTGAACTTTACTTAACGTAAATGAATTTAAACTATAACATATCCATTACATATATTACACATTCAACTAACAATACCAAAGATGCATAAACCAAATGTTTTGTTCACTACAACTTTTATTTATCATTAATGAAATTTAAAATATAGAACATAATTCATAACACTTAAAATAGAGTACATACTTAATTCATTCTACTTAATGTCCCAGAGGCTCACATATAAGATTAGGTGTATACAAATGGAGCCTTCATGGCATCCGATCTAGTCTTAGATCTAATGATGAACATTACACTATGTAAAACTAATTATCTAGAGCTTCACTATACTAAGTTTTCCCCCTTTGTTCTAATAATTTGAGCACCTTTTATATCCCTACAAAAATGTCTCTACAAGGGTGGAGTGTACATGTGAAGTTTAAAATTAGAGCCTTAGTGATCATTCCATCAGCTCCATCACTTCACAAGATTTGTGATATAGTCACGATGTATCACCTAATTTGGAAAATGCCCTCAGAATCTTAGAATTGGTTAGCCACCTACTAGCTAGCATAAGGTGTATGATGCTTCCTCCAGCTAATGCCAAGATGTCAAAAAGTCATCATTAATAAAAATTATGCCTTGCACTGATGTGTTTGTCATGTAGTGCAAATCCTTACATACCAAAATAAGAGGCTAACATGGTATAAACTATCTTTAAATGGAGCAGTTAAAAGGAACCCTAGACCTATGAGAGTGGGAGGTGTTATTTAAGATTCTAATGAGAATCTCATGACAGCCTATGTGGGACCCTTGGGGATCTAAACTAATCATATTGTGGAAGATAATGCTGATTTTTTGGGAATTAATCTTGCAATTAAGTTGGGTCTAAAAAATCTATAGGTGAAGGGAGATTCATTGAACATCATCAAATATCTAAAAGTCTCCTCCAAATCCTCCTAGAATATAATTGGTATTATTAAATATACTAAACACTTTCTTAGTTTCTTCAAAAGGATATCTATTGACCATGTTTATAGATAAGGTAACAAAAGTATAGATAAAATGGATAACATAGGGGTTCTTAGTGGATCCCTCACCCATTGGAAAGGTGATGTGGAATTTCCTATTGATGTCATCCATTTTATTGAGTTTGATAAAGTACAATCCAAAATGTGAATTTATGGGGTCCATTTCTAAACACAATCACCAAGAGAGGAGGAAATATTGTACATGTAAGGCTATCATGTCTCACTCACATCTTAAGAGTCTACACATTTGGATTTATTTCACATTAATCTCTAATTATTCAAATGGATTAGACTTCAACATCATTCTAGATTTCATAGCTAGGGTCCTAGTCCATGAAAAGTGTAGCAAAAGAAAAAAACCAAGGATGGGAGGTGTCCATGATTGGATTGAGCCAATTTCCTACATATAAGTAAAATAAGATGCATATATTTGGAAAAAGATGGGCAAGGGTAGGCTCGATGGCTATATAGAGAGACTAGTAGGCCATGATGTATAAATATCTAGAGACTTTTCTCACATATAGAATGATAGAGAGGTTTGAATATGTATTTTGAAGCTATAGGCAATATCACTGGTATGGATTGTTCAAGGGTGAAGGCTTTTAAAGACAAAAAGAGGAAGGGGAAATTATTCAACATCTTCTACAACACTAAAAAAGAAGCCCAAATTGCCAAATAAAAAAGGGTTCCTAAGGGTGGACCTCTCTAGGAAATGGATGGATGTGTGCCTCCAAATAATGAGGTACATCACCCTTGAGGGGAAATACATGGTAATATTCTCTCATCATTTTTTTCTCCTCAATCACTTTAGGGGCCTCCTAATAAGTATCTATTTTTTCTACTCAAATAATTGGAAGTGTCTATTAATAACTTAAAATATAATCCCTTGGCCAATGAAATCCACCATGGGATCATCTTGATCTTGGTCAAAAGGGGGAAACCCATTTAGACAAAGGTGGTAATGGAGTCCATCCATATTACTAGCAATTAGGAAGAGTTTGAAAGGGAGGATGATTTCTTCTTGGAACCAAAAGTTGAGCATGCAAGGGGAACAAATGTTTTCTTTGGTATGGAGAATTTTTAGGGAGTTTTCACCCTAGTTGAAGCTAAAATACACCCCCCCCCCCCCACAAAATGGTTACTCCCATCTCCGCTATAGGCCAGGTTTATTTTAACTTCAAGTTGAAAGAAGAAATAAAATAGTCCATTGAGAAGCTGAAAACTAACATGGAAATTTAGAAATTTTTGAACACCAAGATATCTAATGAGTTTGATAAAATCAAAAGTTTATTGGTATTTGATGAATTATCCATGGTCAAGGGTGAAATTTAGTAGGACAAGGATGAAGAAGTGATTGTTGAGCAAACCCTGCAGGGAGCTAGAACTAGCTACAACAATGGAGGAGATGAAGACAAGTTGGATGCTAAATAGGGTAAGGAGGAGTTTAATTCAACTGGGTAGAAGAGGAAGAGGCCCATCATGGAATTTCTATAGGGTATAGGCAACCATAATAGAGGTAAAGAAAGGCAAATATATAACATAGGGACTAACAAACTGGTCCTTTATTCTAAGTCTAAGGATTCAGACTATCTTCATTTGGCATGTTGGATTTTTCTTATCTTTTATCTGGTGTTTTGGCATTTTTTGGCTAAAGTTAATGGTTTTGGTTAGTTTTTAGGTTTTGTTTCTTTTTTTACTACTACTTTTTTCATGAATATATTTCAGTTTATTTTTTAAGGGAGTAGGACCCTGATCCCATCTTTTAACCTATCTAATAAAAAATATTATGGTTGATATTTCTCAATAGGAGTGCCCAAATTAATAATTTTCTCATCAATAAGATCATGTATCTTGTGTCTTAACTTGAATCCCTTATTTATTGAATACCCTACATTTTGATGATACTCATAATATGTATTACCATCATAATTCCTTAGTCTAGGACTAATTTTATTGAGTGTTTATAGAGGGAGGAGTCTTATAAGGTTACAGTCTAGAAACTTTTTTACATGTACATGGGGAGGTGATGGTAATCATGAAAACTACCTCTTTGGTGGAGCTATCATTTGTAATTGGTTTTTAAGTTGTGATAATGCATTGATTGTCACCTTTAAGTTGAATTTTCTCATAATCATCAAGTGTTTGACTAATATGAAATTTTACCCTGATTTGGATTAATGGGTAAGTTTATCTAATTAAGATATAACTTTAAATAGAATTTAAATGAGAATATATGAACCTGAATATTCTAATCACATGTATTGTCCTTATTTTATATTTACTCATGTTTTTCTCTTTAGCACTTTCCATATTTATGACATGCCCTAATAAAATTAGAGGAATTATTTTTCAATCATTTACATTTAAATTTTATGCTTGAATTCCATATTTACTAATCTAAATTCTCTTTCCAAATTTTATCTTAATTAGATTAATCTTACCCATTTATCCAAATTGGGGAAAAAAATAATTATTATCATATTCTCATTTATGAACTATTTATATTAATCCAAATTTTAATCATACTCAATCTTTCATAGTAGTATATTATTTCAGTCAAACACTTTTTTATTATGAGAAAAAATACACTACTATGGAAAAGTTATGTTTATCCTTCATTTTTGCTACATATAAATTATGACATTATAGGCTCAAAATTTAATCACAATTTATAAAAAAATTCAATCCACTCAAACTACTTATGTAAAAAACACAATTATCAGGATGCATAGTTAAACGGTTAATTTTATTTTCATATCCCAAAAATAAGTAAAAGGACAAGTTATCACAAACCAACTAGTTACAACTTCACTATTAGATACATTACTAATAAATGATGATTTTAAATATTATTTTAATTTATATCATACATATTAAGACATATGGACCATGTACGTTTATGGATCCAAATGTCCCATAGGCATAATTTATAGCACAGTCTTCATTACATTTTAGGGGAAACCTATGTCATTTGTATATCAGTTGGAATTTTTATGTACAAATAACATAGAAGAATATGAAGCATTAGTAATTGGGTTACATATATCACACACATTATAGATAAAATAACTATAGGTATGTAGGTACTCTCAATTGGTAGTCTATCAAAATAAGGAATAAAATTTAATCCCATACAAATAAATAATACAAAGATTACAAACACATTTTGATTATTTTTTGATACAAAGCATACTATGAAAATATAACTAAAATGTTGATGTTATGGATTACATATTTTATTTAATTCCCTTTGAAATTAATGATGATCACTAAATATATAATATTTGATAGCTATAACATCCATCCATTTCATCATCACATTTAAATAGAGGCCTTAGTATTTATCATAGTACAATGAATTTAGAATGGTAAAATGATAAATATATAAATTTTTATATAGATATTTGATTATATAAAATGTTACATGTAATGATAAAAACAAATTATAAAGATAAGTAGTGTATTATGTGATTATTAGAATTTATTTATTCAAAATATATTTTCAAGGACAATTACTTCGGTGCTTAGCCATGAGGAAGCTAAAGAAGATTTACTTGAGGTCTATGACAATGAATTTTGGGGGAATTTCAATGGAAAATAAATCTCTTATTAACTCTTAAGACAATGATACTATTGACATACAATTGAGAAATAATTCCAAGATCATGCTAAGTTATCTCCACAATGTTAGAAGCATGATAATCTAAATCATGCTTCTTCACAATAATTACAACCTATTGAATCACCATGGCCAATTCCACTTTGGGGATTTGATTTAATCAAAAAAATAAATCTAGAATCATCATAAGGGCAAAAGTATATAATATAATCTACATAATACTTCACAAAATGGGTATAATCCATACCATTATATTCAACTACAAGAGAAGATATATGTAAATTATTAATGACAAACATCATATCATAATTTGAACCACTTTCATCTATTATCATAGATAATGGCTCTTAATTAAAATAATAAAATAGTTAAAATATTTTGTGTCAAATATAAGATTAGTTACACATTGTATACACCATATTATCCACATGGTAACAAGCAATCAAAGGTAACAAATAAAACACTTGTGACGATATTGAGTAAAACCATCATACAATTTGGAGTATATTAGGGCAATCATATTATTTATGCACTACGAGCCTACCACACAAGTGTTCACACATCAATTAATGTTACAAATTATTATTTGGTATATGGAATAGAATAAATTTTACATTTAGAATTATATATCCCTTCCTTGTGCATTTCTTTAAAATACTTAATAAAAAATAATGAATATCAAGAGAAGTGGTTGCATGAAATAGAAACACTGGATGACAGACAAATACATACCATTGAGAATCTTAAATTTTATTAGGATTATATTAATAGAGATTATGGAAAGAATGTTTGAGAATCTTAAATTTTATTAGGATTATATTAATAGAGATTAGGATTATATTAATAAAGATTACTATTACTCTTTCTTAATTCCCCCTTTTATATTTAATTTCTATTTGGTTTGTGTAGGATCTAGGCTTTGCTCTTTTAGGTTCTTCCACATGATAAACCAACTCCCATATGAAACCAATCAACCACATCATATAGGTGTAGGTACATAGACATAAAATTCAATTGTAAAATCATACAAACATAACCACATTCAAAATTATAAGTAGACAATGTGCCCTTGTATTCCCTAGTGTGGACCTATCCTATTACATTTTAGGATTATATTTTTCAAGAGCAATATGATTCATAGGGTTTCCTAGTTAGTTATACATTAATGATCTACCTACACAATCAACACATTAGATTTAGGCTAGGTTTTCATATTATAATGGGAGTTACTATTTATAGATCATTTTAGTTTTTGTATTTTACTATATTTTACATTTAGTTTATGTATATATTTTTAATCTAAATCAGTACTGTAATCATTTAGTGTTTATAACATTTAGTAATCAAAATAACCACTAAAAAATATATCAAACCTAACATGAACACATGCCTTTAGATTTTTTTTGGGGTTTTTTTCATGCACAAATAACATAGAAAAATATGAAGCTCTCATACTAGGTTTATTAACAAAACAAAATTTACACAATAAATATTTATCTTTATATGGTGATTCACAACTTTTCATCAATAAATTTTAATTTTTATTGAAATAAGGAAGAAAATATCATCCCTTATAAATACATGGTCCAAATTATTATACAAACTTCTCTTATTTCTCCATTCAGAGTGTTCATCACAAAGATAATCGACATGATAATGTCAATGCTAGTGTTACATATTTAATCCCAATTGATATTAATGACGATCATGAAATATTTATTATCCAATAATTTCACAATCCTTTAGTCAGTAATTAAATTATCAATGCATTATAAGTTTTCACATTCATCCAAAGTGTAGATAACATTGAATGGTCTACTAATACACACACACACACACACACACACACACACACACACACACACACACACACACACACACACACACACACACACACACACACACACACACACACACACACACACACACACACACACACACACACACACACACACACACAAATATAACTTTCCAAAAAATGCTTAGAAGATAAAAAGTGATTACAATGCCTATCTAGTGTTACATACTCATTAGCATATCCCTCTTCAAATTATATTTTTATGGATAATTATTGTGATGTATAAATCATACTGAAGCTCAAATTGATTTACTTTAAGTTCATGATAGTGAATGTGGAGGCCATTTTAGTATTAATACCATGTCTCACAAAATCTTATTTCAAGGATACTATTAAAAAATAATGGAATAAGATTGTCACAAATATTCTAAATTATTCTTCCAATGTAAAAGGCATAACAATATCAATCATGCCCCATTATATGCACTGCAACCTATTGTCTATCCATTGCCTTTGTATTTTTGAGGCTTTGAATTAGCTCAAAAAATAAATAGAGAATCATCATCAAGACTCAAATTTATCGTTACATTCACCAAATATTTTGAAAAATGAGTAGAATCTATACATATAAAATATACAATAGGAGAGGTTATTTTCAATTTATACTAATGCATATTATTTCATGATTTGGATTACCTTCTAAAATTGTAATGTATAATGGTTTATATTTTAAAAATAAAACACTAAAAATATTTTGTGCTAATTTCTAAATATTTCATACTTTGTCCACTTCTTACACCCACAAGGAAGTGGTCAAGTTGAATAAACTAATGAAACAATCAATAAAATATTAACAAATACCATTTCAAAACATGGAAATATTGGCATAATCAAATCATATATGCTTTTTGGGCATATCACAGAAGTGTGTACACACCAATGGAAGCTATACCTTACTATATTGAATGAAACATAGGTTGTGTTCCATCTCAAGATAGAAATACCCTCTTTATAGTCTCATTAAATTATAAAATATAATGAATATTGGGAAATCAACCTACATGAATTAGAAATTCTTGATAACAAATACATAAATACTCTTTAAATGAGCATATCAAAAGAAAATTTGTGATCATGAATTTCAAATTGGTGATCTTGTACTTAAATAAAATAAAAATAATGACAATACTAACAAAAAAACAAATGAAAATTCAAAGCTAATTGGTTAGGTCTATTTTAAATAACTTAAAAGATTGGTAAAAGAGATTACCAATTAGGCACAATTGAAGGCAAACCTATAAAAAATCCAATGAACATAATGCATTTATATCCTCATTATACTTAGATATTTTTATTTCCAAATATTTCAAAAATTCCAAAAAAATACATATATTCAAAAATTAAAAAAATCAAAATATTTTGAAAAAATAAGAACCAAGACCTTCAATAATTTTATTATGTTATTAATCTAATTATTTACATATGATACTAATTTTCATGTTAATTTCATAAACATACTAATTTTCACAAGGTATGTTAGTGTCATACAAGACAAACTAGTATATGATTTTCATTGTTGGGCTTCCCTCTTTACCCAACAACCTTGCTAAGCTAGCGACATCACTTCATTATCTGTGAGCACTTAAAATGGATATATTTATACATAACTTGTCTACCATTTTAAGTGATATATAATAATTTTTTTTTCCTAATCACTCATACTTTACATTGAGTTACACAAATATGTTATTTTATAATAATGAAATTCATATATATGGTTGATGTAAACTAGTTTCATTTGCTCTATGCTTCTTTTCAATATTATTTATTTAATACATCATAAGTTAGGACTTTCTTGTTTATTTTGTGTGGCCCTTAGCCTTTCTTGTTTGTGAGACATACATATGTCCCATGAATGTGGCCTTTGGGCCTTATATGTCTCATTATATGGAAATTGTGTGACATTGTATGACATTTATTGCATGCTCATTTTTTGTTACTATGGTGTCATGATTCCTATCATGAATTACTTCTATTCTATAATTTTAATCACATGCCATGATATATATCATGCACATGTTATGTTATATCTATCTAACACATATTTTAAATGTAATTTAATTTTATATTAAATATTATTATGCTATACATTTAAAATGTTTACATTATACTACATGATTATATATTTCACATATTATACAGTTCTCTTTTGAGATTAGTGACTTGTAAGCTACATCTCTCATCTCAAAAGGGGGGTATCATAATGGGCTTGCCTTGAGAATTCAAGTCCTTATGAGTAATTTTTTTTAATATTTATGAAAAAATATAGTATGGTTCATAGTTTTCATATTATGGGGGCATATGACATGCATGTTCGCTTATCATTGTAGTCACTTGAGCACATATTCACATATACTTGATGCATATGCATGGGAATGTGAAAAAATAATCACAAGATACATGTTTCAAACATTTAAAAGTTTAATTTTCATTATTTATGAATATAATACAAATATATGGGGAATGATATTCATTCATTTTCATGTTTCTATATTGAAAATTTCAAATTTCAACTTTTTAAAGTTAAAAAATTTCAAAAGTACAAAAGTTTCAAATAGAATATATATCCATCTACAATAGTGTGATTCATCTCATTTCACAAGTGGGACAAATTAGAGTCTATTTAATCTCAACATATATGGTTTCACTTTATCAATCCACATTTTGTGGTTCCACCCATTTTCCTACCATTTTTGCGTCTAGTGACACTCAACATCTATTGTGGCATTGTAGTGAGCCACATTTGGTGGTTCCACCTCTTAAATTATTTTTAATGATCAATCTAAAAATTATAATGAGAGTTGGTGTATACACATAATATTTTTCACTTTATCATTTAATGACACTTCTTATTGCATCAACCTGTCAAGCTTTGATATCTTTGAGTACATGCCTTAAGGGGTGCATTGGGAAAGGGGTGGGTAGGTATTTGGTACTTTTTGAGAGATGTTGTTATCTATTTCATGATTATATAATTCATATTTATAGTTAAAATTCATCATATTTGCCTTCCCACCTTCCTCCTTCCATACTACCTCACTCAACTATGTCAGTTCTATAATTTATATGGCATCAACCTAGGCCAATACCATCTTTTTGGCACTTTTTCACTTACTAGACTTTATCAACCTTGTCAATGTCATTTTGAAATTGTATTTTGGAATTCATACTATTTTAACCTAAATAACATAGTTAAATTATATATTAATCCTCTTAATTACATCAAAACATGCTGATGTCATTATCTTAGGCTTTATGGTGGGTTTGAGTATTTTATCATAATATATACATGTCATATTTCATTACAAACATATTATAAACACTTTAATCACCCTAAGTGACATTTGGAGGAGTTATAGGTTGAAAATTATCTTGAAATAATATTATCTTGTGGAAGCCATGGAGATTTGGTAAGATGACCTTTATTGGCCTAGAGCCTATTTCCCATCATTTGAATTCTTTACAACCATACAAATATATTTCAAAGTACCATTGGCTAAGGAGAAGATTGAGGCTCGATGGGTCCACCCCAAGTTAAGTATTTATAACCTTATACTCTTTCATCTTTTTCATTTAGTAGATTAGATATTTCTTGTTTATTAGTGAATGAATGCAAGTGTATCCTTATTTAGGTTTTGTCTACACTTATAATATCATGGATATAATATTACTTAGAATAGCCATGAATACATTTTAGGTTTCCTAGACTCTCATTTTTTAACCATGAAACCTTACCATTTATTATTATTCTAACCCTTCCCCTTTACTTTACTTTACTTTACTTTACTTTACTTTACTTTACTTACACAACTAGCATTTCCTTTGAAAATAATTTACTTTCATCATTAAGGTCTAGTTAGAGCTATTTTATTATGCTATAAGCTTAGGATTTAAAACCATTTACTCATGGGATTAATAATATAGGTACCTATCTCTAAGTATACAAAAACATTGGTCTTTATGTGAACATTAAGTGTTATGATCTCTCTTTTATTAACCTTATTTGAGCCCAAATATCTGAAGGTATGATAGTTGTAGGCTAATAATAGCCTGTGCATACATTCTAGAGACCCTAAAATTAATTTTAAATTTACCTTCACCATTTTATCCAACTAAATGATCTTATTTGATATAGTTTTGTCTTAGTTTTTATTTATTTATTAGCTAATTACATCTACTAGCCCAACATAGTTTATTTCTATCTTCTTGACTACATTAGCTAACCTAATACAGTCAAATTTACCCAATTTATAGCCTCTAAATTATTTTGGTCAATATAATAATTTTTATTAGAGACTAACTAGCATCACCTTTTATACCAAATTATATCATCCTAGTTGATACAATTTTCTAGAACTTAGTAACTAGTTACAATGGCTTGGCCAATACCATCTATTTTTACCAAATAACCTTAAAATTTCACCATGATGTCATATTATAAATTTATAATTGGTAAAAAAAAATACAATCAGATATATATATCTTAACTTCACATATATATCTAATGTGGATGGAATTATTGAACTACTTCTTCCAAGTCTCAACACTTATACCATAGTCAAATATTTCTTAGTGCATCCTCTTAATCCTAAACCAATTGTTGAATCATACAACATAAATTATACATCATTAATGTAAACATAATATAACCTTGTATAAGTCACTCACACTAGTCCTCCTCCTAACACCAATGTTTAAAATTCCCATCTCTTACTACTTATACTTAAAATCCACCTATAGATACAACCCAAATCCTTGCATAAATGGTCCAAAAAATGACCCTTATGCCAAGATTTTAATAGATCTCAAATGCTTCAAATTAAAAACCATATTTTCTAAATGGATAACCAATCTCAAGCCATCATGACCAAACCAAATCAGATTTTTGTTCCTTATCCCCTTAAAGATGTCAGTGGAAACCTTATTCCTCAACCTCTAATTCAAAATAAAATGCTTCAACATCTTAAAAATGAACCTTTAGCTCCCTTAATTATGTCCATATAAATTGGAAACATCTCTATAAATATCACATATGATGGGAATAAAGATCATGATTTGTTTCTCAAAATCTTTGGTAATCTCTATAAATAATGGGTTCAAACCAATAACTTTACTACTACTAAAATTCTAGATAATTTTTTTTGGCAATGCTATTGAATGGTACAATCAACTTCCTAGACATTACACTAAACAACTAGAGGATTTGTTCAATTCTATACTTAAATAATTCCAAAACTATGATCTTATTAAAGATATCCTTAGCCATTTCATCAATGCTAAGCAAATTCCCAATGAATCTTCTCACTCTTTCATCAAGTGATGGAAATATCTAGCTCACAAAGTAGACCATAACATTAGTGATGATAATCTTTTCAAACTCTTTTTTACCACTCTTAAATACCCTATTCAATAAAAAGTTAGGATGTTTTCCCCTAAGAATTTAGAATAGGCTCTTGATCAAGCAAAAATACAAGATTTGCTTATGATCTAATTTGAATCATCTCAAAAATAAAATAAGAAATATTTCCCAATATTAACCAATATGATCAATAATAATACACCCAAAAACAAGCCTTCTAAACCATATCAAGAGAGAGATCCTATTTCAAACAATGCACACCCTCCTTTAAGTTTTCAAGAACTCAAACAAAAGCTACCACCTTCTAAACCCGTGTGTTTTGACTCATCTATGCCTTCCCTTAAATAGTATAAGCCTAATAAGTTTTGTTGGTGGCATGGAATGGTTGGTAATTATCATAAAAAAATTCATGACCTTAAAACTTATGATTTATCATCTTGTTCAGTGTACATGTAAACCATTAATCAATCACCTAAGAACATTATAATGAATATCTTAAATCTTCTAATGCCCAATCAAATATCAATCAACCTTAACATTATTAAAATTCTTAATCAACTGTTAATGTTGTTAAAACCAATGTGAACCCTAAATTTTGTAATAATGAGGAAAAATTTATTCACATGAACAATATTAAGCATCTAATTTCTCATTTTTAATCTTATCCAAGTTACACTTATATTCCACATATTACTTATAGAACAATTCAAGATACCTCTCTGTCTCATCTTGTGGATGTTGAGTATAAGTAACTCATTAATATTTTAGATAATTTTAATACATAAACCAACTCAATGTAGTCATATTTTTTCATGAGTATTCTAACTATATTGGTCAACTTGATACATTTTGTTAGTCCTTAGTTCATTTTTCCAATTGTATCAACTATCCTGATACAGTCTACTAGTATTTAATACGGCTTTTCCAACTACATTGAACAACTTGATGTAGTGTGTTGGTATTATATTTTCTATTACTACTATATAGGAAAACTTCATACATTTAGTTATTCCCAAGTTAGAAGATAGTACATTAGCCTACTTGATATAATTAATGTCTATTTCTAGTATTATTCTTATTGTATCAACTAACTAAATGTAGTTAACTACCACTACCTATTTTAATTCTACTACATCGATTAATTCAATATAGTCTAAATTTAAATTTTCTATGAAACAAAATAAATTGTACAATCGATGCCTTTTGATCTCCTATCCCCTACAATATCATTTGGATTGAGACCACATAGTTTCTTTCCAAAATTATTGTCATATCTCCCCATATCACATGTTGGGGCATCTTGTGTTGCCCATCCACATGTCATTTCAAAATTTGGGGAATATTTTAATGCCCATACCTAATTCAAATTACCCTTTTTACTATGATGCCTGATCTTCTTCCACATTACATGATCATAAATGAATCCAACTGCAAGATTTTTTTAAAGAATCAACCATGTGTCATGTTTGCTAGTTTTATTTATTACACATATTTTATTTATCGTACATAGTTTCTATTTTATCTTGCTAACACTTTCATGTAAGTTATTCATTATAAATTTACTATGTTATATATTTTACTTATATACACCTCCGGGTTTCTTACCGATAGTCCTAGTAACTTTTTTTGGTCCCCAGGTCTCTTGTCATCTTTACACCACTTGGGTTCTAGTTTGTGAATTGCATTGTAACACCTCAAATAGGACCAAGTCTTACTAAAAAACACCCATACTTTTGATTTTACTTTTATAATCAATTTATATTGATTTAATTTAAACCTTTTATCTTTTGTAGAGCTTAAGAGGTACCTTTGGGTTTTCATTGTTACCATTTATTAGATTTTTTACTTAGTTTCCTTTTGATTATTCAACCCCTATTTAATTTTCCCCTCTTTTGGGATGATTAATTATTTCCCCCTCTATTGGGATGACTATTTAATCTCCCCCTCTTTTGTGATGATCACTACTTTCATTAGTGCTTGAGCTAGATCCCTTTTAGGTTATTATGACTTCCCTAGTGACGTGACTATCAAAGCATATCCATGTACCTTATAAAGCATTTTATTCCCTTATTATAATCATATATGAGAATATAATTATTTTTATCATATTTATTACATGAAAATATCTTCTATGATCCCAATATTTCCCTAATTTCTTTTCACTTGAGACAAATATAGGTCAGTGATGACATTTTACACATATTTATGGGGAAGTCTAGGAGTATTTAGACACCATGGTAATTAGATCATTATCTCTAATGTTCGAGTGTAAAATCTCGTGTTAGATACCTATTTCATCCATGTTTGGTTTTATAAATCCATATGGAGGAGGACTATAAAAATATAAGAGTGTTACAAGCCATATCATGAGAAAAGGTGAATGTTAAAAGCCAATCATATCATAAAACTTAGATCACATCAAAATACATGATCTTTATTTAGAATATCCCCTATCCTAGTTGAAGATAAAACTCCATAGTTGGCCTCATGATAGAGTGGAGGTACATTAGGGTGAATTAGGCTAGTATATTGGAGTAGGAGTTATCATTCCACTACATTATTATAACTTCCTACATTTTAGTGTCACTTATCTTCTCACGCAAGTAACCAATATTTATAGTAGATTGATGATTCTATAATGGGTATTGAGGAGTAAAAAATATGTTATGGTAAGGTAGGACCATTTTAATTTCATGTATATAGCCTTCATGGGATGATTTTTGTACTTCAATTATCAGCCCAAGCTTTGTGCTCACTAGTCAAAGTGTCTTAGGTCCTTGATGTTGATAGTTCATAGTCTTTCCCACTTATCTAGACTGTCTCATTACCATTAAGTATTTACACATCACCCATATGGAACCTTGTATTACTTATTTACATCATATTTCTCCCTGATATTCCCTTGATAGGCATCAATTTTAGCTAATCACATTTACTTACGCTCTTGGATCTCTCTTTTGGAGTTCTAGTGTAAGATCCTTAGGCCTTCCTCATAAATGCCCATGTCATCACATTACATTACCTAGTTACACCTATTGGATTTTAATTTTTTATTTATATTTTAAAACATAAATAAGGATAGGGCTTCCTCACAAACATCCCTATGCATCTAATTTACACACCATCTCATTGTCATCCTAGTCATGTCATTAGGTCATTGTGTTTTCCTACATTTCATTTTAGTAAAAGCACTAAGTTTGAGTTATCATTCCATAGATTTTTTCATGTTCATTTGTGTTCTTTCTTTATTTCAATTATCTTACATATGAAATTTTACACACTTACATGATTAACATGACATGTTTATCTTACATATCAAATTTCATTTCAATTTTGTCTTTTAGGTTTTCATTGTGCTTATCTTACATGAAATTACTTTTATTTACTTACATATCATTATATTATTTTTTTTACATTTATACATCATTCATTTACATTTTTATTGTTTTTTGGGTTCTAACCTAACCTTTACGATCTTGGATTGCCAATATTCCAACTAATTTAATTAGTTTAGAGAGTTTTTCATTTTTTCTTTGACCATCCTGCATACATGTGTATTGATTCTATTTTTATCCTTGCATCTATAGGGTTTCTTAAATGTAGGTGTTGCTTCATCCATGATCGAGAATATGATATTTTCATGTAGTTATTTATCATAAAGGTAAGTCAACATATGTATCTATTACTTTTGATTATTCATTTAATTTTAATTATTATACCATTTTCTTTCAATCATTCAAGTTATTTTTGTGCTACTATGTTCTTTCCTGAATTACCATCTCATGTTACATTATTGTGACACATGATGAGCTCTAGGTGGGGAATATGTATACACATAATATTGTGCATTCCTTAAAGAGTACATCAAGAAAGGGGTGAGTAGGGATCTGGTTCTTTGTAAGATATGTTTCTATCTATGTCATGATCATATCATTCCTATATATAGTTTATCTTCCTTAGATTTTTCTTCCTACCTACCTCTTTACATACTATCTCACTTATTTATGTCAGTTCCCTTATTTCCTACAACATATAACCAAGATGATACCATATGTTTTTCACCTTTTTCATTATCATACTATATCTACTTGGTCTGGCCATTTTTATCTTGTATTTTTGGCATTCGTATGGTGATTGAGGTTTCATTGGCCAAGTGGGTGATTGAGGCTCATGAGTCCACCCCAAGGTAAGTATTTATATCATTATAATATTTCATTCAGTAGATTAAATGTTATTTATTAATTATTTAATTAATGTATGTGTATCCATATCTAGGCTCTCTTTACACTTATACTAATGTGGATATAGGATTAATTAGACTTTTAATTATTCCATTTTAGGTTACCTAGGCCCACATTTATTGAATATGAAACCTTATAATTTATGATTATTTTAACCCTTCCCATTTATTTTACATTAATTTACTTACACAACTAATTACATTACATTTGGAAATCGTTTACTTTCATCATTGAGGTATAGTTATATCTATTTCATTTTGAAATATACTTAGGTTTTGGAAACATTTCCTCTTAGGATTAATGATATAGGCACCCATCTCTCTAGCTCTGAGGATCCATTGGTCACTACCTAAACATTACGATCATGATATCTCTTTGATTAACTTTATCCAAGTCTAGATATCTTAAGATATTATCATTTTGAGCTAATCTTATCTCGTGTATATAGTTGGAACATACAATATTTCCAACTCAATGGCTTTCACTAGTTTTCAAATTAAGACTTAATCATAGGTTCAACATTTCTCCAAATGCCTCAACAAGGGGACACACACACTTTTACACTTTAAAATTACATGGAAATTAGATTGATTATTATTTTAGGTGTATCATTTCCTTGCTCTCTTTTAATTTTTAAATTTTAAATTTTATATTTTCAATTTTCAAATATGAAAAATAACTACTTTCAATGGCATTTTTATAGGTTTTGCATTGAGACACCTTATAAAATAAAGCTTCACATAAAATATAAAGTGTGTATACACACTTAGGTTCACATATATTTTACTATAGTAATTAAATTCCATTGTATCACTATAATAAAGTGGGAGGAAAATATACATACTTAAATTTAATCATTAAGTGCTTGACAATGTTTAATCTTGACATCGTCACCTCACTTGACCTATTCTCAATTTAATTAACTTAAAATATATATGAGAGACTTCAATATTATAATCACTATGTTTAAAATACTTAAATCATGATTCAATCATCCACACTCCACTTACATATTCTTATCTTTGGTCTTTTGGGATAGGATTGCACTAGGTTAGACAAGGTCATAGCCCGACCTTATCCACTAGTGTGAACTTATCTCCCAAACTCTAAAGATTGATTTTAGAATTTGAGACATTGCATATTAGTCCTTCCACACTTTTATAATTTTTTTTTAAAATTAAATATTTTAAATCTATCACTATATATGCACATCAAAAACATTCAATACACATTTAACAATCACTTGGTAATTCTACTGCACATTGATCAAAAAGAAATTAATATTTATAATTTAGTATGATAATCATAGGATAAATTTAAATATATTTTCTTTTATTTCAAGGGAATTTATTGTCAATAATTGAAGTTAATTTATTATTTTCATCCATATAGCAAAAAAAATGAGATTCACACACTCACTCTAGGAGGAAGAACTACATCGGCTTCAGGCCCTTTTGGGTTATGTAAGAAACACTTAGATTATGCATGGTTTTCTAAGGATATATTAGTGGTTACCATTTGGCAATTCCCCCATTTGTATTTAATGTCTATTTTATTTTTTTGCAAGATCTAGGGTTTATATTTCAAGTTTTTTTTTTGTGTTAAATCAATACCATAGGAAATTAGTAAACCACATCAGATAGGTGAATATACATAGAAAAAATCAATACATATTTAATGAAAAAAACAAAAATTAAAATTAAAACATTTTTGTGTGCCCATATCCACCCTAGTGGGGCCATGTCCAGTATATTTTAGGGTTCTATTTTTAGGCAAGATACACTTCACATGTCATTCTGATAAGATTTACATTAGTGATCTACCTACATAGTTAGCACAAGTCATATTTGGGATAGGTTTTCATATTCTACTATATATTATTATTTATAAATCATTTTGGTTTTTTTAATTTACTACATTTTACATTTACATTTTTTACATTTTGTAATCTAAATCATTATTTCAATCATTTCATGTTTATGACATTTAACTATTGAATCAAAATAACCATTAAACAACATGATTGAATACTTTATTTAGACTTTTGTGTATGGACCTTGGGATTTATTATGGAAAAATACATATATGTCCCTTGTTGAAACATTTTTATGTCATTTTTTGATTGAATTTTAACATTGATTATTGTGGCATCTTTATGTCCCTTCTATGTGGCCCTTTGGCCTAATATGTGACAACTAACACTTGTGTTTGCTGATATTGAGGGGTGCCATGATCTATATCATGCACTATTACTATGTAGTTATATTTATATATACTTATATTTCATGTTTCATTGATATACCTATCTATGCATGACACTTACATGCCTTACATTCCATATGTTGTACACATGCCTTTAATTGTTACATACATTACTATGATGACATATTCTCCACATGATCAAATTATATTACATGATATTAAATTTATTCATGAAATGATATAGTTCATTCTTATTTTGAGATAAGTGACTTACAAGATACATCCCTCATCTCAAAATGTTTCATTACAATGGGATTGTATTAGAGACATAGGCCTCAATGAGAAGAAACTTAGAGAAAAGTATAGGATTTACATATTTTAGAGATTCAGGTGGTTTAGTTATCAAGTTGTTTAAAATAATTTCTAGACATTCACATATTTTTATAGATTATAGAGAATATGTTATGCATGTGAATTTATTTTACAAACACTTGAGTACATATCCATACACACTTAGGTGCATATGCATGGGTGTGTGCATGATAATTTAAAATGACAATATTTCAAAGTTATACATTCACATGAAATTTGGGATATAGTTTATCAAATTCAAGATAAATATTCAATGGGCATGGTACTATTTCATGGACATATACAACACATTTACATTTAAATGTAAAATATATGTCATTCCAATTCATATTTATCAAAACCTATGTAGATGATGGTGGAATGAACATTATTCATTCCATTCTAATCATGAATTTATGTTTTTTCATGGATTAAAATTGATCAAGCCAGAGTAGAACATTAAATTTTAATTTATAATCCATCTATAGTGGTTGATTCATTTATGAGTGAAATTTTCTTGATTAGTTCTCTTATTTAATTCTATAGTGTTTTTTTTTAGAGTTGAACCTAGCCACATGGTTCTCTCTATCTTTTTCTTACATATTTATTTGGGTTAGTATATTGTGTACTTTTCCCCACACATGTGATGGTTGGGGAACATTCCTTCCCAATCCTAAAAGTTACACAAGTTTGGTGCATGATCACACCTAACTCTCTAATGCTTAAATAAGGAAGCATCATCTCTAATAATCTATGAAGACAACATAGTTTGAAACAACACATGAGTGTAATCTAACACTTACTCTTTTCAATTTCAATATTTTATATTTCTCATATGGGTTTTGAATAATTTATTATATTTTCATGTTTTTATGAAGTGGATCTACACATTCAGATATACCTCTAAAAAAGGCAAATTATGCTGCACACACTTAGGTATAATTTATCCTTTTAATCTAGTAATTTTATTATTATAATAAAAGGGAGGATTTTTTAGATACTAAAATTTGGTATTTGATACTTGAAAATGACAATCTTGACATGTATTTATCATGTAATACTTGAGCACCCAAACAAGGTCCTAATTTTCCATCCTCTCATACTTGCTTGCTATTTTATGAGTCAACCCTTACATTATTATATCAAACACATAGAGGAACCTCACTATCTATTTCAAACTTTATAAATTACCTACATAGACATCTCTAGACTCTTAGAGAAGTCTACCTATACATGGGTCAATTCTTTCAGTTACAATCATTACAACCAATCGATAATGACCCAACTAGTCAAAATTATCATACTCTCAACAATGATTATTTTATAAAATTGAAGCCATCTTTAGGGTAAACCCATTATCCTAGCCTATAATTATCATGATAAATTATTCAAAAATATCCAAATATGAAAAAATTAAATCTTCATTTCAAATCTATATCACATTTATCTATTACACTTCTATACACTATTGCACATTGAGAAAATTTGATATATTCTTTCCAATTTGCATAGTATTCACTAGGAGTAGTCACAAGCCAAGTATAAATCACTCTAAATCCAATTAAAATAAATAATTTTCAAGATTCAAGTTAAATTATTAGTTTCATTCATATAGTGAAGGAATATAATTTCACAATCACATTAGGTAGGAGAACTATATGTGGCTTGATTTCACTACTTGAGTATTGGACACGTAGGCAACATATAATCACCAAGTGGGGATGATTTGGGATAGATCATCCCATTATGATTTCCAAAAATATTCAAATGTTTATCCCTCATAATAAACCATAGGTTTTCAAGGAAAATGAGGTTTAATTTTTCATTTATGTGCATCATCAGGGTTTGGGATCATAAACATAGAGAAAGTAAAGATAATTTAAAGTGATTATACATTCATTGGGACACATTTCCTTACATTTAAGGTTTAAAATACATGTTATTATTGACCTATGATACTAAACTAGCTTTGAGGAATTGACCATCATAGGAAATAGATCAATTCCTAAACCAAGTGAATCATAAACATGCATATCCCTTATTTCCACTTCCAAAACATAGTCATAATCATACATTCAACCAAAAAATTTATGTATCAAGATATCTTTATTAGTTTCCATATTTAGAATATGACTTGATCAAATAAAAATAATCATTATCAATCATTTACATTCATATATATGGTTAAATTACACATATTATAATATAAATTCTATTTCAAAGTTATATCATAATTAAATTAATCTTACCCATTTATCCAAATATAGGTAAAATATATTGGTGAACCTGACATGAAAAAATATGATTATACTATATGGATTATCAAAACCTTTATGAAATCACATAACATTGAATAGTGAACATAATATTAATGAACTATATCATGTTGAATATAAATATAACATCATGTAATATCATTTGATCATGTGTAGAATATGTCATCATAGTAATGTATACAACAATCAATGCATGTATGTAACATATGGAATATAGGGCATGAAAGTGTCATGTATACATGGGTATATCAACTAAGCATGTATTATAAATATATCTAAATATAAATATGAAATAATAGTTCATGATAGAAATCATGGAACCCTCAATGCAAGAAAACTCAACAATATCAAGAGTTAGTTCTCATACATAGGCCATAGTTCCCCATATAAGTGGCATAAAGATATCAAATAATCAAGGCTAAATGCAAAACATAAGATGAGATAAAATTTTTTGTAAAAAATGGACATCAATGGATTTCACAAAAATCAATCCCAAGGTCCACACAATAGTCACACAAATTAATCTATCTTTTAAGATAAAAATAACATCACTGGAGCATATCACAAATAATTAGTCTACATCAACCATAAGTATCAATGTCATATTATATTAAGATGCCATATCATGTGTCACTATTTAGGATATGAGTAAATAACAAGGTATGTGTAATTAATATATGTGGCTCAATATGGAACAAAGGTCGTGGAAAGATATAACCTATTATAATAAAACATGTAAAACAAGATGCTCCTAAAGTGACCACTAGGTAGAAGGATACCTAACATATATATGTCTATGTGTCACCTATATGTCCATAACACTTAGATACCATGAAATTCATGTATGTATGTAAATAATATTCCATCTAATAACACATGTAAAAATGTAAACTAGCTATCATGTCATTCTCAGGGCCTGATTTTGTATTTTTTAGCTATTTTTTATGGTTTTTTTTGTATTTTTAAGATATATTAAATTTGAGAAAACTAACCAATAATGTTATCAATGAGAGGACCAAGGGGGGTATTTGTGTACCTTAGGTATATGTATTTTTTTGGTTATATTGGATACTCATACCCTACTCCTAGAACTATAACCACTGTATTGTATTAAATTTAATTTAGGTATTTGTGTACTATTAATGGAAATACATAAAGTATCTAAATCCATGGGCATCTTAATTTTTTTTTTAGACCCTATTACTCTATAGCACTAGGAATGGTGTGGTAAATATGGTTGATTCGATGTGAAGAGGTAATATTATGCATCCAAATGCTATCTATATAATCCTTTATTTATTTTCATCATATCTTCCAAATCATGTCATTTTTATCCAAGAGATTGGAGAAGTGCCATTGTGCACACACTCTCACTTGATCTATTGTCAATAATAACAATGTATATATTTTTTACTTAATGTAAGCATGTATAAATAACACATGAAAATTAGATTCATTATTAATTATCTCATTATAGTCAAATGAAATCATAGGGTGTTAAGGTGGAATATCTCTAATTATACCAATGATGCTAGTGGTCGTTGCATGATATATGCATGATGCACCTCTATATTATCATTTGTTTCTATTGAATCATGTTTATGAAATGGATCATAAAAAAATATCAACTTTTAGTTTCCATTTTTATATAATCTAAATTTATCTGTAGGATTGCTCAAATCAGTATTGTTGTCATCAATAAGATTTGGTATCTTATGTTTTTACTTGAATCACATGTTCATTGATTGACCTACAATATGATGATACTCAAAATATGCATTTTCATCATAATTCCTTGATCTAAGATTTCTTGGATTGATCTCTTGTGGAGGAAAGAGTGTGATCAGGTTACACTATAATAACTTCTTTAGAAGCACATGGGGAGTGATGGTAATTATATACTTGTAGAAATACAAAATCTTAATAATGTATGTTGTTTGATATAAATTGAAGCTTAATATTTATTTTAGAAAATTAATATTCATACATGTGTAAATAAATGTAATATTTTTATTTAATTAGGTGATCAATAAAATTTCCAAATGTAAATAAACATTATTCCAAAACATGTGTTTACAATATCTTAGTATTAAACTATTGTTTAAAATGACTAGAAGATATAATATATGAACAAAAAAGTGAAAAATAATAATTATTTAAGTTAAATACACTTTCACACCTATTGGATTAAAATAATATAAATATAATAATCTAATATCACACTAGTTAGAACTAATAATAAAATTATCAAAATCTGATATGACCCTTTTTGAAAACCAATACTAGTAGTATTGAATCTGATTTTGACACTTATAATACCAAAATGGAAATACTAGAAGTATATATTAATAGGAATATGTCCATATTTAATGAAAATTTGGCTAATTCCTTACAAAATTACACCTTAAAAAATAAAAAAAAATATACCATTACTTGGTTGGGGTCATAATTATTATACCAAGTATGTGCCCTTTCATAAAATTTGGTTTCAAATTGGTTGGTCCTTTTATCTAAGGATGTAAGAATTTTCATCATCCACATGATCTTACATCTACGAACATGATCTAAAACATATTTTATGCCTTTTTACTTTATAGACTTTAATATCATTGAAAATAAAATGTTATGCATGGTGCTTGTAGGATATTTACTTGCACATTACTCACTAATAGATTCACCTCACTTACCATTCCTCTAATAATTTTTAGACCTTCACCTCCCTTAAATTATTCTTATGTAGTCACCATTTATTTTATTATTGTAGTTGAATTACTAGCCCCTCCTATAAAATTTATCCATATGGTTGGATATAGCACTTCTTCCTTTCCTAATGTTACTTTCTTTCCCACATAGGTTAGCTCTGAAAGTGTCATTTACCTTGTCCCATGATTATTATGGTCATTATAACTTTATTTTATCTCAATAACATCCCTTAATATCATGTTTACTACTATATTATCAAATATGTGTGGGTTTTGGATCCAAATAAATTCAAAATTGAGTGCTTTCTTGCACATTCCAAGTCCTTGAATGAAATATTTACTCCTATGGTAGCTCTTCATTTGATGTTTTTTTAGTGCATGTTTCTTTTTCTTGACTTTAGAGTATCCATCTATTGAAAAAAATAGTTATGGCTCCTTTGCTTCATCTTTGGTTCTTCATGGGAATTAGTTTACTTGGTATTACCTTCCCCATATGATCCAATGTTGTTATCACCTCCTCCTTACTCTTCAAATATCTATGTAGTCCTTGTTACCTCTCACACATAACACCATTCTTTCTAGGAATGAATTATGATTTTACTAAATTTTGTAAAATCCTCACTCTTTTCTAAATTTTTCTTCACCTAACCCATGTACAATGATGTTATCATTCCATCCTTAGATATTTAATTACCCAAGGGTTTATATTGTTGCACAATCTATAAATATTCATAATCTAATAAAATTAGGTCTCATCAATGGATCCAAAATGTTTCAATGTAGTAAGATCCATATAATATTATATAAACCATAAAAAAAATCAATAACTTACACAACTTAGTACACACTAGCATATTACTTATCACTAAGATTAAGCACTCACTCAAACCATATATGAGGCATAAATAATCTAATAATTAATAAGGTTAGGGAGATAATTAAAAATAATCAATAATACACAATGTATAATTAACCCCTAATTCATTCATTAACCATTACTTCTATAAAATTATATACATTTTATCTAAAAATTATTTCTACCCAACACTCTTTACAAGATATAAAAATTATAAAATGATTAGGATTACATAACATGTAACATCTAGATATATCCTAAATGAGAGTCTATGGATCATTTTTATAGTATTTTCCCACATACCTATTCCTAATAGCTAGATCGAGGAATGTTGATACATTACTATTATACATATCTTACCATTGATAACATTAAAATATTCTACTCTTATTCTACCATATATATGTCTATTATTTCTACTTTTCCATCTATACTTGTGTGCATGATTATTTATTGTATATCTTTGAATCCTTCTTTTTATACTTGTGAAATATCCTAAAAAAACTTGCATTCTTTACTAATACTTGCATGACCCATATGTTTATCTAAAGTCCTCCTTTTGTGAAATTATGCCCAATAGTTTCCACACCCACCACAATAATATTTTTAAAACACATTTTATCACCATGTAGAGGAGTATATCTCCATACCTATGGGGAGATGAGTAATATGAACTTGTAATATTCTCACCTAGTGTAGATACTAAAATTTGGTGTTTAGTGCTTTAAAATAACAAGCTTGACACAAATTTGCCACTCATGACTTGAGGACTCAAACAAGGTCCTAATAAGCCATCCTCTCACACTTACATATTATTTTATGAGTCAACCCTTCCATTATACTATTAAACACCTATAGGAACCTCATTATCTATTTCAAGCCTACTAAATATAATGCATAAACATCTTCAGAGTCTCAAAATAGTCCACCTATACATAGGTCATTTATAGTCATTACTTCTAATTGGTGATAACCTAATTGGTAAAAACTATCTTGCTTATACAAATAATTATAATTTAAAATAAAACCCATATTTAAGGTCAAAACATTAACCTAACATATCGATGGTGTGAGGAATTATTCAAAAGGATCCATATATAAACAAATTAAGGCTGAATTTTAATTCTCTCTTGAATTTATCTTTTGCACATCTATACAGTATTGCACATTGATAAAATATACCCTATTATTCCCAATTTTTATATTATTCACTAGGAGTAGTCATAAGCCAATTCTGAAACACTAAAAATCCAAGTCAAAGCAATCATTTTCAAGTACAAAAAATAATCATTAGTTACATTCATAAATATAAGGAGAAAAATTACACAATCACACTAGGTGGTAGAAATTAGTGTGGCTTGATTTCCATTTTTAGAGTATTGGATACATAGGCAGTGGTCAATCACTAAGTGGGGGTGAGTGACATTAATGTAGACAATTAAAATTCCCCATTTTTACATGTTTTTATAACTCATAATCACATCTATGATTTTGAGGCAAATGAGGCTGATTTATGGATTTGTGTGTGTCATCAAGATTCATGATTGCAAATATTTAACAAGTAAAGATAGTCATAGGTGACTATGCAATCAATATTACACATTTATATACATTTTAGTATCATCATATGATATTGATTCAATTCTTTTGAAACACCCTAATGCAAGTAATATATTAATTCCTAAATTAAACAAATGAAAGGCATGATTATCTCTTATTTCCACTTTTAGAGCAAGTCATAATCAAATAGTCAACCAAAAAAGATGAGTACCATGATCTATCTAGTAATTTACATATTTTCAATACACCCTAATAAAATTAGAATAATTAATTTAAATCATTTACATTCAAATCTATTCTTAAATGTTATCTTATAATCTGAATTCTATTTTAAAGTTCTATCTTAATTAGATTAATCTTACCCATTAATCTAAATTAGGGTAAATCATATTCATGAACCTGATGTGAAAATTTTGTTTATACTATATGTATTATCAAAACCTTTATGTATTCACATTAAATTTAATATTAAACATAATATTAATTAATTATATCATGTCATGTATAAAGATATCATCATGTAATATCATTTGATCATGCAAAAAATATGTCATCATAATAATGTCTCTAACAATTAAGGCATGTATGTAACATATGGAACGCATGGTATTCAAGAGTCATGTATACATAGGTATATCAATGAAACATGTAGTATAAGTATTTATAAATATAACTACACAATAATAGTGGATGGTATAAATAATGGCCTCATTAATGTTAGCAATCTCAACAAACACAACAATATAAAAAATATTAATAGTTAGTTTTCATACATAGGACAAATGGATACATAAAATGGACATAAATATGTCATAGAAATCAAGGCTAAAGGCCACATGTAGGATGACATAAGAAATGTTGCAAACAAAGGATGCTAATGGATGTCACCACAAGCAATCCCAAGTGCCATACCAATTAATTTATCATGTAAAATAAAAATAACATCAATGGAACTTAGTATAAGTAACTAATATACATCATACATATGTATCAATTCCATATCATATTAAGTTGTCATATCATGTGTCATTATGTGATAAATGAGTTACCAACATGGCATGTGTAATTAATAAAGGTGGTTCAACATGGAACACAGTTCATGGAAATATATAACCTATTATAATGAAACACATAGAACAATATGCCCCTAATGTGACCATTGGGTAGAGGGAAAACCAAAATCAATAGTTCATGTGTGACCTATATATCCTGCATATCGATCAGATATCATGAAATTCATGTATGCATGTATATAGTATTCCATTTACCAACACATGATAAATAACATATGTAAAAATTTAAACTAGCCATTATTCCATGCCCAAGTCCTAATTTTAGATTTTTCAAATATTTGGATGTTTTTTTATTTTTAGATTATTATTTTTTGTATTTTTGGAATATATTAAATTTGAGAAAACAAATAAATGATGTTATCAATGGGAGGAATAAGGGAGGTGCATGTGCTAGGTGGTGGAGGAATACTCTATCATAAATGGAATGCATCAAATATGGATGGGTCAAAATCATGTTTTGTATCATGTCTATCATGCTCAATTCTCTAGGAACTAGGGTTATGGTGAATGGGTATAAAATATTGAGGAGTTTGTGATTTATATTTTATAATAAGAGGGTGTCTCACTACTTGTGTTTGTTGTGAAACAAATTGAACTATCTATTTTTCTAAGTGAGTATGTGTTGTATAATATAGTGACCGTTTTGGTATCTAAGGAAATAATATACATACTTTATGTGGAATCAATTATTGTTTAATTGGATATTATATATCTGTAATAACTGACCATGTATGCAAATATTGAATAGGTGTGCCAACCATCTCTGAGTACTAATATTTAATGTGTGTACCACATTTATTTGAATAATTCCTAAGAATATATATATCAATAATTTTGATGGTATTTGGTTTAGAGGGGGATATATCACTAATTGTATTGAATATTCATACCTTGCTCATGTGATTGTAACCAATATAATATTGTTAGATATTCTAGTGTGGAATATTATTAATTTTTATGTGAGTTAGTTTTTCAATTCAATATCTTAAGAGTAGGAGATGAAATATGACTAATTTTTTTATAGGATATCCTATTGCTATTTATTTTTGTGTTATTCCATATCATTGTAATGGGAATCAATCATTTTTTTGTTAATTTATTCTAAACCAAACACTTTAGTTACAGTTTATGTAATTTAGACATTGGTGTACTATGGATGGAACTGCATGAATTATATACATCCATAGGCATCTTACCAACATGTTGAATAAGCCATTAGTCTATAGTACTAGGAATGACATGGATAATATGGTTGATCTAACCTAAAAATTTAATATTATGCATCCCAATGTATCTATCATTGTCTAAAAATTCCCTTAAATATTTTCATTGTATCTTCCAAATCATGTCATGAGTGTCCAAGAGATTGAATAGTTTTGATTTCCCACACATTCTCACTTGATCTATTTTCAATCATAAAACTAATACGTTTTTCCTCAATTTAGGTGCATATAAACAATGCATGAAAATTAGAGTCATCATTAACTATTTCATTATCATCAAATTTGTTCATAGGTTATTGAGGTGGAATATCACTAATTATACCAATGATAATATTTAGTGGATGACCATTTATCACTAGTAGAAGATGCATGTCATATTTATGATGTACCTCTATATTTTACTTTGTTTCTATTGACTTATTTTTAGGAAATTGATCATTAAAAATTATTTAAATTTTGGTTTTTATTTTATTACAGTTGAAATTACTCTATAGGAGTTCCCAAATTAATAATGTTTTCATAAATGAGATCATGTATCTTGTGTCTTAACTTGAAGCATTTTTTCATTGAATCCTTATAGTTTGATGATACTCATAATATGCATCACCATGGTATGGACCTACTTGGATTGATATCTTATGGAGGAAGGAGTATGATAAGGCTACACTCTAGTAGCTTATTTAGAATCCATGAGGAGGTGATGGTAATCATGAACACTACCTCTTTTATGGAGATTTTAATTTTATTTCGATCATAGATCATGATATTAAATTTACTATAGAATTCACCAAATTATTTTTATCACTTGGTTTGACCTTATAATTTGGTTTTCTTTGAAGTGTCATTGTTGAAGTAGTATTAATCCCTCACTATATGACATACATCATCACATGATTTTAATATCTTGAATTTGATTGATTCATGGAATGGTGGTATAAAACTCAGTTTGAAAATATCTTTTAGTCTATTATCAAGAATAAAATTGGATATCTTGAATATCATAGACTTGTATCAAATCACTTAGTCAATAGCTGGTTCATTGATCCTTGTTTTAGCTTAATAATTTATGCATATGATACCTTATCATTAATGTTGATGGAAAATTACATTAATAATTATTCAACCAAGTAGATCAATGTTATTTAAAATTCAAGAGGGACATAATAAAACCATCTCAATACATAGTCCTTAAGGCTTCTTGGAAATAATTTGGTCAATAGCTTATTATTATATGCATAGTCTAAGAAACCTATGTGGAATGATATAAGATGTTGATCATGATCACCTTTACCTTTATATAATGGGATATTTGGAGATATTATGATTTTAGGTAGAGGGTAGCCTATAATAAAAAGAGCTAATGGATTTTGGAGTAAGGCATGCAAGTCCATGGTATGGATAACTCTTGATGCACCTTGATTTAATTATAACACCTTGGTTGTAAAGCTATACCCGATTAATCAAGATAATATGGATTAAGAAAGGTTGGAAATTATATGTACATATACATATTAGAGGGGATGAAGGTTAACATCATAGGAATGGGCATTGAAATATACTAAAAGCCTTATGATGCCCAAAACTTATATGCATATGTCATAGGTCATGGAAAGTGTATGCTTGGAAATAGTATTCGTAGTAGTTATATAAATAATATATGTGGAGGAACTAACTCAAAAGTATTGGATAATAAAATTAAAATTCTCTTATTGGATTAATTCATATGTAGCAAGTTTATCTTATTGTGGAGCCTTAAATGTTAGGATCAATATGAAACTTCTATCTAGTTCTTTAAGATTTTGATGGAGCTCTTCACAAAATTTGGATAATACTTTAACTTGGTCAGGGTATACCCCTTTAAGTTAATTGGGACCAATTTTATTTAGGCATTTATAATCATCTTGATTCTTATGCCATTTTTTATCATATTATTTATCATGTTCTAATTGTAGCATATCAACATAATCATCTATTTGCACATATTCATGAGTAATTACATCATCAAAAGAAGAAAAAATATTCATTAAGTCCATTTAGTTATAGTGATATTAATCTAAGTATGATCTAAATGGGATCCAGTTAATATAGAACCTTGTATTAGAGATACAAGAGAGATATCCTTCTTGGATGGCATAACATGTAGAAAAATGGGTGTTTACTTAGTTAAGATCTATTTGAAGGGGTAATTTCTTAGGGAGTTAGATAAGTAGGATTTATTTTATTAGGGAGTTTGATAAGTGGGATTTTTAATGGTTTAGATATGATAGAGTTAACCAATAATCTTGAAAATCACTAGTGGTCTACCCAATATTTTCTTGGTGCACCCTTTAAGGCATGCTCTCATAGAGAAAGCATCAATAAATGATAAGTATTGTGTGTATACATATGCCCCACTCGAATGTTCATCATATGTCATATATGTGTAACATGAGATGGTGATTCAAGAAAGAATATAACAATGCATAATTATGAGCTTAACAAATTGTAGTAGAAAGTATAAAATAAATGAAAGTAAAATTGTAAATGCTTACCTTCACTTATCATGTTGCTATTGAATAAGAGTTACGTGAGAATAATAAAATGGCATCTAGTATATGGAACAAGAGATGAACCTAAACAATGAGATAAAATTCATTTTTTTTTGTAAAAATATGTGGTAAATACTAAAAAATTCCATATATTGTTAGGATCCTATAACTTCTTTTAGTTTTTCAAAAGAGCTTGTAAAAACAAAGTTATAAAAAAATAATAATTTATCAATAAATAATGGAAGCTTTAGAATTTTTGAAATTTTAATATAAAAGGAAGAAATTATTATTCATTTGTTAATTTGATATTATTGACTATCAAAGCTTTGGGTATCTAAATTGAGCATAAAGAGAGATGATGGTGCGAGATCGAGGAGGTAGATGTGTTGGAGGATGGTTTGGATGATAAATTACTATTGTGGTTGTGTAGTCCAAGTATGAAGTGAATTTGATTGATTTTCAGCATTTTTAAATTAAAATGAATTAGTTTAGTAAAATTGGATGTCATGGTAAATATGTGTAGCAGATTTTACTCCATAAAATTTAATAATAGAGTTGAAATAAGGATGAAAAATGGGTAAGATTAAAAAGTTAAAAAATTAATCTTAGGGAATTATTTATGACCTAGTTAAAAATCACCACTAAACTTGAACAGAGTCAACCTGAATAAATTAATTTAATAGGATGTATTTGGTTGGGTGACTAAATACGTAGTAGTTGGCTAACATAGATGTATAAGATAATAGTTGATGACATACAACATAGATGAATTTGTTAAAAGAAAAGGGTGGAAAACATCATATAAGGTGGACCAATTTATTTTGAATAAGGTTGGATGACTTAGTTTTAAAAATGGATGATAGTGTAGAAAAATGGTTGATTGCATATCATCCACTTGATGTATTCAATTTAATGGCTAGCTGCATTGAACATGACTTAGTATAAAAGATGACAGTCTGATGTAATAGGATACATGGTTGACTGTGTACTAAATAAGGTTACTCGATGTAGTAGGATACATGGAAAAATTTGTTGAGCATGGTGATTGATGTATTATGTTATCATTGATGTCAACGAGAGCATGTGGTATTAGTGCATAAATGATAAAGAAGTTATGTTTAATAGCTTGGAGAGATATGGAACATGTGCAGGTCTGTAAGGATAAATAAGAAGTTATGAGGAATCCATATATGTCTTGGGGAAGTTCTAGTGTGTCATTTGATCATTTGGAAAGAGAATCATGCATATTCTAGATTAAGAGAAGCCAGACCATCACTACATGTCATGTAGATATGAGTGATCCATCAAGTTTGTGCATTTTATGTAGGTAATTAGAAAGTCAACATTGGTTAAAGATTTTCATGGAGATGTTTTCTATAGTGCTAAGAAGGTACTCTAAAGATTTGGAGTCTTGAATTATTTTTCAGTGTAAGATATAAACCTTCAAAGTTTCTCTAGTAGACTGTGATGGACCAAAGACCATCAAGTTTAACTACATTGAAGTTTTGGGTCAAATAATCAAGATAGATCTAATAGTGAGCAATTAATATAACCATATAAGGATCTAACAGAGTGCATGATCTTATTAGATAATGATCAAATGATATGTATTAATTAAATATGTCAAAGGATGTTCATAAGGCACATGGGGCTACCAAGTGGTGGAAGTTCATTGGAGATTGACTGCAGGATACACAAAGGGCACACGGGGTTGCCAAGTGGCTTGATCTCAGAAGTGAGGATCTACGATCAATGATAAATGATGCAAGGTAAAGATTAAGATAATCCTAAGGGGATCGATGGAGTGCCTTTGTTCAAGATATGTGAGGACATGAGATGAAGACATGTGTCTACAATATTTGTATTTACTAGTGACTGTTGGCATTTGAATAAGTAAAGGGAAAAACTAGTCAGTAGTAATTTGGTTATATCTTTTGATCTAAGAGGAATTTACTAATGGAGTAAAAATAAAAGTTGAATAAGAATTCAAGGTACATACAAAAAATTTAATTAGTAAATTTGAATGTTTGTAAAATTATATATATTGATGTTCAAATTTGACTATTTGTTTATTCATGGTGTTACTATAATTAGGCTTTAAAAAGGAGTGTTTTGGTGGATGTTTTCATTTGAATATGTCATATAATTCATATGAAGTAGACCCATGTATTTAAAAGTGATCTTGTGTTCTTGTTTTTGATTAATGAAGTTCTAAAAGGGGTAATAGGTCTCCATGAGACCTATAAGGGATACTAAGGCCTAATTGAAAGGCGTGGATGCTTAAGTGTGACCCATGGATGTTATGGATGACTTGTGAGGATGGTATTGAGCTATGTGTTATCATGATAGAAGTCTTAAGGGTTAAGACAAGTTTTATGGTTGACTTAGAAGTTGATATTCATGAAGTCTCTATAAAGAGTGAAGACCAAGGTAATGGTTTTTAAACTTGATGAGAATATGTTAAGAGAGAATAGAAGATAGAGAAGAGGGAAAGAGATCAGAGGGAGTGTGTGTAGTGGATGGACTGAAGTATAGAGTAGATTGAGGATGAGTGAAGAATCCTAGAGTGATCCAAAAGGGGTGTTTGGATGCAATGATTGTATGAGCAAGTTTGAGTGTGTGTGATGAGTTGAAAGAGAGGTGTAATACATTATTTCTCCAATAAAATTAAAATGCAATTAGATTTATAGAGTTTTTGATTTCATAAGGTGTTGTATAGGTGCTCAACATCTAGAACAAGTGGGTACTTATTCATACTTAGGGTGGGTGCTCCTTGTGAAGTGGGTGCTTCAATAAAAGGTATCATGTTTGTGATCATCTTATATGACAAGTAGTCCATGTGTTTTTAGGATTTAGAGTGAGTTTTATTCTCCAAGAGGGTTTCCCACTTAGATTTGTGTTATGTGTGTGATCTTGCATCATCTTTCGTATTCATTGGTATGAACATCTTGTATGATTTATAAATGCTTGTGGTCATTGATTAAGAGTTTGAAATATATTTCACTACTGATTCACCCCTATTACTAATTATACCTCTAATAATTGGTATCAGAGTAGGACCTTTAATGTAAGTAAAACCACTTGAAGGTGATCATAGGTACAATGAAAGACAAAAAGGCTAAGTTTTTTATTCAAGGTGAACTAATATGTGCTTTATTAGAGCTCAAATTTTTAAGGGAAGAAAATGAATGTCTAAAATAAAAGTTTGAAAGATTGAATAACATGAAAGGGAGTAAAAATTCAGACCTGACTTCCTCTATATGTCATAATATGCTTGCAAGCATTGATATTTTGAAAACACAAATAGGAATAATAGAAGCAATAGTTAAATTTTTTTAGGTTGTGGTTGATACAAATTTTGATCAAAGAATGGATCAACTAGAAGGTAAAGTTATGAATTATATTGATTCACTTTTATCTAAAGACAAGCATAGATCTAGCTCTATAAAATAATTTGTGGATGAGATGTCATGGGGTGTTGATGATAAAAAAGGGGTAATTAACATGAACAACTATAGTTGTGTTTTCAATAGACATTGTTATACCTATAATGAATATGGTCATAGATATAAGGACTATACTTACTCTCCAAATAGAAGAAATGAGGTTCTCTACTATAACTACAATCAACAGGGACATATATCCAAGTATTGTAAAAGGGACTTTTGGAAAAAATAATTTTAAGTTATTAATACCATCAAATGGTTCAAGAAAGACAAAACCAAGATTCAAAAAAAGAAGGAGAAGGACTCAAAGGAAGAATACATGTTTGTAAAAACTACCTTACATACTCAAGATGATGAAAACAAGAAATGGTACATAGATAGTGGATGCTTAAGTCATATGACAGGAGACAAGAGTAAGCTTATTTCTCTTAAAAAACACAATTTAGGTTCAGTAAGATTTGGTGACAATAACCTTGCTAGCATAGTTGGGAAAGGATCTATAAATTTAGATAATGGTCATACTAGAACTGAAAATGTTCTATATGTAAAAGGTTTGAAACACAATCTTCTAAGTGTTAGCCAAATGTGTAAACAAGGAAATATTATGAATTTTCATAATAAAGGGTGTGAATTGATAAGTTCCAAGTATAGAAAATTAGTTACAAATATTCAAAAGGTAGATAACAACTTGCATGTTTTCCATGAATCCAATAGAGAAGAGTGATTTATGAATCAATTAGAGGAAATCTAGATTTGGCATAGAAGACTTGGACATATAAACTTTGATAATTTATTAAGGATAAATTCAAAAGGACTAGTGAGGCATATGCCTAAGATCAATAAGATTCCTCATACTCTCTACAAGGCATGTATTCATCAAAATCAAGTAAAAAAAATATAAATCTAGGGAGCACTCTACCATAGTACCATTGGAGTTGATCCACACAGACCTTTGTGAACTTATAAGAACTCAAGACATTCAAGATAATAGCTAATTTATGTTATTAATTGATGACTTCACTAAAATTACTTGGATATTTTTTCTTAAATATAAATTAGAAGCTTTTGGAAAATTTAAAACATTCAAAGCTCTTGTCAAAAATGAAAAAGGATCAAGAATCAAGTGTGAAAATCAGATAGAGAAGGTGAATTTTGGTATTATGAGTTTGATGAATTTTTTGAGGAATAAGGAATTAGAAGAAAATACTCTACTTTTAGGACACCCCAATATAATGGGGTAGTTGAGAGGAAAAATAGAACTATCCAAAAGATGACTAGAACCATGCTTCAAGATTCCAAACTTTTAGATGGTTTTTGAGAAGAGGCTACCAATACATTTGTTTATATCTTAAATAGATACCAAGTTAGAAAAAATGGTGATAATGCTCCATATGAGATATGGAAAAATAGGGTAGCTAATGTTAAACACTTTAGAGTGTTTAGGAGCAAGTGTTTTATCAAGAGCAATGAAGAAAATATTAGAAAATTTGACTCAAGATATGATGAGGGAATATTTTTGGTTTATTCCTCCATAAGTTCTACTTATATATGTTTAAATAAGAGACTCCAAAAAATTATTGAAATATCTAATGTGAGAGTTGAAGAGGTAGGTGACACCAAGAATCCTAGCTTGTAGATAATTGATATTACTAAGGATGCTATTTCAAATAATGAAATCATACCTAATAAATCAAATGATGAAGAGGAAGAAGTAAAACAAGATACTAAAGCCCCTTCTAGGAGAATATAGAAGGATCATCCAATTTCATAAGTTATTGGAGATGTGAATGCTAGTTTGTAAACTAGAAGGAGAAGGTTGATCAATAAAAATCAATAAGACACAAATTTATTATCCAATATTGAACCTAAAACTTTCTTAAAAGCTAGAAAAGATGGCAATTGGACATTTGCCATAGAGGAGGAATTTGAGCAAATAGTAAAAAATGAAACATGGGATTTTTTTCTTAGGCCAAAAGACAAAAATGTGATAGGAACTAAGTGGGTTCTTAGAAACAAGATGAATGAGAAAGGAGAGGTCACAAAAAAAAAGTCTAGATGGGTGTGTAAAGGATATGCTCAAGTTTAAGGGATAAATTTTGATGAGACATTTGCTCTTATGGAAAGAATGGAAGCAATTAGACTCTTTTTATCATATGCAAACTTCAAAGGTTTCAAAGTTTATCAAATGGAAGTGAAATATACATTATTGAATGACAACTTAGATGAAGTTTATATTGAGCCACCTAAAGGTTTTTTAATGATAAGTAATTAGGACTATGTTTACAAACTAAAGAAGGATTTATATGGTCTTAAAAAAGCTCCTAGAGCTTGGTATGATATATTAGATAAGTATTTATTGAGCAAGGGCTTCAAACAAGGGATAATTGATAGTAATTTATATATCAAGACAAATGGAACTCATCAACTACAATTTGTAGTCTGTGTTGATGACATAATATTTGGTTCTAACAATGACAACACGAGTAGAGAGTTTGCAAATGCTATGAAGATTGAGTTTGAAATATCAATGATATGATAAATTTTTTTCTTTTTAGGATTAAAAATTAACCAACTTAATGAAGGGATATTGATTTCAAAGGAAAAATACATCAAAGATATACTAAGAAAGTTTGACATGTTGGATTGTAAACCAATGAGTACTCCAATGATCACTAGATGCAAGTTAAGTAAATAATATGACTCACCAAAAGTTGATCAAACTTTATATAGATACATGATTGGAAGTATTTTATACAATACTACTTCTAGGATTGATATCATGCAAGTAATGGGCCTTGTAGGAAGGTTTCAAGTTAATCCCAGAGAATCTCACTTGAAAGTAGTCAAAAAGATCTTAAGATATCTTAAGAGCACAATAGAGTATGGTTTATAGTACACATGGAGTAAAGAATTTAATCTGAAGACATACACTAATGTAGATTGGGCAAGATGTGTAGATGATAGGATTACTAATGGTGGTGTCTTTTTCATGGGTGAATGTTTAGTGTCTTGGCTAAGAAAGAATTTTTTTTTTGTATCTCTATCAACTACTGAAGCTGAGTATATAACTATTGTTTCCTATTGTACTTAGGTAGTGTGGATGAAATAAACCTTGTGAGATTATAAGGTAAGAAAAAATGGACCTTGTCCTATTTATTGTGATAATACTAGTGCAATTATTATCTCTAAGAATTCTATTATGCACTAAAAAACTAAGCACATTCCTAACATATATCATTTTTTAAGAGAATAAGTAATCAAATTGTTCAATTGGAATACATTTCTACAAAATAATAACTTGTAGACATTATGACTAAACCATTAACAAAGGCCACATATGAGTATCTAAAACAAATCTTGGGACTCATCTCCTTGTCTATGAATCATTAAATGGTTATTTGAGTAGGAGGAGAATGTGTTTTCATATGATTGATATCATGAATAAGGTCTCAAAGTTATATAAATGACAAATTATGTATATCATGGAGTTCATGATGTTTAGAAGATGAGATGGTTCCAAGAGAGTGCTTTCAAAAGTGTTTGAAGTGTTGCTGATAGACCTAATTTGTTGAGAATACTTATTGAAGATGATCTTTTTTAGATAAATCATGGAGTTAGGGGGAGATAAATTAGATAGTTTGAGAGGCTTGAAGAGATGTGCATAATCTAAAGGGGATTCCCTCTTAATGTTTTCAAGATCCTCATGATCAGAAGATGAGTTCACTCTATCATTATGTCAAAGGGGGAGAATGTACTTGAAGAGAGAGACATAGTTTGAGCATAAGATTTGTATTAGTGTTTGACATCAATGACAAAGGGGGAGATTATTGAGCATGGTCATTGATGTCTTAGGTTGTCATTGATGTTAAAGAGAACATGTGGTACTAGTGCATAAATGACAAAGAAGTTATGTTTAATATTCTGGAGAGATATGACACATGTGTAGGTCTGTAAGGACAAAAAATAAGTTGTGAGGCATCCATAGATATCTTGGTGAAGTTATGGTGTGCCATTTGATCATTTAGAAAGAGAAACATGCATATTATAGCTTAATAAAACCCAGACCATATCTGCATATCATGCAGATATGATTGATCTAGTAAGTTTGTGCTTTTTGTGTAGTTAATAAAAATGTCAACATTGGTCAAATATTTTCATGGATATGTTGTCTATAGTGTTAGGAAGGTACTCTAAAGATTTGGAGTCTTGAAGTATATTCTAGTTCAAGATATAAACCTTCAAAGTTTCTCTAACAGACTGTGATGGACCATAGACTGTTAATTTTGTTAGGAATGAGTCCTAACATGGATATATTATTTAGTTTCATTATTATTGATTTGGTTGTGAAAATCAAATAGAATAAAGTAATATAGGATATTGGTTGTTATAACAACCAATCCTAAATTAGTATTAAGGTTGTTTTTTAGTTATTAGTTGTTAACAACTAACCTATTGTTAGCAATGCTGGTAGAAGCATTTTCTTATATACTATAATCTCACGAGTAATAAAATTCATGTTATTGAGATTGATAAAGTTTTGTGTTTGAGCCTTTGAATCTTCCTCTACTAGGGGAATTTTTAATATCTGGTATGAGAGTAGGAACCCTAATGGGACCTCTTTGTACCTTCCATCCACTATATTTTTTCATCAAATTAGCTTTATGGCAATGCTATGTAGACCATGAGCAAAAGCCATTATAGTCCATCCACTCATACTTGCATGCTATCCACAAAGTGCAGTGAAGACCACGTGCATATTTATTGGCTACATCACCGATTTGCATTTCCCTCTCTATGTCTGCCCTACTCATTCTTTCTATAGTTTTCTCATTCCATTTTGTTCATTGTTTGCATTCTGATAAATCAATATATATATATATATATATATATATATATATATATATATATATATATATATATATATATATATATATATATATATATATATATATATATATATATATATATATATGCTTATTTTATATGTATTAGATTTTGATTTGTACCCATGTATTAATTTTGAGATATTTGTTCCATGTATATGGAAAGTAAAAAAATGATATACATTTGAAAAAAAATGTAAAAAATTAGTTTGGAAAAAAATTACAAAAATTTTCATATTTTTTTTTGTTTTTCAATGAAATTAGATGATTCAAATTGAAATGGAAAGTTGAATACAAGGGGAAGCAAACCCAAAAATTATTTGGCAAAATTTTGCATATCCAAGGAGTTGTTTGTAGTGGAAAAAAGGTATTTAAATGTGGTTTTTATGGCATGACATCCTCCAAACATCCCACATACCTACACTGTTGAACTCAACATTGATCCAACGCTGCATATCCTCGGATCTCCTCCTAAATAATGTTGTCATCCACACACCTAACTTCTTAGCTCTTGATATGTTCTCTATTAAATTTTGTGCTAGATTTGAAAAGATTGATATTCTCTCATATGGCAACTATGAGAAGGCTTCTCCTCTTCCATGTTCCATGGTGTTCTTGAAATTTAAAGACATATAGTTTATGGTAAAAACTACAAACTCAATCCCTACAGATGCACATATGGCCGTTCTGCCACTCTTCCATTCCAACAGTGGTTACTTCTCCATCAATTGATGAAGAGATTTCATATGAGGTTTTATCTTCTATTTTAAGTTTTTGTAATTTCGTTTAGTTTTTTTCTTTTATAAAGTATTTAACATTTAGTTTTTGAATTTTTGTTATAGTTATTTTAAGTATTTTATTTATTTAAGTTTTGGTATGCATTTTGTTTTGTTTTAATTTTGGATTTTGTTTATTTTATTTTATTGTTTTTAAAAATTTATTTTTTAGATTTTAGTACTATTCATATAGACTTAAGTTGTTTTAGTCTATTTTTATTTTGTTAGAGTCTATAGTCTTTATTGAATTACACACACACACACACACACACACACACACACACACACACACACACACACACACACACACACACACACACACACACACACACACACACACACACACACACACACACACACACACACACACACACACACACACATGCACACATGCACACACACATGCACACACACATGCACACACGTGCACGCGCACACACACACACACACACACATGTACATGCACATGCACATGCACATGCACACGCGTGCGCGCGCACACACACACACACTTTAATACTTTGTCATTTAAAAGTTTTTTGTGTTGTCATTATGTAAGTCATTGTATTAATTAGTATTTTTAATTTTTGAGTCATTTTTTGATTTTATTTAATTTTTTGTATCATCAATAAATTGACATTGATTTTTTGACAAATGTGTCATTTTTTTGAGTCATATTTTTAAAAGAGTCAAGTCCTTGTCATTTTTGTCAAAGAGTCCTTTTTAAAAAAAATTGAATTTCAAATAAACCTTTCAAAGGTATTTTCAATAAAATAAGATCATTTGTGATCTTCATTGTAATAAGTTCTCCTAATCAATAGACCAGACACATTTTTGAGTGAACCCAATGTCCACATTTAGGGAGGATAATTTAGATATGTAGTTCCTCACCCCATGTTACAACTAAGGGAGGAATGTTAGGAATTAGTCCTAACATGGATATATTTAGTTTTATTATTAGTGATTTGGTTGTGTAAATCACGTAACATAAAATAATATAAGATATTGGTTGTTAGAGTAACCAATCTTAAATTAGTGTTAAGGTTGTTTTTTAGTTGTTAACAACTAACCTATTGCTATAAATGTTGTTATAAGTATTTTATTATATACTATAATCTCATGATTAATAAAATTTATGTTATTAAGACTGATAAAATTTTGTGTTTGAGCCTTCAGCTCTTCCCCCACTAGGAGCATTTTTAATATCTAGTATCAGAGCAAGAACTCTGATGGGACCTCTCTGTACCTTCTATCTACTATATTTTTCATCAAATTGGCTTGATGGCTATGCTATATAAACCATGAGTAAAAGCCATTGTAGTCCATCTACCCCTGCTTGTACATTGTCCAAAAAGTGCAATGAATACCACGTGCATATTTGTTGGCTACATCACCCATTTGCATTTCCCTCTCTATGTCTACCCTACTCATTCTTTTCATAGTTTTCTCACTCCATTTTGTTCATTTTTTGCATTTTGATAAATTAGAAAATAAAAAAATTATGTATATGTTTATTTTATATCTATTAGCTTCTAATTTGTATCCGTGTATTAATTTTGAGCTATTTATTCCATATATATGGAAAATAAAAAAAATGATATATGTTTGAAAAAAAATACATGAAAAAAATCAGTTTGGAGCAACATTACAAAAATCATCATATATTTTTTGTTTCTCAATGAAATTGGATGATTCAAATTAAAATGGAAATTTGAATAGAAGGGGAAGTAAACCTAAAAATTGTTTGGCAAAATTTTGCATAGCCAAAGAGCTATTTTTAGTGGAAAAGAGGTATTTAATTATGGTTTTTATAGTGTGACATCCTCCAAATGTCCCACATACCTACACTGTCGACATCAACATTGATCCACCACTCCATAGCCTCAAATCCTCTCCTAAATCATGTTGTCATCCACACACCTACCTTCTTAGATCGTAATCTACTCTGTATTATATTTTGTGCCAACTTTGAAAAGATTGATATTCTCTCATATGGCAGCTATGAGAAGGATTTTCTCCTTCCATGCTCCATGGTCTTCTTGTAATTTATAGACCTATGGTTTATTATACAAACTGCAAACTCAATCCTTGTAGATGCACATATGGCCATTCTACCACTATTTCATTCCAATGGTAGCAACTTCTCCATCAGCTGATGAAGAGCCTTTATATTAGGTTTTATATTCTATTTTAAGTTTTTGTAATTTCACTTAGTTTTCTTTTTCTTTTATAAAGTATTTAACATTTATTTTTTGAATTTATGTTATAGTTAGTTTAAGTATTTAAGTTTTGGTATGTGTTTTGTTTTGTTTTAATTCTAGATTTTGTTTAATTTATTTTATTATTTTTAAAGATTTGTTTTTCATATTTTAGTACTATGTGGTATTTCTTATAATTTAATTCATATAGACTTAAGTTGTTTTAGTCTATTTTTATTTTGTTAGAGTCTATAGTCTTTATTGAATTACACACACACACACACACACACACAGAGATATATATATATATATATATATATATATATATATATATATATATATATATATATATATATATATATATATATATATATATATATATATATCCTTTGTCATTTTAAAGGTGTGGTGTGTTGTCATTATGTAAGTCATTGTATTAATTAGTATTTTTAATTTTGGAGTCATTTTTTGATTTTTTTTTTCGTCAATAAATTGACATTAAGTTTTTGACAAATATGTCATTTTTTTGAGTCATATTCTAAAGAGAGTCAAGTCCTTATCATTTTTGTCAAAGAGTTCTTTTAAAAAAAAAAGAATTTCAAATAAAGCTTTTAAAGGTATTTTCAATAAAATAAGATTGTTTGTGATCTTCATTGTAATAAGTTCTCCTAATCAATATACTGGATGCATTTTCAGCGAAACTCAATGTCCATATTCAAGGAGGGCAATTTAGATATGTAGTTCCTCACCCCATGTTAGAACTAAGGGGGGAATGTTAGGAATTAGTCCTAACATAGATACCTTATTTAGTTTTATTATTAGTGATTTGGTTGTGCAAATCACGTAGCATAAAATAATATAGGATATTGGTTGTTATAATAACCAATCCTAAATTAGTGTTAAGGTTGTTTGTTAGTTGTTAGTTGTTAACAACTGACCTATTGTTAGAAGCATTTTCTTATATACTGTAATCTTATGGTTAATAAAATTTGTGTTATTGAGACTGATAAAAATTTGTGTTTGAGCCTTCAACTCTTCCCTCACCAAAGAAATTTTTAATATCTGGTATCAGAGCAAGAACCTTGATGAGACCTCTATGTACCTTCCATCCACTATATTTTTTCATCAAATTGGCTTGATGGCTATGCTATGTAGACCATGAGAAAAAGTCATTATAGTCTATCCACCCCTACTTATAAACTGTCCACAAAGTGCAGTGAAGACCACATGCATATTTGTCAGCTACATCACCCATCTGCATTTCCCTCTCTGCGTCCACCCTACTCATTCTTTCCATAGTTTTCTCACTCTATTTTGTTCACTATTTGCATTTTGATAAATTAGAATATATATATATATATATATATATATATATATATATTCTAATTTATCAAAATGCAAATAGTGAACAAAATAGAGTGATATATATATATATATATATATATATATATATATATATATATATATATATATGTTTATTTTATATATATCAGCTTCTGATTTGTATCTGTGTATTCATTTTGAGATATTTTTTCCATGTATATGGAAAATGAAAAAAATGATATATGTTTGAAAAAAATGCAAAAAATTAGTTTGAAACAACATTAAAAAAATCATCATATATTTTTCATTTCTCAATGAAATTAGATGATTCAAATTGAAATGGAAAGCTAAATACAAGGGGAAGTAAACCCAAAATTTGTTTAGTAAAATTTTGCATATCTAAGGAGCTATTTGTAGTGGAAAATAGGTATTTTAATGTGGTTTTTACGACATGACATCCTCCAAACATCCCACATACCTGTAGCATTAACCTCATCATTGATCCACAACTCTATAGCCTCAGATCTCCTCCTAAATCACATTGTCATCTACACACCTACCTTATTAGCTCCTAATCTGATCTCTATTATATTTTGTGCTAGCTTTGAAAATATTGATATTCTCTCATATGATAGCTATGAGAAGGCTTCTCCTCTTCCATGTTCCACGGTGTTCTTTCATTTCACAGACCTATGATTTATTATGCAAACTATAAACTCAATCCCTGTAGATGCACATATGGCCATTCTACCGCTCTTCCATTCCAATGGTGGTGACTTATCCATCAATTGATGAAGAGCTTTCATATGAGGTTTTATCTTCTATTTTAAGTTTTTGTAATTTTTCTTAGTTTTTTTCCTTTTATAAAGTATTTAACATTTAGTTTTTGAATTTTTATTATAGTTATTTTAAGTATTTTATTTATTTAAGTTTTGGTATGCATTTTATTTTGTTTTAATTTTAGATTTTGTTTATTTTATTTTATTGTTTTTAAAGATTTATTTTTTAGATTTTAGTACTACGTGGTATTTCTTCTATTTTAATTCATATAGACTTAATTTGTTTCAGTCTATTTTTATTTTATTAGAGTCTATAGTCTTTATTGAATTTTTTATATTTTAATCCTTTGTCATTTTAAAGGTGTGTTATGTTGTCATTATGTAAGTCATTGTATTAATTAGTATTTTTAATTTTTGAGTCATTTTTTGATTTTATTTAATTTTTTGTGTCGTCAATAAATTGACATTGAGTTTTTAACAAATGTGTCATTTTTTTGAGTCATATTTTTAAGAGAGTCAAGTCCTTATCATTTTTGTCAAAGAATCATTTAAAAAAAATGAATTTAAAATAAACCTTTCAAAGGTATTTTCAATAAAATAAGATCATTTTTGATCTTCATTGTAATAATTTATCCTAATCAATATACTGAACAAATTTTTGAGTGAACCCGATGTCCACATTCAGGGAGGATAATTTAGATATGTAGTTCCTCACCCCATGTTAGAACTAAGGGGAGAATGTTTGGAATTAGTCCTAACATGGATATATTATTTAGTTTTATTATTAATGATTTGGTTGTGAAAATCACTTAACATAAAATAATATAGGATATTGGTTGTTAGAGTAACCAATCTTAAATTAGTGTTAAGGTTGTTTGTTAGTTGTTAGTTAACAACTAACCTATTGCTAGAAATGTTGTTAGAAGCATTTTATTATATATTGTAATCTCATGATTAATAAAATTCATGTTATTGAGACTGATAAAATTTTGTGTTTGAGCCTTTGGATATTCCTCCACCCGGGGCATTTTTAATAAATTTTAACTATGTTGAATTCTAGGGTCAAATAGTCAAGACAAATCTAATGATGAGTGTTCAACAGATCTAATGATGAATAATTAATCTAACCAGATAAAGGTCTATTAGAGTGTGTGATCTTATCAGATAATGATATAATAGTGTGTATTAAGTCAATATGTTAAAGGATGCTTAGAAGGCATGTGGGGATACCAAGTGGTGGAAGTTCATTTGAGACTAACTTCAGGGTACATTGAGGGCATGCGAGGCTACCAAGTGGCTTGATCTCAGAAGTGATGATCTAAGATCAATGATGAGAGATACAAGGTAAATATTAGGATACTCTTATGGAGATTTAAAGATCAAATTTATTCAAGATATACAAGGACATGTGATGAAGACACATGTCTACAATATTTTCATTTACCAATGACTGTTCGCATTTGAATAAGTGAAAGGAAAAACTAGTATGTAATAATTTGCTTATATATTTTGATCTAAGAAGAATTTGCTAATGTAGTAAAAATAAAAGTTAAAGAGGACTTTAAGGCACATCCAAAAAATTTAATTATAAGATCTGAATGTTTGTATAGTTATATATATTGATCTTCAAACTTAACTATTTATTCATTTATGGTGTTATTGTGTACACAACTATTGTTCGAATAAATTATGCTTTAACAGAAGAGTGTTTTGGTGGATATTTTCATTTAAAGATGTCATAAAAGTTATATGGAGTGGACCCATGTATTTAAAAGTGATCTTATGTTCTTATTTTTTCTCAATAAAGTGATAAAAGGGATAATAGGTCTCTATGAGATCTATAAGTGATACTAAGGCCTCAATGAAAGGTGTAGCTGCTTAAGTGTGACCCATGGATGCTATGGCTAGCTTATGAGGATGGTATTGAGCTATGTGTTAGCATGATATAAGTATTAAGGGTTAAGATAATTTTTATGGATAATTTAGAAGTTGATATTCATGAATAATCTATAAAGAGTGAAGACCAAGGTAATGGTTTCTAGACTTGATGAGATTATGTTAAGAGAGAACAAAAGATAGAGAAGAAGTAGGGAGTGTGCTCAGTGGATATAGAGTATATTAAGGATGATCAAAGAATCCTAGAGTGATCCAAAAGGGGTGTTTGGATGCATTACTTGTATGAGCAAGTTTGAGTGTGTGTGATGAGTTGAAAGACAGGTGTAATACATTATTTATCCAATCATATTGAAATGCAATCAGATTTCTAAAGTTGTTTATTTCATAAGGTGTTGTGTGGGTGCTTGTTCATACTTAGGGGTGGGTGCTCCTTGTGAAGTGGGTACTTCACTAAAAGGTCTCATGTTTGTAATCATCTTATATGACAACTAGTCCATGTGTTTGGAGGCTTGAGGGTGGGTTTTATTCCCCAAGAGGGTTTCCCACGTAGATATTGTGTTATGTGTGTGATATTGCATCATATTTATTATTCATTGGTATGAACATATTATATGCTTTATGAATGCTTGTGGCCATTGATTAAGAGTTTGAAATGATTAAAATTGAAGATTGAAATATCTTGCATCAATGATTCACCCCCCTTTAGTGATTGTACCTCTAATAGAATTAATATGAAAATGATGTAATGGGATAATGTAATTATATACATGGATGAATTTGTTAGGAAATATTGGATAAAAAGTAAAACCGGTTGATAAATTAGTTAAATATATTACTTGTTTGTGTTTTTAGTATGTTTGAATTTTATTTTGGATAGTGAATAGATATGTGTTTTGTTTGATATTTTTCAAAGATGATGAAGGTTATGGAGGTTAGTAGATGTAGTGTGGCTAGTGGATTCAATGAATAGGCTATCTATGAGAGATCAATCATAGCTAGGTTATGGGGTTGGTGGTATTATGGAGTTATGGTGGATCCCATTAAGTGTTGATTTGGTTGTTATGTTCTTAAGAACATGGGAGCAATTGACTAACACTTTCCATTTGAAGGTGGATGGGGATACCATTGAGGCAAATATCACCCTAGAGTATGTCTATTATTTACGGGGAATTCCATTTATGGGTACACTTATGGTGTTTGATACATTAGAGATGGATATTGAGAGGCGAGACTTGACCTTATGGGAAACTAGATTAGAGAGATATGGTGAGGGATCCTTATGAGTATATCTATTTGATGTGTATGTGTCAACCATTTTAGATATCCATAAGGTCATTATTAGACTTGTGATAGTTCATGTTATCTATCATAAGTTATATGGAAAGGTCTAATTTTATATTATTTCATTATGTTGTTCCATGTTGGAGTAGGTCACACCATTTAACTTTTTATCTAGGTGTAGTTAATGCATTATTTTTATAGTATTATATCATGGGTATAGATGACCATGGACCACATTATATTATTATGTATTTGGAGTTATGAGATAATTACTATTTATTATATGGAAGGATTACCACATGTAGTGGATGATGCCTTTCCATGTGTTCTAAGATGGAGATATGATCACCTGGAGTATGTTCTACCACATTCCTTGTTGATCCCCAAATATGGATAAGTCCTTTGGAATAATTGGTGCAAAAGAAGCATGATGTGGAAGAGTAATTGTGTAGAAGGTCATGGCATGGAATGACTGAGTTAGAGTGAATATGCATAAAAAATGGAGGACCTAGGAATGAAGGACTTAGAACACTAGTAGAAGACTTAGGGAGCAAGCAAGAAGCAGGAGATAGTTAGGGAATGATTTATAGGGATGAAATAGACTAATTCAAACATTCTAACACCATCCCATGGGAAGATAAGAATTCAATGATGAGGATCCAATAACAAGGATAGATTATAAGGGTATAAAGGCCTGGGTCCTTAGGAAATCAATGTAATTAGCTACCATGAATCAAGTGTGTTGATGATCATTAGTGAGTCACTATGAGTGTGATTATGATTGTAACTACTTGGTCAGGGAAAACTAAGTATAAATACCCCTGGATAGAACTTTATAAGGTTATTGATTATTGATGTGTTGATGTAGTTGAGGATAGTGTTGTGATATTATTGTTATTATACTCAATTGAATAACATTGAGAGTTATACAATTGAGTTTCACTATACACTTGATTATGTAATCTTGAATCACTTATCATTATAATACATGGAACCTATGTTACTTAAATATTATTATTTTAACAATGGAAATAATGATGTTGGTATCTTATATGTTATTGTTTAGTTAAATGAGTTTAGGTCCACATTTAATATTTATTTATTTCTCTAGATAATCATTGAGTAGTGTATAAGCATTCGAGTACCCTTGTAAGTTAGTACACCCTTACATGATAAAACCAACATGAACTAGTCCTTCACTACATGATTTAGGTCAGTGAATGAGAACTAATTATTGCATGAAATGATAACACACTAGTGCATTAATTTTTTAATAACTTTAGCATGTGCCTAAATAAAGTTATGTTTAAGTAGAGAAAACAAACCCAACATTTTGGTTCCATTATTGGGACCCATAGTGCTTGTACTATATTATCTCCTCTTCTCTATTGGTGTGACATTTACCACCACATGGGAAATAAAAATAGAAAGGATGCAATGCCCCTTCACCTTATATTATCTCAAGAATGCTTTGAAAAATGGGCCATTGACTTCATTGGCCCCATCAACCCAATAAGGAGGAGTACTAGCACATGATATATTATCACTACTATTGACTATCTAACTCACTAGGGTGAACCTATGCCAATATGGGATTATCCTACTGATATTGATACTATATTTATCTAGGAGAATATCATTACCAAATTCAGATGTCTATTACGTTTCACTAGTGACTGAGGTACTCACTTCCTTAATAGGACCATCCATGTCCTATTGGGAAAGTTTATGATCACTCACCATAAGACAATGCCACATCATCTCTAGGCCAATTGTAAAACTAAGACATTCAATAAGATATTGGGTACTACATTGAACAAGATATGTAATATTAGACACACTGATTGGGATGATCATGTGTCTATGATTCTATGGGCATATCAGACCATTTACAAGTACTTAAACAAGAACACACCATTCAATCTTGTGTTTGATACCAAAGTAGTCCTTCCAATACAATTATTTATTCCTTCTCTTTTTATTGCATGTGTAGGATGAATGGATGATGAAGTATCCTTGAAAGTGTGCCTTGATGCTTTATTTAAATTATATAAAACTTAATTTATCACACACTAGAGTTAGGGAGTGAAAAAATGCAAACAAAAATCATGGCATGATATCCATTTGAAGAACAAGACTTTTAATCCTAGCATGTAAGTATTAGTATATGAATCTAAGTTTACGTGCCACTCCAAAAATCTTCATGTACATTGGGATGTCCCCTTCATAATTCATAGTATCCATCCCACTAGTGTGTGAAAGTTAAAAACTTTAGATGGCTAATTCCTTCCTAGTCATTTTAGTGGTAGTTGGTTGTAATTGTACTTTTCTAAATAGTCTTTTATTTTTGAACTAATAAGGCATATGCCATTAAATTAGGATCTCCTTTGTTTTCAATAAAGTGTGGCACTAGTTTCACATCATTGAGTAGTTTTATAGTCAACATAGGATTTATAATTATTTATATTATCTTGGAGGACCATAAACAACTTTTAGTGTGGGGTAAGGGTGTTCATATATGGAACACTAGGGTATGGTCTATATGAATAAATGTAGGAGAAAAGGTGTGTAATTGGAAGTGAATAAGGGAAAAATGTTATGTAGGATGTGGTATGTAACCAAAATCTATATGAGGTAAATAATTATTCCCACTTTGGAATGGAAAATGTTGTCAATCTGGAGTGCTACCCTTGTGAGAATATGTACCACTTCCCACTCCTAATGAAATAATAGAATATATCCTATGTGTGGGTGAATTTAAGGTGGAGATAATAACTATCTATAGGGTTTTTTACCTTAATGAACTTACTAAATTTTATCTCAATCCTACTCACTACTAATTTCTTGACTAAGGGAAAGTGTGAACGATTAATGCTTACACTATAATTGATATAAAAACTTGAAATAAAGGTGGTGTACCAATGTTTATGACCAATTTTTTTGTAATTAAAATTATTAGGAAGGAAATTATCCTTCACACATTCTCTTAACTTCAGGTATATGGATTATACAATAGTGTTTCATACAAAGGACTTAATAATACTCACTCTTTGTATGGAAAGAATGAAAAATTGTTGAATTCACATCCAAACTTAGACCAAGATCGAACCTAGACACTTAATATGGCCTGTAGAAACTCAAATATACTATAAAAAGGTAAAAAAACTAGACAATAACATAGGAAAGATATTGATTCAGAATGTTATATCAATAGAAATCACACATACACATCACACTATAACCTGAAAATAGAGGAAACTAGCTTCTTATTTGTTCAAAAGGTTTAGTACAAAATTTTGATAGCCTTTCAACACAGCCAAAGGAAAAAAGTGATATGTCATTCTGAAAATTATTATACAATATAGAAGAGAGAGAGGTAAGGGGAGACAAGACAACCCCAAAATAGGGATGATTCCCTTGTCATCACCCTTTTCAACTCCTACGTACTAATTCATATATTTTCACTATTTTCTCCAAAGTGGCATAGAGGTAAAGTTGAAATTTATTAGAAATATTGAAGAAGTCTCGAGCATTGATTGGTCATGTTTGACCACTTGAAATTCCTAAATCTTTGCTTGCATACCCTATATACTAACTTGTATGTCCTCCTTGATGAAGAAGTCCTCTTTCATGAAAATAGGTCTTCAAGTCTTAATTAATTCCTAATTTTAAACCTTATCCTCATCCATTTATGAGGTATTTACACCTTGAAAGGGATATTATAATACTCTTTGAAGCACCTTTGACTTTGTCTCCTTGATTTAGTATAAGAGAGGAAAAAGTCTCTTTCTTGATTGTTGAGAATATTTCAACCTTTTGAACGTTCTTTGCAACTTAATTTTGAATTTTTATTATCCTCAAAATGGTTTGGAAGGTGAGAAGTAACCTTGAAAGTATTTTTAAAGAGTTTTTATGTATTGACTTGGTGATTTGATTATTTTAACTCCTTATTTGTAATGTGGCATAGGAGAGAGTATTAGAGGTACAATCATTGAGGGGGGGTGAATCAATGATGCTAAATAATCCAATTATAGTTAAAAAATCTTAATCATTCAGCACATACACTCATGAATCATAACAATTAACCAGTTTAATGAACAAATAAGATATAACAATATCAAGCATATAACATATGACACATGTGGGAAATCCTCTTGGGGCGTAAAACCCACTGAACCCTATAAGAGGGACTATAGTCATATAATGACAAGATCCAATGTATACCTAAAATAACTAATCAAGGAATACCCATTAATTAATTTAGTGAGATACCAATCTCATAAGGAGCTATTACCGCTGTCTAGCTGAACACCCACAACAACTAGACCTTTTAGCAAGTTTCACCTTGTAAGAAAGAACCAACCCCCTAGGAAAATAAGCACCCACCTAGATACCTTGAATAGTTCATATTGAATACCTATTACTACTCTTCAACTAAATATGAACACCTTTTTTTTCACTCTTCACCTTCACTCATTCACCTAAATAGTCTCAAGGGCTCACTCGCTCAATCTACCTCTTCTAGGATCATTAGGTCCAATGACCTATGTATCCACCTAGATTAGCTTGATTAGATAAACATGACTGATCATCTTTGATATTTTATGGTCCTCACTAACCTTTACCTCCTCTTTCAAATTTTATATACTTTGCTTGACTCCACACTTCTTCAACTAGTACAATTAGTCCAATTAGACCTTGTACTTATACCACTCTCTTCTTTTAACCCATCTTGGTCAGAAAATATGCTTTACATATTTGAACCAAAATTAACATAGGTACATACACATTTTTAATGTGATAAAAACACTCTTCATAGGTTTTTAATTACCTAATTAGCCCCAAACCACCATTAGATCTTGGTGAGACCTAAAACAATTAGGCTTTCATACTCACACGTTACATGTGAGACTACTTGGACCACTTTCATCCTTTACCAATGATTTGAACACATAAAACCTATCTTAAATATCCCCTTGATAAATCTCATATGGTTTCATTCCACCTATAAAACTAACTCAACAATTGAACCTAACAATTAGGTTTCCTCACTCTTAAGGCCTTCATACATAGAAAACATAGTCACAAACTTCTAAATAAACTAATCAAATAATTAAACATATCCATATGATTAGATCACATGGGTGAAACCTTCAGGACCTATTTAACATCTTCATATGATTTATATACTTCAACACAGGATCTAAGCACTCAAAACAACTCTTTCAAAATGACCACTCAGACTGGTCATATACAGTCAAAATATAGTCAAGTTATTTTAAATATTCATATCTAATCATGGGAATATCATAAAAACCAATTCCTTATTATTAGCCTTTAAGACTTATGAAACATATCCATACTCATTTTATTCTTCAATTATGCTCAAAACTCTTCCAACTCACTTCTACAAAGTGGTCATTTAACCTATTTATAGCCTCCAACAAACATAGTCAACTTTTAGACATTTCTTCATACTAAAGATGGATTGGTAAATCATCTAAAATACTTAAATATGGTTATAATTGAGTATAAAACACTCTCCAGTAGTTAGTTCATCTTCTAAATATCAATATACCATCAAGAACAACTCAAATATCCTTCTCAGGTTACTTATAGAACATGGTCAAACCTTTAGTAAACTTTGGAGCTTAATATATGCAACTGTAAAAACATTCAAATATTCTAGTCAAATTTTATAGATGTGCCTTGAAGTCATTTTAAAATTTTCTTTTTAAACCAACAAAAAATTCATCCTAGATAAAAATATATTTTTAAAATACTATAGACTATTTTTTCCTTTATTAAATTCAAATACCAATAGTCACTGATTAATACAAAATCATCTAACACTTGTCTTTATCTTGTGCTCCCTAAAATCTTGATTATATATGCTCTATCGATCTCTTTAGGATTTTTTTAGCTTTAATTATCATCACTTAGTATTGATCTTTGATCCTCACTTCTGGGATCGTGTCACTTAGTAGCACTGCATGCCTTCTACACACTCTATATTCAATCTCAATGATATTTTGCCACTTGGTATCCCTACATGCCTTCTAATCATTTTATTGACTTATTGACTTAATATGCACCATTAATATTTTTCTACATGGTTTAACACACTCTATTTATATTTTATATACTTGATCAAACATGCACCATTGATCTACTTGATATATCTCTATGATTATGACACATGTTTTCATCGCATTCATTCTTAGGATATTTGACTTATTGACTTTTCTCTCTCTATTGATCACTATCTGACAAGTTTAATTTTCACTATTAGATCCTTATCTAGTTAGATTAATCACTCACCATAGATATTTATCTACTTGATTAATCACTCATTATTGGATATTCATATTTCAATTTAGATGCTCGCCATTGGATATTTATCATGAATATTAAATTCTTACTGTAGATCTTCAATATAACAAATTTGGCTAATTATGGGAACTTAGTTAAATCTACTTGAGAACCCAAATTTTCACCTTAATAACTTTTTCTATGTATCATGTCTAGACCTAAGATTTGAATCACATGATCTCCTTTCATATGGGAATCCATCCATGTATCATACTACTCTTGAAACCTTCATATGTGTGAAATATGATGTCATCAAACTACTTACTTGGCTTTATCTATCAAGATGATTACTTGAGCTTAGACATTTATATTATTATTTTGATGAATTATATTCAATTATATAAGTAATATAATCATTCATAATATACCATAGGGTATATTAGCTCATATGCATCCAAACCTACCTTGCACAACTTCATGCTCAACCTCATCATCCTTATGACATCACCACTTTGTTATTACCTTTGACATCAATACATGACATCATCATTTTGACATCAATGACAACACACCTTCAATAGAGAGAAGACTTGGTTTTGATTGAATAAGGTAATTTGACTCCATGGATGGCCTATAAACATGATATCATACCTATAATAAGATAATTGGACCCATCAAATATTTTAAAATATGTGATTTTGCTCCTTTAGCTTGCTTTTCTCCCTATTTCATGTAGCTCTCTAAAAAGGAAAACCTCCTTGTGTAGAATAATGTATGAAATATAATATATAAATAAGAACATATTAGAGGACTTAATATCTCCTTACAGATCCATGTCAAGTTTTAGGACCTAACTGTGAGTGGAAGTGTCCTTTTTAGCCCATTTTCTCTCTCCATTTAGGCTTAATTAGGCCTCCTTACTTAGAAAATAAAGATATTGATCTAGAGGCATCCCACATGTGTGAAAATTACTAAAAGTTTTTAATTCAATTTACCTATCCTAATACCATGCTTCATGTTAAATTTCAAGTTTTGAGGCCTTGTGTAGTTGGACAAACCAAAAAATGGTTATGGGCAAGCCTAGGTGCTTATGCATGCTTGAGAGGTAGTTTGAGTGTTTTTCATGAAATTTTTAGGTTATGAGACTTTTAAATTAATTTTTGAGACCTATGAAATCATTATAAAATGTCATACCTTGAGAGTGAGGTCTCTTATTTCACTTATAGACCTGCATCTAGGCTTTTTGACTTGCAAAATTGGGTTTTCTTCACTTTTGACCAAGTGGCCAACTTGCATAGATGGTATAAATATGTAGGAGGCCTAAAATTTTTATTATAATGTTTTTTAACCTTTATCAGATCTAATTAGACATCTTTACCTATTTTTTAAAGCCAGTTCATATCTTATTTCTTCACATAGACACCTATAACCATGAATTTCTTTGCAATTTCATACATATGTACTTTCTCACATGCCAAATAATACTTGATAATATTCTTAAGAGACCTTATAATGTCACTAAAATAAGTTCAAGGTGAATTCAGTTCATTAGAAGACATTTGAGGACTAAACTCCTCCATTGGGTCACTTGGTGGGTTTAAGAAGGGTTTAGAGAGGTATGAGGTCTTAACAATGATTTATAAAGGACAAGGGTCCATTCCAAGAAATAATGCTAGGATATGGAAGCCAACATAAATATATAACATCCAAAATGGCCATATATAACCATGTAAATTCTTTAATAAGTTTTGACCAAAATTTTGACATTCTCAAGCTCTTGATAAAGTGAAAAAAGGTTTTCTAAGTATGTAGCTTTCTTAACAATAGTTCATACATGTGTGATAATTAAGGAATAAACCAATGACATATGTTTGAATTAGGATCCTACCATCACCTCTAGTAACCTCTTACCACCATAAAACTCCCTGGTGGAGTTTTGACCTCTACAAATTAGCTTCTTAGCATGATGGATTGTGTGAGAAGGTTGAGGAAGGGTCTTAGGCTTAAAAACCTTAAAAATGATTACCATTGGTTGGAGTGGCCTTTAATAAGTCTAAGAAAACCTATAATATTATTTTAAATAATATTTAATTAGGAGTGATCTTTAAAAAGGTTTTACAACCTGGACAATTTGTTCATGAGGATTTAAGAGTCAAAAGACTGGTTTGACCCTAACAACCTTTCCTTGATCATTTTTTCCTTATTTCCTTTGTTAGAGTTGGTGAGAGTATATACCCAGGTCACATAAACCTTCCATACCTTCTTAAATATTCATATCCAACTTAAAGGTTACAACCTCCAACAAGTTTCATACAAAGACCTATATGGTTCTCATATTGTCCCTTGTGCATTAAACTTGAAAGTGTTCTATTTTGAATGGTTCTAGTTTTATAACATATATGTCTTCACATTTTAAGCTTCCCCAGGGCCTTAAAATCTCCCTTGAATACCAAATCCCATTCTCAACACAATAAAGACACACCATATTCTAAATCAAAGAAGTAATCTTAAAACTCTTCTTACGTCAGTTTTGGCTAGGCTGACTGTCTTCATGATCATTCACCCATGTTGAAGTCATTCATTTTTATTTTAGTTTATTCTATATATGTAACTCACACAAAGTATAAAATAATAAAGGAGTGCTTTGAATGATCCAATAACAATTCATCCATGTCATATTTTGATCTCCTTTTGGTCTAGAGTAAATGCCTACAGGTTTATATAACTTATATTTTGTACCATTTGTAATATGCCTCCTATAATTGTTAGCATAAGAAATGGGTCTAATAATTCTTTGAGAACCTCTTCAAACCTTATAATATTCAAAAGGCATCTTCATGTTCATGTACTTACATATCCTAGTAGGCTCTCATTGGCTATGTTTGTCTCGACTATAGGTGTTTATTTCAGGTCATTTGCCTTCTTGTATCTAATTGATAAACCTCTACATCATATCAATCCTTGTGTAATAAATTATTATAAAAACCCAATATACATGCTAATGTATTTATCCAACCTTCTTAGCATTGGCTTGGTATACATTCATCACTATAACCTTACACACAAATCTGCAAATTCACATTCAACTTACCAGTCCTAGATGCATTATTCAAACCTTGTCCTTGGTCATTAACTATGAGGATCATAAGATAGTTATAATTTCATAAGAGGACGATTTCCAATTTTCTTCCCTTCCCTCAAAACCCTTTTCCTAACACTAAATAGTTATCTTCACTAAATAAGGTAGGCAGACCTATAGGTTATTGACTATATATGTAGGGTTCAAATGAGTCATGCTTGGGTCATTATTCCTGAGCTTCTTTTAGATACCTTTTTGTTTCATATATCTTTTCATTTCATTAAGCCTCAACCTCAATGTTGAACATTACCCCCTCCTCTAAATTTGAATACCAACTTGATGTACCCAAAAAACCCTATAGGTAGTGATTTGGACTTGATTTTAACTTGGGGTTTAAGACCTTAATTACAAATCTCACTAGGAAATTCAATGGTATTCATCACAAAATTTAGTGATTTTTTATTGAACCTTCAATAAATTAGGTACTATTGACTAATTTGACCCCCTTGTCAAATAAGTCAACCCCCATGTAATTTCAAACTTTCATAGGCCCCACTAGGGTGTTAAATGTCCACCATAGTCTTAAAAGAGGTCAAACCTATGTCTTAACCTTAGTCATGCTTGCATAGTTTTCCTAAATGCCATTTATAACACTTTTGGTCCAATTCAATGAAAGTGTATGGTTAATATGAGGGACCAAGTGTTTAAAAAACTGGTATAACATCCCATGTGTCATGTGAGGGTCATAGAACTATTCCATAATTGAAAAATTTCAGGGTTCCACATTGAAAACAAGAATACAGTTGAAAAGGTGAAAGTTTTTAAAGTTTTACATACTATGCAATAGTTTAGAACATGTGGAAAACTTCAATAATGACTCTTTATCTCCCCAAAAATCATATTGATGTTCAATTTGCTTTGACAATCTCCAAAGTGAGTAAAATTAGTTCATCTATTGTATGAAAGGATAAAGATTGGTTATTTATCCATGAAAAGATGTCCATTGAGAAACTTGGAGGTTGGTTGAGATAGGTCTCTCAAATCAAGAACAAAGACTAGTTAGAACTCTATTGTATGCAATCATATACAATCATGTGTGAGCATGTATAGACTATTGAGGAGCTATCAAAAACTTAAAGAGATAGATCACATTCATTCCATGACTTTAATGATCTTTATCAAGTCATTTAGGTTAATTGTGATGATTATATATTAGTTCAAGCAATTTATTTTATGAAATATTGATAAAATTTGAAAACAGGGCTATGTTACGTTAAAAACTCTGAATAAGGTATTTGCTCATATAAAATATGTCCCATGATGAAGTTCCTTGAAGTCTAGGCATATTTCATGTTTCCATTCTTGTAGCCTAAGCATATTAGTTTCATGTCAATTCAAGAGAGAATGTGGTTTGGTTGAGGAGATTGATGATTAAGTGACTCCTAACTCAATTAAGTTGATATTGAGGATTTTGAATAATACACAATGCTTTAAGCTCAAAAAAGCCTATAACTTGCAAACCCTTATGCATTAATGGTGTAGATATGAGAGTATGGTATGTAGGTATGAAATTAGTTCACTAAGTGTGGAGTGGTATTAAAAATCTCATGGAAAATATAGACGTTTTAAAACATAATGTTCAAATAGAAATGTGCACTTACATGAATCTCTCTACTTCCTTACTAATTGCACATACAGGTTGACATAGTCATGCATTAGTTCAAGCTAATGAGAGATATGACTATGTGTTTCTAAGATAATAGGTGAGTACATCCAAGTATGCAAAATAATCAACAACCTCAAGAGTTATCTAAGGAGTTTAGACCCTGAGTTTTCATATAGATCAACACCTATAAGAAACTTATACTATTCTAATGCATACCTACAATTGGGTGATAATCTGCAAACTAGCTAGTGATAGAGTACAAGTTGTGGGTAGAGATATGTATTGAAGATTATAAAATCACCCTAAAATTTTATGATATCACACTCTTTGGCACCTTTAATCATAATAAAGGAACATATCAAAATATTGTGTTTTTAAACTCCACATATAGTCAACTGAACATTACAAATAATCATATACTCAAGAACTAGTATGAAGAGTTTGAGTGTTTAAGGGTGATATTATCACTTCCAAGCCTTGTAACCTGAAATATGGGGTACTCATGACCTAATTAAGACCTCCAAAACCTTAGATAAGTCATATGGATAGGGGAGATACTCTCTATTCTATCTCAAACAAAGAGCACTCCACAATCAACAAAGTCTACATGACCAGTATGTGAGGAGTAAACAAATGAGTTTATGAGTATTGGAACCATGTTAAGATGTTTTATTAGGTTGGTTTGAATATAAAAAAATAATTCATAAATCTCTAAAACCATTAAAGACTTCTAGATTATCAAATATGCAATAAATCATAGACTAGGTCTATTAGGCCTAGACTAGGCCTAAACCCTCATGGAATCAAAATCATATATATAACTTTATGTAAATTTAAAAATCATTTTATAAAATTAATGGGAGATTAAAATTCTAGTTAGAACCATTGAGTTGTAGAGAAAAATTCAAAGTTGGTCAATTTGACCTAAAACCATGTTAGGCCTACTCATAATGCATGTATTGAATTCAAAGGCTAACTCCTTATGTTCACATATATATAGAGGAATGGAATGATGACCCAAGGAGTTGGGAATAGATGAATGGGGTATCTATATTTATTTTAATGGGATTTTTTTAGAGTTTTAACATCAGGATTTTATGAACAATCCTTAACAATCTAAGGCACTTAAAACCTTCTGAAAACCCTTATATAGACCTGATGGAGAAAAAATGGTGGGAAATGCATAAAAATGTGATAAAATTATCAATAAAGTGTTTTAAATTTATCTTGGACTCTTATAGGCTCCTCATAAACTAATTATTCTATACTATCTCTTTTACAGACAGTCCTAACTCAAGGTTTTCTATAAGATTTGAAGTGTTCTACAAGTGCAGAGGTGGATGGTTGAGTGATAATAATTTTAAGAGTCTATGGGGAATTTTTTCAACCCCTAATGTTAATATATCATCATATTTATACAATAAAATATCTTTGCTAGACCTATCACTGTAGGCAGTCCTAAACAAGACAGTGAGAATGAAATGACTTCCTAGTGTGGAAATGGAGAAGTGTGACAATGAAGCTTTGGAGGTATATTTCATAGACAAAAGGACAAATATTTTTTCAATAGGTGTCATAAAACCTCTATAAATTATTCCATTTATAAACTAAAAGTCAATTGGGTGACAAATGTGAAGACCAATCTATAAAGGCTAAATGAGTGACTACTAGTGAGTGATCACAAGTATAAAAAAGAAAGCCATCATCTAGGGAAGTATATAAGGAATATTACCATCAAGTTTTCACCTTATCATGATATTTAAAATGTGGAAAATATCCCTATGTTAGTTTCAAATAACCAATTAGATCCCTGATCATCAAGATAGTTTCAAAATGAAGGTGAAGAGTTTTTACACCACTTTGAGGGAAAATGACATGTTTGTGATAAACACCTATCTAATAAGACTTATTAACTTATTTTACACCTCTTTAAATTGATTTGTAACTGGTTATTGTAGCTTGAAACTTGTATTGGTGACTCTTGAAATTCTCTCCTTCTCTCTTCTTTCCAATGCTCTATAAATGCAAGCCATTTTGGCAATTATAAGAAGTACACACCTAATATGGCAAAGCCCTATTAGTTTGAAACCTTGTTTTTTCCTTTGAATAAGACATATGAATTTTATTTTAGATTTAAAATCTCTTTAATAAGTGTGCTAAGTGGTGTATGTGGTTTTTAAGTGACAAACATGATATCCTTACTTCCATACTGCCCTTGCATGTTTTGTGTGATGGATTTATCTCATATTAGGTCTTGTAAAGTTTATATGTTTTTTGAGTGTATATTTAAGTGTGAGAGGGACTAGTAGTGACTATTATTTTTCCTTATTTTCACCCACCTCTAGATGTGCATACCAATCTACCTCTATAAGAAATACTAATACTAGAGGGTTATAGAGTTGAGGTTAATTTTGGTAGTCTTCATTCTTAGTGTATATGTAATTGTGTTTGTGGACTGATATTTTGGTTTATCAGCTCAATATTATAGGTTTAATTTATATTAAATTCTTCCCTTTTCACCCCCAAGTGCAGTGTGTGAGCTTAAGAGAAATTCAAGGAGCTAGCCCTTAAACCTAGAGGTTTACCTCTGTTATAGGCAACCCATTAGCCTAGAGGTATTCACATGTTTTATAAATATGGAAGAGGTTTTAACACCCTCTCCTATGGTGAAATATTTGGTGACAATAGTTATGGCATGCCTAATGGGACAAAGGTCCAAAATAGTTGAAGAATTATTGGTGTGTTCTTCCTACTATCATCTTTTGGATGCATGCAATCAAACACCAATGGTAACTCTGAATGCATCATATGGTTTTTGAGTAGATATAGGTACCATTTTAAAAATATTTAATAATTTCTTATGTTCATTTTTCTAATGAATCTGATATGGATGGTCATGTTGAGAGCTCTTACTATGCACCTCCCGATCAAGGTTATTATCCACCATATAGCCAACCTATTCCTCAACCATATTATAATGAATTTGTCCAAGATTATAGTGAGGAAGACTATGAATAATTGTGTCAAGGAGATAAGATACAAGGTATACAAGAAGAAAACCAAGCTCTTAAGATGCAAATTTTTTAAGAAGAAATCCAAGTTCTCAAGAGGCAAATTCTTAAATTTTTTATTTCTCAATAGCCTTGTCCATTCTACCAAACTCCTATGAAACATCCTCAAATTTAATACCAAATCTCATATCATCATCCTATAATTCCACCTCAATCCAAGTAATTACTATCATTCATGCCTGAAATGATAAGATCAAAAAGGTTGATAAAGAGATGGGATAAAGATCTTGTTGTGATGCCTAGTCATTCCATAGAGAAAATGAGAAAGGAAGTTCATTTCCTTTTGAGTAAATGGATATTGGTTGAAAAATAATCTAAATACATCATAAATTAATAATTTCATGAGATGAAATGTTACATAAAATGGTGGGTTGATGGAATTTCAAGGTGGGAAAACTAAGAAGTTGAGAGGCAGCTTACAATTGCTAAACAGTCTCATAAAAGTTATGGAAAAAGTGAAAGTCTGTTTGAAGAACAAGTCTATCTCTCCCATCCTCAAGTGTTGTCCTATGTTACATTTAAACATTCTTGTATTACCATTAAATATAAAAAATAACCTAACCAATCCTCAAAATATCTTAGTAGCCTCAAAGTTCCAACTTGGAATCAAGTATGTGATGATAAGAGTGAAAATATTGTGTATGGTCAAATCAAATTACCTTCTCTTCAAATAACTAAAACTACACCATCTTGGAAATACATCCAAGAGGATATTAAACATGAAGAATAGGCCTTGGTTGAGGGATTTTAATTTGAAATTTCATCTATGGAAAAGTTCAAGAGGACAATGAGAATCATGAGGTGATTTTTAAGGAAAGTGACATGTCCATGGCCCAATCGAACCTTCTCTCCCTCCAAGAGATATTAAAAGTGTTTCATTTCATCCCCATACCCATTAATTATCCTTACATTATAAATCCTAATCTATATACAAGCCATGATCCAATCTAGCACCCTTCCACCTCATCCCCTCTTTAAAGAGAACCCATCTTATGGAAGGCCAATAAAGAAGAGTAAGCTCAATATACAATAGACCAAGATGCTTCAAGTGATGGTGAAGAAGAGATAATCATAGGGACCCCACTTGGTGAGAACAATTTAAATTAATCCTTATTAATAAAATAAATATAATGCATAAATGAAGTTGCATTTTTTCATTAGGAGGTTGACCAAGATATGTGGCAGACTTATCAAGAGATGTTTAATGAGTATGAAAGTTTTGAGAGTCTAGTCCTTGAAAGAGAGCAAGATGAGATTGTGAATAAATAATTCAAAGTTATTTTTGAACATACATGAATTAAGGAACATCTTGAGGTAGTCTATGATGACTATGATAATCATGAACATGATCAGAATGATGACTTTGAAGAAGGGATGGTTCTTAAGGAGAAAGAGAGAAAAGATGATTGGTTGCAACATATTGAACTATTTGAATAACTTGAAGATATTTAAAATGATGAAGGTCAAGTACACAATAAGATAGATTAATATTTTTTCATGGAATATAATGAAAAATATTGGATTGAATACATAAATCTCCTTGATGAGCTTGAAGAATTTGCAACTGATAAGAAACCTGATCTCATTGAGAGTACCATAGAGGTCAAGAGAACATGCCTTGTTGAAGCACCATTTGAAGTTGTAGCTGAGGAGTTTCATGAGGATATTTAATTTGTTGAATTGATAGAAGAGTTCACCTTAATAGGTGATATAGTTGAATCTACCTTGATTACATTGAAGGCCATGCTAAGGAGGTTGGTAAACATAAAAAAGATGAAGATATCAAAACCCATGCTCAATTGGAAACTTGATTCATGCATCCATATATCTCATGGAGAATTATATGGTGCAAATTTACCTTTTTATCCAAGAGGAGAAACTTACTTTAGGTTAGTTTGTACATAATTAGTTTGCTTAAGTGTTGTTTGTGTGTCTTTCCCTAAGTGTTTTTGAGAACAAAAGTGTGTGCCTTTGTTTTGCTGTGTATGTTTGTTAATTATTTTTTTGGGTGTGTTTTGGTGTTTTATCAAAGGCTTTCCAAGTTAAATGTGGTGTATATGTGACTCCATTACCTAGTGGATAGGATAAGTCAATTGACCCTTATCATAACAGACATATTACCCTTAGGAAATCACCAAATTGTTGACTAATTTGATCCCTTGGTCAAATATGTCAACCCCTCATGTAATTTTAAACTTCCATAGGGCCCCCTAAGGTGTTAAATTTCCACCATGGTCTTAAAATAGGTCAAACATATGTCTTAACCTTAGTCATGCTTGCATAGTTATCCTAAATGCTATTTTATATCACTTTTGGGCCAATTTAATGAAAAAGTATGGTTCATATGAGAGATAAAGTGTTTAAAAAATTGGTATAATGTTCCATGAGTCATGTGAGAGTTAGAGAAATATTATATAACTAAAAAATTACAAGGTTCCATGTCAAAAACAATTATACAGTTAAAAAGGTGAAGGTTTCTAAAGTTGTACGAACTATACAATAGTTTTGAACATGTGGGAAACTTCAAGAGTGACTCTTTATCTACCCAAAACTCATATCCAAATTAAATTTTCTTTGACTATCTCCAAAATGATAAAAATTGGTTCATCTATTCCATTGCTCTTTTGGCAGGTTAAGGCTAGTCAGACAATTTTCTACTGGTATGGATTGGATAGGCAAAATCAAGATGAAAGATTTTGGTGGATGATATCAATAATATTTTAATTAAAATCCATGGAATTATTTTCTAGAATGAAGGATTGTACTTCATTAATCATCCTTAAGAAGGGTAGTGACTCCTTATTAATTGTGCATTCCTATCACCTATAGGTTTCCTCATTTGCATATATGTTTTGATGTTTCCAAGTGTTGAAAACATTCTTCCAGGGCATGTTATTCATATTTAAATGTTTTTAAAGGTTGGTTTACATGTGGTCATATGGATATGCATGTAGAATCATCTTCTTTGTGTTGGAAATGCAAAACATATTGGTCTACAAGATGGTGTCCAAGTTGCAGAGTTTCATTCCCTATCAGTGGTTTCAAATCAAGTATAATATACTTGAGTTATCTTATTAAATAATGAAAATTAATTCATCCATGAAAATATGTTCATTAAGAAACTTGGAGATTGGTTTAGATAGGTCTATCAAATTAAGAACAAAGACTAGTCAGAAATTTTTTGTATGCAGTCATATACAATCATGTGCGAGCATGTACGGACTATGGATGAGCTATCAAAAATCTCAAGAGATAGGTGGCAATCATTACATAAATTTAATTATATTTATCAAGTCATTTAGCTTTATTATGTCTATTATAAACTTGTCCAAGAAATGTCTTTGATGCAAGATTGAGAAAATTTGCAAATAGGGATATGTTACCTTAAACTCTCTGAATAAGGTATTTACTCATATAAAAGACATCCCATGATGAAGTTCCTTGAAGTCTAGGCATGTTTTGTGTTTCCATTCTTGTAGCCTGAGCATAGTAGTTTCCTGTAAATATAAGATAAAAGATGGTTTGGTTGAGTAGACTAATGATTGAGTGACTCCTAACTTAGTCAAGTTGCTACTGAGGATTTTTAGTAACACAAAATGTTTTGAGCTCAAAGAAGCCTATAACTTGAAAACTTTGATGCATTAATGGTGTAGATATGAGAGTATGGTTTGTAGATATAAAATGAGTTCAATGAGTATGGAGTGATATTAATAGCCTAATGGATAATATAGAGATGAAAAAAAATAATGTTCAAGTAAAAATGTTCACTTACATGAATCTCTCTACTTCCTCACTAATTGCACCTATAGGTTGACACAATCATGCATAAGTTCAAGTTAATGAGAGATATGATTATGTGTTTCTAAGATAATAGGTGAATAAATACAAGCATTATAAACACTTAGAAACCTTAGGATATATATAATGAGTTTAGAACCTAAGTTTTGATAGAGATTAACACCTATAGGAAACCTATACTCTTTTAATGTACACCTACATCTAGGTGATAATCTGCAGACTAGCTAGTGAGAGATTTTAAGTTGTGGGTAGAGATATGTATTTAAGATGATAAAATAACCATAAAATTTTATTATATCACACTCTTTGGGATATTTAATTATACTAAATTAACAAATAAAAATATTGTGTTTTGAAACTCCACACACAGTCAACCAAACATTATACATAGTCATATCCTCAAGAACCAATCTAAGGAGTTTGAGTGTTTAAGGGTGAGAGAATAAATAAAAATCCTTGGAAATTGTCATATGGTGTATTAATTACATAATTAAGACATCCATAACCTCATATAAGTCATATGGATAGGGGAGATGCTCTTTGTTCTATCTTAGATAAAGAACACTCCATAGTCAATAAATTCTATAGGACTAGTATATGAGGAGGAAAAAAATGAGTTGAGGAGTATTAGAACCATGTTATTATGATGTATAGGGTTTTTTTTAATATAAAAAAATCATTGAGAGACCTATACAACCATTGGATACTTTTAGGTGGTCAAATATGTAGTAAATCACAGACTAAGTCTATTAAGCCTAAACTAGGCTTAAACCCTCATGGCCTCAAACTCATCTATATAAATTAATGGAAATATCAAAATCATTTGATAAACTTAATGGGAGAGTAAAAGAATATTTATAAACATTGAGTTATATATAAACATTAAAATTTGGTTAATTTGACCTAAAACCATGTTAGGCCTACTTAGAATGCATGTATTGAACTCGAAGGCTAACTTCTTATGCTCACATATGTAATAAGGGATATAATGGTGACCAAAGGAGTTGGTAATATTTTAAGGGGGTCGATATATTGATTTTAATGGTATTTTTTTAGAGTTTTAATGTTAGGATTTTATGAACAATCCTTAATAGTTTAAGGCACTTAAAATCCTCTCAAAACCCTTATGTAGACCTGATGGAGAAGAAATGGTGGGATATGAATTCACAGGTGATAATATTATTAGGAAAGTGTTTTAAAATAATTTGGGACTCTTCCAAGATCCTCACCAACTAATTATTCTATACTATCTCTTGTATAAATAGTCATAACTCAAGGTTTTATGTAAGATTTGAAGTGTTCTATAGGTTTAGAGGTGGATGGTTGAGTGAGAATAATTTTAGGAGGTGTATGTGTACTTGTTTCAACACATAATTTTCATATATCATCACAATTATACAATAAAATCTACTTTCTATACTTATCACCATATGCAATCCTAAACAAGATAGTGAGAATGAAATGACTGCATAATGTGGAAATGGAGAAGTGTGACAATGAAGTTTTGGAGGTTTATTTGATAGAATAGAGGAAAAATATGTCTTAAATATGTGTATTAACACCTATTTAATAAATTCCCTTGATAAACTAAATTCAATTGGGTGATAAATGTGAAGACCAGTCTAGAAAGGCTAAATGAGTGACTGCTAGTGAGTGAACACAAGTGTCAAGAAGAAAGCCATCAGTTAGGGAAGCATATAAGGACTATTACCATAAATTTTTCACCTTATAATGATATTAATTTTTTTGAAAATATCCCTATTTTATTTTCAAGCTATTGGATCCCTCATCATCAAGATAGTTTCAAAGAGGAAGGTGAAGAGTTTTTACGCCACTTTGAAGGAAAATGACATGTTTGTGATAGACATATATCAAAGAGGACTTAATAACCTATTTTCCACCTATTTAACTTGAATTATAATTGGTTTCTATATATTTACACTTGTATTGGTGTCTCTTAAAATTTTCTCCTTCTCTCTCCTTTCTAATGCTCTATAAATGGAAGCCATTTTGGAAATTATAGGAATTACACACCTAGTATGGCAAAGCCCTACTAGTTTGGGACCTTATTTTATCCTTTAAATAATACATATAAAGTTTATTTGAGATCTAAAATATCTTTCCTAAGTGTTTTAATTTTAGTATGTGTTTTTTATGTGATGAACATGCTCTCCTTGCTTCCATACTACCCTTACATGTTTTATGTGATGGATTTCTCTTCTAATAGGTCTTGTAAAGTGTATATGTTTGTGTTGAGTTTATATTAAAGTATTATATGTATTATTAGTGTCTATTATCTGACATTATTTTCACCCACCTCTATAAGTGCATAACAATTTACTTTTATAAGAAATACCAATGCTAGAAGGCTATAGAGTTGAGGTTAGTTTGGCAGTATTCATTATTAGTGTATATGCAAGTATTTTTATGTAATAATATTTTGGTTTATCAAATAAATAGTATATTTTGACCTTTTATTACCTTCTTCCATTTTCACCCCAAGTGATTAGCCTAGTGTGAAATTAGAAGATAAATTTAGGGATCTAGACCTTAAAAATTAAGGTTTACCTTTGTTATAGGCAACCTGCAGGCCTAGTGGTATTCCAATTTTATCCAAATATGGGATAGGTTTGAAAAACTTATCCTAAGGTGAAATAATTGGTGACAATAGGTACTTCAGTTAACATGTCCAGATAGAGTTTCATCGCTAAGTGAATGTAGTGCTAGTGCTTAAGATGAACATGATATGAACATTAACTTTGATATTCTTAAAGATTTTAAGAGAGTGTCTTCATTACCTCATACACCTTTGAATCACTAAAACTATCAAAATAGGCACACATTCAATCCCATGATGCTAACATGCTTGAATGTATCATTATTACTCATAGTATAATTATAGGTGGTTATTTGGTCTTTTTGGCCTTTATACAGATAGAGGGAGGAATGATAAGGTTTAATAAAATGAAAAATATATATAAATAATCTCATTTAATAAATTTAACCTTTAATTCTTGAAGTATCAACTTGATACTCAAAGGCTTGATTAGCATGGAACCAAAAATGACCTTTTACCATAAATGCTGCTAAAAAACTTTAAACTATCCAAATATTGAAATGGAATATTTATTGGTGCTTCAAGAGTGATAGGTAGTATGAGGAAACCTCATTAATTCTGACATAACTTTGTATAATATTTAATAATACCTAAACCAACCTTAAAGCCTTTCAAATAATGAAACTACCTTGTTACCTTAAACTATACTAACATACCTTAAATTATCTAAATATGTGCTTCAAATTATTCTTTAATTATATTTTTTTGTACATTGGTGGCATACTTAACATATTAATACCTCCATTTTCTTAGATCACCTTGAATATTCACTTAACACCTTCACAATTTACCTCTAGGTGCACACAGTCCATCACAAGCCTTTTCTGATCATGAAACACAAGCTTGCCTATGTCATTTAAGCATATAAGTCCTTAATTGGATATTTTAATCTCTTGATTAGTACTTATCATCCTAAATATTATTAATATTACTATGAAACTACTTTAGGATCCTCCAAAAACCACTTTATCTTCATGATTCTTCTGTATGATCTTGTTATAATAGGAACTCATGACTTTATGATTGATCCTTACTAAAATATCATCTCACTACCATTTCCCAAGGATAATATATGAATATATTTAATTTAATATGTGTGAAATTAATAATATATCAACTTTAGAAACCTTTAAATATGAAAACACTCAATTACTAGATCAAATATGCTTTCAAGTTACTAAATTTGATAATCAAGATAGGCAAATGGTTTCCTCCCAAAAGACATATTTAAAAAAAAATTACTTGATTATTCCAACATTAAAATGTCATATTTGAATCTAAAATACCCTCACCATAACCATTTTTATCCATCAAGTTCTGAAGTGAAGAAATAGAAGAAAACCTCGACATTGTCTAGATGAATAAGACATAGTGACCCCCTTATACTCTTAACGATTGTTCATAAATATGGGGAAATTAATATGAAAAAAATTCCACTAAATTTAAGGTAATTATGGTCCCTATCATTTCCTAAGGCATTTTTTCTTGACCTTCTCTCCTGGCCATACTGAGCTAAAACCAATGACCCTCCTTGAGTTGCCAAAGAAGTTGATAGGAGAGATAAATAAGATTTCTACATTTTGGCACCTAAAACTCCTTCAAAACCATGTATTTGACATTGAAGGTAATAAATAAAGTCATAAATATTATTTTAAGTTAATTTTACCTTGAAAAATTGTATAAATAGCCTCAAAAGATCCCTTTTAGCACTAAAATTGCCATGATCACTTAAATAACCTGATGAAACTATTGCAAAAGTTATTCACTATACCTTTACATGTTTGAACATGTGTATCATGGAATTATTATAGTACTATGTTATCATTAACTTGAAAAAACTTTTCTATAAGCCATAAAATAATCTAAAATATAACCAACTAGGTTATGAAGTTAGCCAAAAATATCACCAACCTATTAGATACTTTGTAGAGAATGTCATGACCTTGACACAACTATAAGACCTATGAAGACACCCTATACTCATTATATCACTTAAAATTCATTGAAACATGTCATGGAGTGACTAGACATGCACATAACTATGATGAACACAACATTAAACTTATCAAATTCCCCTTAAACTTTGATAAATAAGGTTTTAAGTGACCATTTCAAAGACATAATAATACTAACACAATGATAAATAGGGTAAAAAATAATGATGAAAAAAGTTTCAAATTATAGGGGTGATAGTTTGACCTAGGAGGTCAACTTGTCAATAGAAAATATTCAAATTCTTTACAATTTTCATACACTTCAATAAAAGTGCAATAAGGGACATGCAATTAATATAAGGAGAATAATGGTAATGGCAAGTTTGCCAAAAATTCATTGTGGAAATATCATTATTTGCATTTATTTTATGAATTGATGGTCAAGTAGGAGGGGTAGAAATGAAAGTTACCCCCTTGAGCTTATAAAAGGATAAACATGGGTAATTTCACTTTTTAATATTGATAAGATTATAAACTTACAAATATGAAAGAGTGAATTTGATCTATTTTAAAGCTTCTAAATGAGTGAAAAGTGTAAATAAGGAATCCACAAAAGGGATATTAATATAGTGTTAGTCAATAAAAAAAATCAAAACTAAATGCATTAAACACTAACACATCTAGCCTAGACACTAAGGAGAGAATATGCAATAAGCATAAAATGAAAACACAACTATAAAACCAAATAAAGTATCCTTTTACCTTCCTTGTAGCTCCAAAAGGGCTTATTGAAGTGGCTTTCTTGGCTATATGTATAAAAAAATATTTTTCAATGAAGTTTCATTTGCTTTACCTCTCCTTGGAACCTTAGTTTGGCTGGTTGGATTATGAATTTGGCATGGTAACAATAATTGAAAGGCTTATTTTCATCTATTTGAGCATAATAACTTTACATCAAAAGATCTTATTGATCAATAGGTAAGGCCTTGTATTTATAACCTCTAAAGTTAACTCTTACTCAAGTTGAGTTAGGCTAGGGTTTGAACATGGAATGAGTTAAAACTAAACCTAGGTAAGTTAAAATTATCTCCAATTAAGTCAAGAAGGGTACATGTAATTATAATTTTCAATTAATAGGCATGGCTCTTAAATTAGATATTTTTAGATATTTGTGAGAGCTTGACAACTCATAAAGGCAATGATGGAGAAGCTTGATATTTTGAATTTCCATTTTTAGATATTCATTAATTATAAATGGATAATTTATCTAAGAATTTAAACTAGTTTAATTAGTTGATTCATTTTGATTAGAATTTTAAATCTTTTAAGAATTATTCAAGCGTCCTATTTAATGGGTCCATAGGCCAAACTGCCAGTTGTTAGGTCGTAAGGTAACTAAAGATGAATTTGTGAGAGGTTATTATTACATATGGGATAGTACCCAAAATAAGGATGCATAAATATTATTCTAAGCATTAATTAATGATGCATGGATGAAATTAGGACATTCAATGATTCTTAAGATTAATTTTCAATATTTAGTAGAAATCAGTTTGAAGTCTGGTTGAAAGCTAGTTATGGCTAGAATGGGGTGTCTAAATTTTGACCCTATTTGGGAAATAATTTAAAGCCATATGAAAAGTAACAGATTCTCAAATAATTAAAATGTCCTTTATGCCTAATGCACCAATAGGTGATGGATGAGCTCTATATGCCCTTAGGTGGAAAAGAAGGTCGATGATCGGTCCCTTGAAATAAGGAAAATGATGGGACCAAAAGGTAAAAGGGGGTTGAAAAGATTGATTTGCCCAAAGGTGATTAGAATCAATGGCATAGTGAGATTCCCTAGTTGGGTGGATAAAAAGGATGATTTTCCCAAAGGCAGTCATAATCATTAGCATAACAATTCAAAAAGATAACGATTTACCCAAAGGTAGTTATAATCATTAGAAAAATGAAAAAGGTAAAAAGATATTGATTTTCCAAAGGTAGTTATAAAAATTATCCAAATGAAAACATTCCCCAGTTGGGTGGATATAGATAATGATTTTCCCAAAGGTGGTTATAATCATTAACACAATGGGAACATGCCCTAGTTGGGAAAATAGAGATAATGATTTTCCCAAAGGTAGTTATAATCATGGATACTGTGGTTTGGAACAATATGGAAAATTGGAAAATGGGGGATTACATATGAAATATGTACTCATGGAGTAAGAGTAAGCTAGTACAGAGGATAATCATGAATTTGGGATACCTACTAGTATGGACATGCAAGTCTTAATTTGAAAGGATTAAAATTTATTCATGATTTAATTACTTTGCATTTTGGTAATATTTGTAAATGGTGGGAATTTGTTAGGTGACCAAGGAGAAGTACAAAAACATCATTTATTATAAGATTTATTGAGCTGATTTTTACTATAACACGTGATGATATACATCATGATATAAAACAACATGAAAAATTAGCCTAAATATGCATAAGGACTGACACACGATCCAATAAATAAGTGAAAATAATACACCAATGATAAAAACCATGATGATAATGTTGATGTATGAATATGGATGGAATTAAGTATAATTCACAAAGAATCACCCAATGAATACTTAGATACTAAGCCTAGGCATAACAATGAAAGCAAACAAAAAAGCAAATAAAAAAATAAACATAAAGAAAAAAACACCAATATATAAAAAACACAACAAAACACCAAAAAATAAAAAAGTGAACAAAACAAAACAAAGAGAACAAAATGAAACAAACACAACAATGGTTAATCATAATGTTAGTGCAAAAAAAAAAAAAATTGTTCATGCATGTGTAATAGAGGTGTTACTCTTGGTAATAGGGTGACTCTTAAGATAGATAATAGTGACACAAGTATAACAACACAAGAGCAATGGCACAAGGTTTCCCATAGGCTTTAGGGAAGCAACAACACAAATAAGATGATAAACATTGCCCCTAGGCTATAAGAGACAATGAAACAAATAAACAAAGAAAGGGGAATAGAAGAAAAGGAATGGGTAACTAAGTTGAATCTAGATGCACAAGGAAAGTGGATGCTGCCTACATAATTCCATAGACATAAGATCCAACATGAACATTAGGCCAAATGTAGTTCTCCCAAGATATGGGATAGAATAAAATTAATGATAAGAAAATATGATTGATGATGTAGAGGAATATGAGAATGGTATCATAAACCATTGAGAGAATAAGAAAATCCAAGTGGTCATTAGTGTATCAAAGTTGAATATATAATGCTTGTTATAAAAACTTGTAAAATGGTGAGAACATATGGCTGAAGGCTGATAAGGATGGGGAAACTAAATGACAAGTGATTACTCATGAAATAGTAATGAGTACATAATCCTTAAGGTAAAAAAGTGGTCTAAAATAAATAAAGGTATGACCAAGCTAACCCAAGATACCCCATGTATCTAAGTGTTACCTATATAGTCTATGAGGACCTCAGGCTGATGTAGTTCTCCTAAAATTGGGAGGAACAAGATCAATATAAATAAACTGAACAAACAAGATGGCTCATCCCAAAGATTTTGTTGGCCTTATATCTTACATGGAGATTCTAAGCCAATTTTTACGATTTTATGATTTTTAATATTTTTTAGATCTTTTATAAATGTTTAGGGGTTTTTAAGCATCTCACTCAATCGAGAATTATGAGAGTAAATGTTCCAATTCACAAAATGGTGATAGCATTAAAACTTAAATTGCTCACAAATTGGTGAGAGCATGGTAAATGGGTTACTAATCTAACCTCAATGTGAACCAAGCACTACCTACATAGTTCCATAATGATACTTCAAGTCACTATAGTTCTACCTTAACAACAAAGGAATTGAATAGGTAGCAGCAAGTTCACAAATTAGGCAAATGGAATAATATAACAATAAGAATGGAAAGGTGATACGGTAATGTATGATAAAGGTGTTATTCCTACTTTTTACATAGGAATTTATAATTAGGAAATGATGGCATAGGTCAATGATATTTATTTTCTCAAAGGTGGTTATAATTAGTAGCATGTAGTGGAACACTAATTTAATCAAAGTTGGTTATAATTAAGAACACTTGTAAGGAAACAAAATAACAAATGAAGGATGCAAATGCCAAAACACTATCATAATGGTCTACGATACTAATTATATATATAATACTAAATCAACTACTAAATTTTCATTTGAATCCCCTTGCTGAAGGTACTTGAAGAACTAATAGAGTAGATTCAAGGTCAAAGGAGTGGGGAGGGAGGGTAAAAACAACTTTGGTCAATAGGGAAGGTATGGTAGAAAAATATAAATCATAGTATAAAGAAGATGATGATATGGTACAATGTAAATGTGATTCATAGACAATACTTTAAGTCTCTAAGTAGAATAATGCTTGAGGTGTATGATGTTCATTGGCTCATCAAGTTCATCTCCATCTGGTGTATCGAGCCTTTATGCTCCAGATCCCTAATTAGAAATAATGACATATGGGCCTATCTAATTGGGGTTGGATTTGCCTTTGTTTTTTATCAACCATGGTGTTATTTTGGTTTTATTTGATAATAATACCCCCAAGATCAAACTCTCTATGTTTGACCTACTAATTATATTGGCCACATAGTCTATTTTGGTATGCTTGAAGGTTGTTGACAATAACCATGAATTTTTCATCAAGTAACTCTAGCTCTTATAGGTGAGCTACTCTATAATATTCATCATCTAGGATGTGTTTTAATGAGATATGTAGAGAAGGTAACTTGACCTCGATGGGAAGAATGGCCTGAGTGCCATAGACTAAGGAATATGGAGTGGCTCTTGTTAGAGTGTAGTAATTATTAAGGTATGCCTAGAGTGTGAAAAATATTTAGAGGTGCCAATCATAGCCAACATCATTAAAAATATTTTTAAGAATGTTGAAAATGGTTTTAATGGATTCCTCTATTTTACCATTACCTTGTAGGTATTATGCAATAAAAAAATGTTGGGTGATATTATACTCAAAACAAAGTGCTGTGACATCCTTATTTTTAAACCATCCACCATTATCAGATATAATGTCAAATGGGATACCATAATGACATATGAGATGATTGAAGATGAATTTGGAATTTTTTTTTATAGTCACGTGAGGGGTATAGCTTCAATCCAATTAGTGATATATTTGGTAGTGGTAAGAATGTGTTTATGGTCATCAGATGAGGTAGGGTTAATATTATCAATGAGATCAATTCCCCATGTTACAAATGGCCATATTGTAAGCATATGTTTGAGTGTTTTGGTTGGGGAATGAACTAGATTGGCATGCCATTGACATTTGTCACACTTTTTAACATAATCAACTGTATCTACTTCCATAATCAACCAATAGTAATCGATACATTAGAGTTTTTTGGCTAGGATAGACCCACTGGTGTGGGCTCTAATTACTCCTTCATGATCTTCCCATAACACTAATATTCTTTCTACCAAATTTAAACAACTAAGTATATTTCCATCAAGTTGAGGTGGTAAAGGGTTGGGCTAAGTATGATATAGTGTGAGGCTTAGTGGGTAAAGGATTTTTTTTGTTTACATGATAGGTTTGGTGGCATGATATGGTCATGAAGGTAGTTAAAGAGTTATGAATACCATATAGAGCCGGGAATAATAATATCATAGTTCATTATGATGGTTGAAGGTTCATGAGTATGCACTAGAATATTTTTAATGAAGAATTGATATTATTTTTCCTTGTTTATGTGGTAGATCAAAGAACCAATGGTGGCCATGGCATCCACTATCCTGTTACTAGCCCTAGGTATGTGTTCAAACTGTATGTTGGTAATATGCTATTTGAGAGTGTTCACCATGGACTTGTATGGAATTAGCTTGTCATCTTTTGTTTGAAAGTGGTCTATAACCTAATTGATGATTAAATGAGAATCAACATAAACTATAAGATGTTGAATATTCCATTGTACTACTTGACAAAGCTCTGCAACAAGTGCTTCGTATTCTACCATATTATTAGTATACAAGGAAAGCTAATATAGAATGATTTAGGGATAAGATCCTCCCATGGTGTAGTAAATAATAAGCCTACCCTTAATCTATGTGAGACGAATGATTCATCAAAATACAACTTCCCATGTTACTCATTAGGAGGTGTTTCTATGATGGTCATGATGGACTCATATTGGAATTAAAAAGTGAGGGGTTCAGTATCTGCAAGGGGAGATTCAATAAGCTGATCTATAAGTACTTGTCCCTTTATGGCCTTCTGATTGACATACTCGATCTTGAACTCACTCAGAAGCATGATACATTTAGCCATACAGCCTTGTAAATCTATCTTGGATAGTAGATAGTTGAGTAGATATACTTTTGAAATAACCATGGTCTTGTTGTTAAGCATGTAGTACGACAACTTATAGGATAAAAAGATCATAGCTAAACAATATTTTTCTATTGGCGTATAGTTATGTTCATACATAACCAATTTATGACTTAGATAGTACATGATACGTTCTTTTAAATTTTCATCATGATGAGCTAGAAGTTCCCCTAGGGCTTTGTTTGTGGTAGATAGGTACAATATAAATGGCTTTCCTAGCATTGGTGGTAACAAAATTGGTAAATTTGCAAGATATTACTTTGAGTGTTGAAAATATTTTTGACATTCTTCATCACAAATAAATATAACAAATTTCTTCAATAAGTGAGTGAAAGGATGGAATTTTTCAACCAACTAAGCAATGAAGCATCTAATAGACTGAATTTTCCCTTATAAAGTATATAAATTCTTTAAATTAGAAGGTGGCAAAATTTCGTAATAGCTTGTACTTTGGTAGGATAAAATTTAATGCCTCAACAAGAGATGATGAAGCCTAATAATTTAACTAAAGTGATACTAAAGACACACTTCTTGGGATTAAGTTTGACCTTATATTCACAAATCCTCTCAAATATTCTTCATAGTTTGGTTGAGTGTTCGACATGAGTCTTTGATTTATCAAATATGTTATCGACATACTCTTCAAAAATGTCATGCATCATATTATGAAATATGAAACTCATGGCTCTTTAGTATGTGGCCCCAACATTCTTGAGGCTAAATGCCATTACTTGATGATTAAAAATTCTATAAGAAGTGGTGAACTCTATCTTATTTTGGTATTTTAGTGCGATCCTAATCTTATTATACCCTAAAAATCCATCTATAAGTGAAATCATTTCATACCCTGTTATGGAGTCAACTATCATGTCAATATTTGGTAGAAGAAAGTCATTCATGGGGCAAGCCTTATTTATATCTTTGAAATTAATGTATATTCTAATTCCTTTTAGCTTCTTAATAATAAACACAATATTTGAGATCCACTCTAAATAGTTGATCAGTCAGATGTATCTTTCTTCTAATAATTTTTACAACTCTTTATTTACAAATATAACAATACGAGGATGCATCTTGTGTAGTTTTTACTTCACAAGTTTGGAATTTAGATGTAAAACAAGATGGTGTACAAGCAAGTTGGGATCCAAACCTAGCATATCTAAATAGGCCCATGTAAATATGTCAATAAATTCCCTTAGAAGGGCTGTAAAAACTTCACATTACTCCTTAATGAGGGACATGCCTAATTTGATCCACTTAGGGTTGTTTGAAGTCCCAATGTTGACTTTCATAGTGTCTTCTATGAGGAGAGTCAATCCATCTTATATAATGTTTGGAAATGATGTGAATTGGCATACAAATGTAAATTCCTTTGGTTGGACTATTTCTTCAATCTCTCCTAAATAAGATGAATCTGAATCACCTAATGAAAATCATGGCCATGTCATAAATACTGTAGGAAATTCCTAGGCAATTCAATCAAAGGAATGTTGTTCTATAAAATTGACCTTAGACCTAAAATCAAGTTCATCATCTATGGTCTTTTGAGCTTAATTTTAGGAAAGGTGAACATCCCTATCTAATGATGCCTCAAACAAGTTTTCACCAAAAGACTAGCCTTTATCTTGATTTTTTCCCTAGTCCAAAATTGCCTCAAAGAGGTTTTCACCTTGGGACCTCAATGTTTTATTCTTTTGTTTTTGGCTAAGGGATTTCACCCATTCTCCAAAATATCTTGTAGGATATAGTTTGATAAAGAACCCTTGTTTATGGTCTCCCAAAAAAACATCATCTCTTAGGCCTAGAAAATAACAAAAGGCCTCATCATTCTCAAAATCATCTATAGGTAATTTGGATTCTTATTGGCCCTAGGCTATAAGTTGAGGGAGATAAAGAGGAAATGGGTTACGTTGGATTACTAGGGTAATGGTACAAATGGTATGCTATTAAAATATGTTAGTATTGACAAGGTCTTCATAAATTCTATGACTAGATTCTACTTCACTTTCCATATCATCATCACTATACATTGGCATTAGAACATGAATAAGATATGTGGGGTCATCCCTACGTGGTTTAAAATATGACACCATAAGTTCCTTTGTACCAAGTTATAAAATTTGCTCAAGAGTACCCTATTGATTTGGACTGAGCTCTCTACCTTCATAAGATTGATTCTTCATGATCCTATTAGGAATGGTATGTTTGGCATTTTTGTAGCAATTGGCCAATTGGTCATTGTACAACTATGATTCATTATTGGCAAGTGGGTCATCTTCTTATCTAGTGGCCTGTGTGAAAATGATATGTGATGGACTATGAAGTTTACCTCTTCCTTTTCATTACCATTCCATGCAAGGTGGCCTAGCTTTAGGTCTTCCATAGGACTTGGGGTTATGTGGAAGTTTAGCAATGTGGAATGTGTCATGGGTAAAATATACTCCTAGGCCATTGGTTGAGATGATAAAATGATTAGACATTTCAAGAGGAGGCATATGTAAAGATGAGTTAAGGCTATTTGGGTCTATACAATTGGATTCTAGTAATTTAACAAATATTTCTTTATCTTTATCCTTGTTGGGAACTAGATCTAGGCCAAAGTGGTAGTTGTAACTGTCATACTCCACTTACAAATATTTAAAATATTCATAGGGATGAAAATCTCCATTAATAGTGAACTTCATGACTGAGTGTGAAAAATTGAGACACTAGTGCAATGTCAAAAGGATTACATAAATTTCATATATCTCAGGTCTACCCAATAAGAAATTTTAAGATAGGTTGAGGTCTAACACATGGCAAAGTGTATCATGGGTCAAGGGCCCAATGATAACTGACAAACTTATGGTGCATTGTGATTCCCATTCTTCATTGTCATAGGCTTTGATAATAATAATTTCTAGTTGTAGATCAGTTACTATTTATCCAAAATGCTAAATGAGATTTAGAGATACAATATTTAGGCCTAATTAATTATCTATGAGGGCATGTTTGACTTTGGGTTACATTATGACAAATTCAATGTATAGGGGATTGTTATGGAGAGGGCCAAGGGATGACATATCACTTTGATAAAAGGTTAACTATTGGTTTGGGGCTAGATGTCCAACCAAATCTTGGAATTTGTTTGGTGTTATGTCATTTGGAACTTTGGATTAGCTTAGGATCTCTGTTAGGATGTTATTTAGATAGAAGATGTATGGAAAAAATCCAAAATAGATATTTGTACAGGTGTCTTTTGGAGTTGTTCCATAATATCATATGTATTCTCCTTAATAGTGATATATGGTTTATTCTTAGCCAATATAATGGGTTGGATTGGTTTTTGGGAGGAATTTATAGGACTAGATTGGTAATCTTAGATTGTCAAGTTATGATTACATGATCAGGATTAGATACAAGACCATTTTAACTTGGTAATGATGGAGATGGGCTAGATAGGATAAGTCTTGATTATCAGCACACTTGGTTGTGGTCATAGGGTAATAACAAGTTGTCAGTATAAGGTCCGAAAATAGTAATCCTTAGTTTCTATTATGCTTGGTTGTGGTCCCAGGTTAAGGAAGGATTAATTTCATAGGTGGGTTGATTGGAATTATTTGTCAATGGTCATGGTTTATTAGCACTTGGTCTAGGATTAATGGTGATGTTTGAAATGTGATCTCCTATAATATGACCTACAACTTTGTTGTAGTCATGTGCAACTATGTGGTAAGTTTTTTGATTGTTGGAATCATTTTGGCCTTAGTTCTTCCCATTTGGTTGACATTGTTGTTATTTCTACTGATATTACTATTGTTATCATGGTGGTTATTAAAATTATTGTTTCTATTATTTTGGTCTTTATTATTATTATTGATTATTATTGTTATGTTATAGAAAAGGGTTTTGGTAGATACCCAGGTTTTGATTGGACATAGATGCTTTATTATCAAATGCAATCTCCCAATTTTCCAACATATTTTCTATGAGGTGATTTAATTACACACAACATAAATTATGTCCATGAACATGATGGTATTCACTTAACTCATGTTCTTTGTACCAACCTAGATATAGAATACCCTCAAGATAGTGCTTTAAAATTGGCCAAATAATCATATTAGCTATGATTAGCTTGAGAAAAAATGATTAGATAGGTTCACCAAGGTCACTAAATAATTGAAGAGTGGGTCTTCTTCTTGGAGGAGGGGTTTGTAAAGGTGGTGGTTACTACATTTGTGGGACTAGTCTAGGTTGCTGCAAAGGCTAGGCTTTTAGAATAGGTTGTTGGTGAGGAGTAGGCTACATTTATGACATAGGTTAAGTAGATGGTATTTGAACCATTTGGACATGGCATGACTCAATTACTCCTTTTACAATAAAATTGTTATTACATTTGTATTTCTTAGATTTTTGATAGTTCTTGGCTTGAGTGGGTGTAAATGCTTACATTTAGACTTGATTAAGGTTATGACTTAGGCCTATGCCTTGGTTTTGGTTTTGATTCTAGTTTGATGAGGTTAACTTGATAATCTATTTGTTAATAAGGTCATTTTCAATTTGTAAATCTTTGTCAATGATCTCTTTGAAGGTATGTGCACATTGAAGCTCTAGATGATAGGATATCTCACTATGAAATTTTTTAGTAAAGACAATGGCTAATTGTTTGTTTGGTAAGATATGAGTGTAGTGACTAGAAATAAATTTCCATATTTGTAAATAACTTACAAATAACTCACCATATTTTTGCTTGTCCTGAGTCAAATCTACCATTAAAATCTCATATTTGAGATTATAGGAGAAATGTTGTATAAATTTATCTGAGAGGTTGTCAAAATAGATATGTAATTCTTTAGAAATTTGAGGAACCACTCCAAAGCCTATCCTAGTAGACTTTAAGGAAATAAAAGGAGGTAAATGTTACTGTAAGCCACTTGTTGGCAAGTGGCAAATAAATCTATCAAATGGGCTTTAGGGTCTCCTTTACCCTTGTATTTATCAAATTTTAGTGGTTCATAACCTAGAGGAAATAATATTTAAAGATACTTCATGTTGAAAGGGTATGAACACATGTCATCTAACTTTAATTTCTTGGTCATCTTCCCTACTTGAATGGCGATAATCACATCCTTCATTTGTTATAGTACTTGTGCCAAGAAATTAAATGGTACATTTGGCTGAGGTGGTGGCTAGGTAGTCAAAGGTGGATTAGCTTGACCTTGGTATAATGGAGGCATGTTTTTTTTTTGGAATGTTGGTTTGATGAGTAAACACACTAGGAATATACATCCACAAATTGGGATGCAGTTGCTGAAATTGCATGTATTATTGTGTTATATTCTAATTTAAATTTGGTAAATAGCCTTCATTTTGAGGGAATTAGGGCTATGATAGAAGGATATGGATTTGGATAAATTACTATGGCTATTAAGGTTGAGTAGGGACTTGTTGTTGACTAGTCAAACTTTCTGGATAAGGGGAACTTATTATGGACCAAGGCCCTATCTTTGGATCTATGACATGTGCTGAATAAAAGGCAATTAATACCTAATTAGTACTTGTTATATAGTGGTACCACTTTATTATGCAAACACATTTTGTGAACTAGACACTTATTGGGTGTTCAACATTTGTATTTGATAAATAGACACATGTTATTGATTAGATAATGCTCATGATTGTAAAGTTATATTGGTCTATGATTATAGAGGTATGTTTGTCACTACCTATTGAGGTGGAACATTTGTTACCACTTCTTGAAGTGGTGTAGTGTTCTACAACTATTGTGATGGTATATTAGACTATGCTTATTATTTTAAAATGTTATTCATCACCTATTGAGGTGAAATACCATTCATAACTTATTTTTGAGGCAAAGCACTAGTTGGTGTTTGATTACTTAATCCTTATGGTTACATGTTTGATGAAGTAGCTAGTTAAAGATTGCAAGTAACTTGTTATGGTTGGGATGTAGGAGTTCCTAAAATTTGCTATTATGAACCACCCATGGTATTAACTAAAGGCAATTATTACTGAATACTATTTATTGGTGTAGTTAAACCACTTTGGCCTAGATTAGAAGACACTTGCATGTTATACAACATGTTTGACACATTGTTTTATGTAAAATCCATAATCACCTCTTCAATAGATGGGACATTATACATGTCACCAATGAAAATGATTTGTGAAAATGGGTCTATACTGAAATCATCTTGACCTGTCAACTCAATTAACCCTCTTCTTAAATGAGCTAGTTCTATGATTGGATATTTTAACATGGCCATGGTATTAAAATTAAATGCTAGATTCAAATAAGTTTGATATGCTTTTTGAATTTATATAAATTGGTCCTTCATGAGGCCCTTTCATTTTATAATAATATATGGGTCTTTATATAACATTGTCATGAGCACTTGAGGATGGATAGTAGAGGCCTATTCAATGGTTTGGGTATAAGGCATATTTAAAGGAACTCTAACTAGACTAGGTAAATTTTCATGGGGGAAGTCTGATGGAAATTTGGCCCCTACCTCTACATATCTAACTAAAACCTCATCCTTATTTTCAATCAAGTGATGATCAAATAAATAAGGATCATATGTCGATGACATAGTAACATAATACAATTATTGTTGAGCTTGTTTTACAACTAATGATTTGTTAGCAAGATATTATATAATTTAGTCTTGGTCTCAATGTAAATATGAAGGTGTGATAACCAAATAATGGGCTAAAATATCTTGAATCTATTCTCTATATTGAGTAGTATAAGTATGATAGGGATATGTATCACAAAATACATCCTCACCATAAGGGTCTTAAACAAAGTTATAATTCATGACCATGTTATCATAACCTGGATTGTACATGGCTCCACTAAAAGTGTAATAAGACATATCCAAATTGACAACTATAATTCTATGAAGATAGGTCTAGAGTTATATAAACTCTTAAAAAGGTGTAAAAGATAAATGGTCAAAACATGATGAAACTCAATCTAGGGATGGAGCTATTCTCCAAAAATTGGCAATGATAAACTTAGTCTAAAATGTTCTAACATTAAATGTATTACATAAATGGTTAAGGTAAATGGATAAATCTAAATGCCAAACTAGGTAAGAAGTGTTTTAAATAACTCTAATCTAGGTCTAAAAATGAAAAGGTTGCCAGGTCTTTGGAAATAAGGCATAAATCTAGGCTAAAAAAAACTATGTCTAAAATAAAGAGGTAAGATGCTAGGTATTTTGGAAACATGACATAAAAGATATAATTTGAAATAAAACTAGGTCTAAAATAAAATGAGAATGATAAGTCTTTTGGGAACATGCCACAAAATATAGACTTGACACAACACTAGGTCTGAAAAGTAAAAAGTTAAAGTACTAAGTCTTTTGGAAACATGACACAAAATCTAGACTTTGAAATAAAATTAGGTTTGAATAAAAGGGAATTGTTATGTCTTTTGGAAACACAACACAAAAGCTAGAATCGACACAACACTAGGTCTAAGATAAGATAATTAATTTAAAAAATTTGAAACACTTTGAATAAAATTAGGAATTTGGATTTAAAACATAGGCTTAACCTTTATAAAAATGCATTGGAACTTAGGCATATAGAAGATAGACCACTTCCAAAATCTAGGCACAAAAATAGTCCTTAAATTGAGCAAGGAATTAGTCTAAGTTGCACAACCCAAAAGTGAGAGATGAATGTCTAAGCCAAAATTAGGTGAGCATAGGCATATATCAATCAATGTTTGAATATAAAATTATCAAGACCAATTTCAAACTCAATTTAGAAGGATGGGTTCTTAAATGGATAATAAGCTAGAAAAAATAGATGGCATAACGACACTAGGCATAGACTAAGAAGGCACACACAGTTTTAAAAATTATGATTGGATACAAGTAAACAAGTCTTTAAAATAATGTGAGCAATATAATGATGATATATTAATCTAAAGATATGACAAATGGTTTGTTTCAAAAACTCTAAGGCACAAGACTTGAAATGAAATGGGAAGTGTAATGACACCCCTTTCAAATAAGTGATACACACATGAAAGTTTGGTAAAATGATAAAGGGAAAGTATGGTGTCAAACGGATGGTGTAACACCTCTTCAAACAAAATATTGATGTGAAAATATGACTTGTTTTGGATGTGGTATGAAAAATAAATATTTTTAACTCAAGATAATGTAAATAAAAATGACAAATGACAAAAACACCTAAGTGTAATGTCTCAATCCTAAGAACTGACAAGGTGGCTTCATAATATCAAATTCAATATATATACTTGATCTTGAGAGGAAATTATGCTTCTAATATAAAATTTAAAATGTGCATGAAAATTAGGGTTTTTAGGCCCCCTCTTCCCTCAAAGTTTGTATGATGACATGGAACTTTGGGCTACTCACCTTATATTAATAGTATATCCATAACAAGTGGGGTTGTCTAAAATATATAAATTTTCATACATTCTAAATTGTCCTATATGTGTGGCTAACAGTAGGGCACAACATGTCATTTAGATCAACATTAGTTGACTTATTATGAAAATGTCTTGTCATTTTCACAACCACTACATTCATGAATTGCTTAGTGTAGTGTGATGTCTAAGTTAAACCTACGTACCAAGGCAATATCTTACTAACAGATCTTGTTTAACTACTTAAACAAGCATCATAATAATTCAACTTCAATTTTTATACCCATAACATAGAGTAGGGTTGAGGCAATGCTGGGAGATGAATTCCTAGATCAACACTTCCCTAAATAACTTGTGGGAAGGAAATGAACTCTCACCCACAATCCAAGATGCATGAAATAGAAATTGTGTAGGAATTTAGGGTCATTTTAAGATCACCCAAATCACTTGGATTTTGGGGAGTTCATTAGTGACTTTCCCTCTATGCTTTTAGACAAAGTGATAAATGCAATAAGTGAAGAATTTTTGATTACCCAAGTTCCCTAAAGGGGATGGGGGGAGAGCATACACATTTAACTTGGCTTGTGAAACAAAGACACAAAAATAATCACAAAAATAAAAACTCTTATGAGCATTTAACTATAGTGTGAGTTCATTTTTAGAGCACCAAATGAAATATGACATGAAGCTTAGCCCCTTGGCATTGTTTAAGAACTTTGAAAAATGAAAATAAGTTAAGTGAATGAGTTTTTAAAACACCAAATGCAAATGTGAGATTGAATCTTAATGTTAAAAACATCTTTCCTTAGTCTTTGGGCCCTACAAAATATGTTATGGGGTCCTTGTGCTTAAAATCTAAAAGTAAGTGAGCAAATGAATTTTAGAATTTAGCTCTTAGGTTTCAAATGTTTTTCACACAATACAAAATCATAGATACACAGAGCAATACCATAATTTTTCTTGCAAAACCATACCTAGTTATCACAAAAACACAACTTCTTATAGAGCAAAGTGTTAGTGCAAAACCATGACTCCATAGTGAAAAAATACAACTATAGAGTGCAAAATCATAATTTCTTACAAAAAAAAGGGTTAACACAAAATCATGATTATATAGTGTAATACCACATATTAAAAGGGAAATACCATGATTGTGAAGGAAATATCACAGATTTGGGGACAAAATCATGACTATAAGACTATAACATAACTTATCAAGTAAAATCGATACTTATCAAGAAAAATTCACTACTTATCAAGGTAAAATTATAACTATAACATTGTGACTTTACAGTATAACATCATGATTTCAAAGTACAATATTATGACTATAGAAAGAAAAATCACAACTCTACTAATCAAAAATGCAATTTCTTGTAGAACATTTGTGATCTTTCACATTACACTTTTTTGGTCAGAAAGTTAGGATTTTGAGATGAAAATTGTTAGAAAAAGGTCTTAAAATTCCATGAGAATGACTTTTTGGACACAACTAGAAAATAAAAGAAATCATTTTTTAACCTTAATTGGAGTCTCAAATGGATTGTTGAAGTGGATTACTTGGTTTTGTGCATCAAGAAGTCTTTATTAATGAAGATATATTTTCTCCTTATCTCCTTGGCACCTTGGATTGGTTAGTTAGCTTATGAATTTAGCATGGTAACATTAATTGAAATGTTTGTTTGAGTCCAAATGAGCAATATAACATTACACATATATGTCTTGTTAATCAATAGGTATGGCCTTGTGTTTATATCTTCCAAAAGTTAACCCTCACCCAAGGTGAGTTAATATTAAGTTTAAACATGAAATGGGTTTAAACTAGCCCTAGGTGAGTTAAGGATAACTCTAGTTGAGTTAAAAAAATTCATGTAATTATGATTTTCAATTACTAGGAATGAATTTAAAATTAGATGTTTTGAGATATTTTGAAAGGATAACTAAAAAATGTAATGATGAAAAGGCTTGATATTTTGATATTTTGAATTTCCATTTTTAAATATTCACTAATTATAAATGTATAATTTAGATAATAATTTAATTTAGTTTAATTAGCTAATTTATTTTGATTAGCATTTTAACTCTTTTAATAATTGTTTAAGTGCCCTGCTATTTTGGGTCCATAGGCCAAACTACTAGTTGTTAGGTTGTAAGATAACTAAGGATGAATCTATGAGATGTTATTATTACATATGGTAAAATACCTTGAATAGGGATGCTTCAACATGATTCTAATATTTGATGAGTGATCCATAGAAAAAATTAAGATGTTAAGTCATTTTTAGGCTTAATTTGCAAGGTTTGGTAGAGATTAGTTTGAAGTCTAGTTAGAAGCCAGTTATGGCCAAAATGGGATGTCTACATAGAGAGATAGATTTAGTTTATTTTTAGGTCTTGTAGTGTGTATTAGTTTATAATAATAGATAAGGCTAAGTGAATTATAAATATGTGTGTAATTTATAGATTTTTAGGTTGCAAATGTTGACATTCACCATTTTAAAGTGTTGAAGTAGGAGAGATGAATTAGTTACAAAAGAAAAAATGTATTACTTTGGGAACATCATACAAATATGCCTTAACCTTGAAGCTCCATGAATGGTTATGTGACTAAAGAATAAGGTTCAACAAAGTGAACCATTACCTATGATTCTAGAGGAAGATAAATTGAGTATGGGAGGAGAGATGGTAATGATCAGAGAAGAAGCACCTGAAGATATTGTAACATGCATAAGAGACAAAGAAATAAATGGCATGCCAAGTAAATAAGAATGATAAAATTTCCCCTCTACCACATTTTATGATTGAAGAGATGTAGTACTAGGATGTGGTATTATGTGCTAAAAACTAGGTGTTTAATGTGCTTACCTATAATGTATTTAATTACAACCACCACTAGCATAGGAATGAAGTAGACCTATAGTGTGACTATAGGTTAGAGTGACAAAAAACTAGGAGAAAGCTATTTTATGACTTAAATATTTTTAATTCTTTGGATACTATTGGCCTCTTCCTACTTTCCAATATTCCATACTTTAGAAAGCTATTCAAGGTAGTGAAATTCTTGATCTTATAGGTGTATGAGGATTATATCTATTTTTTTGGGTGTTAGATGAGGATTATGGTAAAATGAATCAAAAAATTCATAAGGTTACAGTGCTTGGGCATGAACCTTACATATGACTTATAATACTAGTATGAGATAGAGAATATGACCATGTTGCTTGAGTACCAAAAACAAGGCCATGCCATGCACATCATAAGTCTTCAAGATACCACTCTTAGAGTGGACATGAAAATCATAATGAAAAATGTTGTAGGTGGAGATAGGTGGAAAGATGTGGATATGGCCCACCTATACATTGAAAAATAGGCTAGTGAGGGGCTAAAGTATAACTGGGTACAATACTTCACTACTAAAATCATAAAGGATGTAGAAAAAGCCCATTAGGTACCCAACAAAAGGTTTTCATGGGGTGAATTTTTATTGTTGATGGTGTTTGATGAGATTGGTGTACCCAAATACACCTTTAGAGAGTTAAAATGGGAATACCTTCTTGAGAATAAATTACCCATAGAGAGGTATAAGACCTTCACCTGCCCTAGCCCAATCACTTCATTCCACAAAATAAAGATGAATTGATGGTATGATAGGATGAAATAATCCTTTGGGAATGAATGGCACATTCCAAAGGACTTACCTACATAGATTGGAGACCAAGCCAAGTTTGATTTTAAGCAACACTTTTCCCTTGCACACATATGAATAGCTCCCTCTAGAGAGTTATCTTCATGGCTTAAGTTTCCATATGATTTCATGGTGAAATATTTCATGAACATCATTAACTAGATATATGATGTGTAAACTTTGAATATAGATGCTAAAAAATTGATTCAGAGACTCACACCCTCTGTTAGCTATATGTATATCCTGGGAAGAAATCTTATAGTAAAAATATGGAGTCAGATATAATTGAAATAAAATTTTAACAAACTTTGGTGACAAATTCCATTCATTATTTATTCTATATGATAAAACCCAAGAATAAATCTCTAGGGAATGAGAACACAAAAAAGAGAGACTCCCTCTAGAACTGACATCAAAAGTAAAATCACCTTGGGAATGATGCAAAGACAAGTACCTATACAAAACCTTAAAAAAGGCAAACAAATATGCAAGTACCATTGAATAAGGATCCTCTAGCTTATCAACTTGAAGGCCTAGCATGAAAAACATAGACTATTCCCTTAGAATAGAAGATGAAAGTGCCTAAGGATGGTGACATGGAAGAGCATAGAGATATTATAAAAGGGACACCAAAAAGAGTCATTACATAAAAATAACAAGTCACTCTCGACTATGAAAAGACCACTTCACCAATGCAACATGAAGAGACCACCCTCAAGGAGGCACAAATAGAGATTGAAGATATATCTAGTGAAGAGAGGGATAGTTCTGAAACAAATTTAAGACTTAGTGGACTTGACATTATGGCTAATTACCAAGAGGAAGACATAGATGCTAAGATACTAGAGTGAGATCCCTCAAAGGATCATCCATGAAATAATAATCATCCATGCCTAGTACTAAAAGGGAATACCTGATAAACTACTATATATGTATTCTCATTTTTCATAATAAGATGCATCTAACCAAACCTAATGATAAATGCCATTTTCCTTGATCTGTATAATAAATAACACTAATTTGAGATGCCTTATGATAGCCTTATACTAGATCTAAAAGTGGTGGTGCTACTCGATACCCTTTGGGTACATCCATGGTATCTTACCTCTATATAGGCTAGTACAACACTCTTGAAATTAGAATTTGAGTTCATAAGGAAAAATGCATTTATAGAGTTTGACAAACAATGGGCCCAAAAGAAACACATCAAGATGGTGGTGATGTATAATAAATAGGTTGCTACTAAGACAAAGCTAGAGGAAGATATAGGTAATATTAAACACCAATTAGATGTGGAAATAACTACCAAGGTTAAAAAATTGAACATCTATAAGGTAATCTTGAGCCAAAAAATAACATTAGTGGATGGAGTCCCACTATCTAGTGAGGTAATAGATAAGTTGGAGACCTTGGTAGAACTACTTTTAAAATGATACAAAGAACACCTTGGGCCATGGGATGAGAAAATTTAGGTGATAGAGTAGTTTACAAAAGCCATGGAGGTGTGAAAGAGAGCCTTGCATAAAGTTGGAGATGATATTTCCATTTTAGATAGGGTTTTTGAGAATTTATCATGGCCCAAAAATATTTTGGAAACTTGGCTTCAGGTGGAAGAGCTTCAGTGATAATAGTTGGATAATAAATCCTTATTAATAAAATACCACTCAGAGCATGCCAAATAATTTAAAAATGTGGAGGCCATGATATAAATAATAAACATTTACAATCAAGAAATAAACTCAAACTTCATGGAACTCTGAGGATAGGTTATTGCCAAGGTCACTACACTTGAGGACTTTCATAAGGATGCTTATACATCCCTTGACCTTTTGGTAAATAAAGTAGGTGAGTGTCTCAACCAACCCAAGGAGAAAAAGAACCCAAAAGAGGCAATTGAAAAAATAAAAAATAAGCTACTAAACACCTTATCATATTAGGAAGATGTTAAGAATTAGATTGAGTAGGTTGGACACAAGTTTTTGGTGTAGATTGAGATCAATGATTAGTTTGGGATAGACTAATGGTGTAATGTGGGGTGATGTTGGACCCCAAATTTTAGCCAAGTCCTTTGGAATAATTGACATAGAAGAAGCTCGACATATAAGAGTCAAATCATAGAAGGTCATGGAGCAAGATTCAATGGTTTAGGAAGACCAAGTTAGATTAAATATGCATAATAAATGGATAACCTAAGAATGAAGGACTCAAAACACTAGTGGAAGACTTGAGGAGTAGACGGGAAGAAAGAAATGGTTAGGGAGTAATTCATAGGGATGAAAGAGACTAAGTTAAGCATGAATCTAGTACCATCCCACAAGAAGATAGGCTATTGGTGATGAGGTTTTAACACCAAGGAGAGAATATATGGGAAAAAACTCCCAGGTCCTTAGGAAATCAATGTAATTGGTCACCATGACTCAAGTGTGTTTATGACCATTGACAAGTCACTATGAGTGTGATTATGATTGTAACTACTCGATTAGGGAAAACCAAGTATAAATACCCTTAGATAGAACTTTTTAAGGTGGTTGACTATTTATGTGTTGATGTAGTTGAGGATAGTGTTGTGATATTGTTGTTATTGTATATAGATAAATAAGATTGAGAGTTATATGATTGAGTTTCACTATACACTTGAGTAATATTGAATCACTTATCATTATGATGAATGGAAACTATGTTACTTTAATGTTATTATTTTTATGATGGAAACAATGATGTTGGTTATCTTATATTTTTATATTCAGTTAACTAATTTTAAGTCCATAGTTAATTTTTGTTTCTTTTTCTAGATAATAATTGAGTAGTGTGTATGCATTTGAATGCCCTTATAAGTTAGTACACCCTTGCATGACAAAACCATTGGAAACCGGTCTTCATTGCATGATTTAGGTGATCATGTGAAAATTCATTCTTGCATGAAATGCCAATGTGGTATCACATTGGGTTTTTAGTCACTTTAACATGTACCTAAATAAATTTATGTTTAACTAGACAAAACAAACCCAACATGCCCCATCTTTGTATATAATCATCTGAACTTTGTATTGAAGAGAAATTTAAGAGTGATAACCAATAGTCTTAAAACATTATCATCACTCATGTTATGGTCTACTTTTTTAGCTAAAAACTTTGATTTTTTGATGAAAGGGTGAGTAGATTCATTAGGTAGTTGCTTAACATCAATGAAGTGGCTAAGTATATTTTCAAGAAGATTATTGTGTTAAAATTATTTAATTAGATCATTGACTAAATCCTCTGGTTTTAATATGTAATGTTGAGTGAGTTTATTATATCATTCTAAAGCATCTCTCAAGAATGTTTTACAATAATTTTAGTAGTAGAAAAAGTGTTAGTTTGGACCCATTTCTTATAGAGATTACCAAAATATTTAAAAAATATAGTGGGGTCCTTATTTACATCATATGTAATAGTTGGATAAATGTTTCAAATATTTATGGATACAATGATTGGAGCTAAATTTTCATTTTGAATATGTTGAAATATTTGTTTATGCATAAGATTTTGAGGGATGATATGCCCATTGGCATATATAAGAGGAGAAGGGAAGCTTTTATAATTTAGTTGAGCCATGTTGACTTGAGGTGGTCAACTAGCCATTTGTAATATATGAGATTGTATTTGCTTCATTTTATTATCATGAGTGATTTATATATTAGTCACTTATTAAAATATTTAATCAAGGAGTTGAGTAATATTAATGGGAGGAGTATGATTATTGGGTGGAGGAGGATTCCAAACATTGGTAGTAGGAGGAGGACTAGGGTGAGTAACTTAAATTGTATTCCATTGTGTTTTCATTAAGGATGAAAAATTTAAGTTGTATGATGTAGAAATTGGTTTGGAATTAGGAATAAATGAAGGAAGGAATTCAATAGTTTCATCTAAAGTGATAATATAAGTGAGTCTCTAATTTAAATCCTTGATTATGTAGTGTTCTTGACTAATTAAAAGCTAAAAAGAAGACATAATTATGAAATTATTAGGTTATTTGCATTATGTTAGCCACTTACTGAAGTAAGTCAGTCACTTACTAAATTATGTTATCCACTTACTGAATGAGGAAAAAATAGGCTAAAAGAAACTAGGTTATCTACCTATTGAACTAAGTTAGCCACCTAATGAACTGTGGAAAAAATAGGACAAAAAAAACTAGGTCAGCCAGGTCGACTTAGTTTGTTGGTAGGATAAACAAACACAAAACTAAGTGGGTTGGTTGAACTAATTGTCTATCTGATATTTTTTTAACAAAATTGAAAAAATAGAAAGAACATAATGGAAATATAGAGTTGTGATTAATTTTAATAAAAAAATAGGAACATGAAACTAAGAAAATTAACAAATTAGAAGTACTAAGCTGGTTAGAAGAAACCTCAACAAGGTCAACCAGGTTGACTTAGTTTACTAAGACTAAAAACTAAAATTTGTATAAAATGAACTATGTTGACAAGAACAACATAGTTGAAAGATGAAATTTATATAAATTAACTACATTGAACAACATGACATAATTGAATGCTGAAAGTTGCATAAATCAACTATGTCAACCAGTAGACATAGTTAAAAGTTGAAAGTTATAAAACTAAACTATATCAACCAGCATGACCTAGTTAAAGTTTGAAAGTTACATAAATAAACTACATTTACCAACATGACATAGTTAAAACCCATAAAGTGTAATATTTGAATAAGATCAACCAACTCAATCTTTTTAGATGGACTAAAGATTGAGATTCATATAAATTTAATAAGATCGACCAACTCGATCTTGTTAGCTGTGACTGAAAATTGAGTTTGTTAGAAAATGATTATGATTAACCAACTCAATTTTATTAGCTATGACTTAAAACCTATAGATATATAACAAAATTGGGTCAACCAATAGACTTAGTTGACTGTAGATCTAGAAATTGCACACATAGAATAAGACTAAGTTGAGCAATGTGACCTAGTTAATTGTAAATGAAAAATTTAAAATGTAAGGGTTAGATTCATGTTAGGTTCACCATATTACATGAAATAAATTAAGATATATCTATAGCTTATTCTAATTAATAAATCTAATATTAGATAAATTAATCAACTAACATATATTATAACACTATTTATATCAGGAACATGACAAAATTGGATTTGCCAAACCTAACTAAGGAAGCATGTATCACACAACACTAAAGGAGAGGGTTTAAAATCTTCTAAGAAAATAATAATATGTAATAAATATAAATAGGTATAGGGTGTGTGCATGAAGTTGGGGGGGGGACAAAAAATAGACATATTTTATGTTTAAACTGATTTGAACAATTCCATATACATGGTTTTAAAAAGTGTGTACGTGGTTTTAAAAAACATGTGCATGTTTTTTAAAATAACGTACATGATGTTATCACATAGGCTTGGTAATTACCAAGCTAGATTGAATACACATTTTTATGCTTGAAAACCATGTATGTAGTATTGATGACATAAATAATTTTTTTTGATGACTTCCATTTAGAATCAACATAAACTGTGAGAACACAAGAAAAGACCTAGATTCACATTTTTTAGAGACAAGTAAAGAACTCATAAACAATAATGACACACAAGAGGAAAGATATGAAAGTAGAGAAGGAGATTACAGAGATTGATACTTTGCATGTGCTTACGATGTTTAATGACACCCTCATTTAGCATACAATCCAAGTTTATCATACTGCTATTGGTGAGGGTGGACATGGGGAGGCTTCATCTAGTGTTATTTCTTGACTTCACCATTATGGTTCATATGGTTCTATATGCACTAGACCTAAGGAGGATGAGGAAAATTTAGTGTAACCTACTCATGGCATCTTTCTGGGGGCCTAGATGATATTGATATCAATGATGTGTTTCAATCATCTACATTTGGTTTGGACCCCTTACTTACAGCTTTCTAGGTATCTTGTATATTTTACATGTTGTAAATAAAATTATCAAGGACATGATAAATTTCAAATATTTGTACAATTTAAAGGGTAATAATAATTTTTTATAGAATGCTTAATAACTTATATGTACTATTTTATGTTGTAGGAGGATTATGGATGTTATACGATCACATATGTTCTTAATACTATGCCCATATACACATATACAAAGGTAAATTTTAAGGATTACTTAATTTTATGATTCATTACATATATGTACTTGTATATATATGATCATGTGACTAATAATGAAATTTCATTTGTTTATTTGATGGCCATGCTAGACACTCCACCATCTATTTAGGTGAGAGAAAATGTAGGAAATACTAATGCAATTTCATCTACACAACAACTAACCAACGTATGAGATTTATTTTAATGTTTAAGTGCAAATATGGATTAATGTTTTATAATTTTAATTTTTACTTGTGCAAATAACTAACACACAAAATAATTAACTATGCAGATTCCTATGGTGATGTCTTCTAGTCTTATTTAAATGATTAGTAGGTATGACATGGTACAAGACAATTTAATTTTTAAACTTAGCTATTATATTTCAATGATTTTGTTAGTTGATTTAAATGTTTATGAGCTAATTTTAAATCATTATTTTGTATATATATGTTTTTAGGGTCTTAATCTTGTTGGTTTTCCATTTCACACTCTTGTTTACTAGACTCAACCTATTATTGACCCTATTGAGCACTAGGAGAAAATTAACAGTCACCATTAGATCACAATAAGTGAATCTTTGAATAATTTTTATATCATTTGAAAAGTAACTTGTTAATTTTTTAAGTATCTTGTTTTAGTATGTAAAGTTTTTGATAATATTTGTATATGAACAGGTTGAGATACAAACGAGTTTTAAGTAGAATAGGACATTTAGTCATTCATCTCAGAGACCATACGAGCAAGGTATCTAATGGCCATTTTTGTCCCACATACCAAGATTTTGCCTAGATAGATTAGCTGAGTGTTTTCTTGATTATAATGGATGATCAAGTAATGATTTGAGTAAGCCTAGAAGAGCCAGACCGTCATCACACATCTTGCAGTAATGTACACATCAATATGGTTGCACATTTTATATATACACTTGAGAGGTTGACCAAAGCCAAAGGAATACATGGACATGATGTTATTCATGCCTAAATCATTATCTTTAAATTTTGTATCTTGATGAGCTTGTTATCTCAAGATATAGGTATTTAAAGTTGATCCAATAGAGAAAGACATGCACATAGATGTCAAGTTAAACTTTCATGAAATAACCATTTGAATTCAAATGTTCCAAGGATTAATGTGTAGATGACAAGTGTTAAAATATTGTTTAACTAGATCATAGATCAATGGCACATGTGTAGTCAATAAGTCAAAAAGTGCTTAGATCAAGATTAGTGGTTTACATTCAATCATATCAAAGATCCAATGATTCATGGTGACTAACAAAGTTAGTGGGCATAAATATATATATGGTGCATGTTTAATAATGTAATCAAAGATCACTAACAAATGGTGGGTCAAAAGGTTAGTGGATCCTAAAAGAAAATGTTTGGGTGACAAGTATCTCAAGCACATTAAACTCGAAGAAGATCTATGGCTCACATTCTTTCAAACATAGAAAGATCAATGATGTGAGTAAGGTCAAGAAGTCAATAGATCTCAACTCAAGCACGAGGCCACCAATTGTCTAAATTTGATAATACCAAATCAATAATTCAATGGTCAATAAACAAAGGTGAGACTAAGAAACTTCTCGTGGAGGTCGATGAAGTTATTTTTGACCCAAGCAAGCAAGTGCATAGGATTTGAGTTTGAAGATTATCCAAGTTGAACCAAAATGGATATTTTAGGGATCAAGCATCACCATTAGAGATCCATGGAGGTATAATATGTATTTTAGACCTAATATAGACAAAAGGGAGGCAATTTGTTATCAGAATGAGGTCAAACACCTGGAAAGATTCTACATTGACATAATGACTATAGGAAAACCAATAAATTAGATTGATTTTCAATCTATAGTAAGACCTATGATTAGATTTTTAATTAGGGGTAGATATATGGTAACATATAAATGTATCATCCTTTAAAATAATCATATCCTTGACAAGTAAGTACCTACCACTACTTAAAGTAGACATGGAAATGGCTTTATTAGGATCAAATATATGAGGATTTTGTCGTCATAATGAAACCAAGTTAAAGATGGAATGAAATATCAAAGCAAATGGATTTTGTGGTTTGATAAAGTAGTGGAGCATTAAATTATTTTTATAACTATAAAGATCTTTTCTTTAACCGACTTAGTCATGAATCATCATGTAAAACAAACCCTTGTCTTCTAGTGGATCTCTCATCTAATAAAAAAAGTTGAAAGGATTTTGGGACAAATATAGGATACCTTGTTGAGGAAGGATTAGTCCTTTTGACTCAAAGATGGTTCAAAATTCAATAAATGTAGTGGTAGTTCATTGACTGATTTTTTTATGCATGCTCCCTCTCTTCTCTCTTCCCCTTTTTTATATATCACCCATTCTTTCCCATTTATAAGGATGTTAATTTTAGGGAGTATCAAGGGAATCTTTGAGATATTTCAAGATATTATCCTCTTGATTAGGCTAAACCCTTTAAATTTTTTTAAGAACTACCTCTTGAAGCAATATAGACTTTATTTACCTATCTCTTACCTTAGATTAGTATTTAGTGAGCTGTACATGATGGCCTTATGAAGGAGATTATTCCATATCCATTGTACTCCTTATATTACTCTTATAAGGTGTTTTAAAGCTTTTTTCAAGTCTGAATTAGTGTTATTCCTAAACCTAGTCCATGAAACACTTATACACTAAGCTAGATTGTGAGGTTGTGTGAGCTAACATTATCTTCTACAGATCTATAATGGGTTTAAGATTATGGGAGTTTCTCATTTTTATTTGGTGTATCATATTTTAACTTTATTATGATCATTTTTCACTATAGTAACATTAGTTTAGGTGATCCATCAAGAAGAATTTGACCTTCTCCAGAGGTTTAGCCCCATCATAGGTTACCCACAACTTGGGGTTGTGCCAATATTGTGACCGAGAGTGGAAGAGCCTAAAGAACTCTTCTACAAGGGTGAAATTTCACATCATAATAGTTTTAGCATGCCCAATGGGAATTAATAAATTATTCAATGGTGAATATTTTTGATTTTCTCTTTATCCAATCAGCCTTTAGAGGCAAGTGTTTAAACATCAATGGCTACTCTGAGTATTCATTAACTAGTTTAAGCAACCTAAGTACCTAGTCATCATTATTTGGTATGCATCATCACTCTTTTGATCAATAATATTATTTTATAACTTAGCATCCTTAATATTAGATTAAAAATGGTTATGGTTTCACTTTAAGTGGCTCTCAAGATTTAGTGCATCAACCTTCTCAAGCTCAAGATGTCCCTAACTTTTACCTAAACTGATCCATTTTAAATTGGAAGAAAATGATCTTAAGATATCAAAGGTACATTTTAAAACTTAATACATAAAGGGGATATGGTCAAGATATACCTAATCATATCATTCATGATATGAGAAATGCATTACAACTAATGAAGGAAGAATGGACACCTATTGAGGGAGCAATTTGGAAAAACCTCTCAAGTGAGATGATGGATATAAGTGGTTACATTCAAAGCATTGATGATAAACTAAGAATCCTTGAAGAAAAGTAGGTCCAACTCCATCAACATTATGTATCTTCATATACACCACCTCAACCCTCATATATGCTACCCATTCTTCTCCAAAAGGCCATTTCAAGTGTCCCAAGTCTTTCATGCGTTCCTCAAACCTTCCCTTCTTAGAATTCAATCTAAGAGAGCCTTTAAAGAAATAATGAGACTGTTATAGAGAAGCCTATTGTTGAGACCCAATATTACACTTATCTTCCTCAAGAATTCTCTTGTATCTCATGCCAACCCTATTTTATCCTTATCTTCATGAATACCCTAACCAAATTCAAGAGAAGCTATTCTAAGAGAGTATAAATAGGCAAATCAAAGAGTTAGAACTGAAGATGAGGAAAGAGGAAGATAGTCAAAATCAAGAAGAGGTAACTATTTCTTATAAATTCCCCTCATAGAAGTTAATTTAGAAAGGTTTCTAGAAGGAAGAGGTGATAGTTAAAATAACCCAAGTACCAGTTTAAGAGCCACCAAAGAGATCACTCAAAGTGCCTAGCTAAAAGGATACTCTCATAAGCTACAAGCAAGGTGAACTTCTTCACCATCCCACCATCTCCCTATTAGAGAAAGAACATATTCTATAAAGGATAGAGGAGGAGCTTGTAGTCATAGGTAAAATTTAAGAGGACAATGCAAGTTTCTATGATGAGGAAATCATGATAGGAAACCCACTCCATTTAGAGGAGAAATTAGGTTTGGACGAACTGTTGTGGTAGGGATTTAACACTAATGAATTAGAGCCTAAAGGTAGTACTTATGCCTTCATATTTGAAGGGAGGTATATTCAAGATGCAATTGAGAGCAAAGGGGAACTTTGATTTATTCTAAGAACTTCCATTTGGTATGGGTAAAGATGTAGAAGAGGATCAAAACTAGGGACTAGAGGTTGGTTCACTTTAGGATGAATTATCATATGAAGGTAGCCCTAATAGATTGGAGCTGGAGGAAGGTAAATCAGAACTTGTGTAAGACAAATGTGTCTTTTTGAACCTTTATTGGTCAAATCAATAATTATTTATAGTTGAAAAAAAAAATCTTGAGTGAGGTTGATGAAGAAGACATCTCAAGTGCTCAGGTAATGTAGCTTGATGAGCTACCACTTTGTGTGATGGAGGAGGACCTTAAGGGTGAACAAAGCTTTTAATATGAGCATGTGCTTCAAGAAGAAAATACTAATCAACTTAAGACCAGATTTCATACACCAACAAGTGAAAGGTAATTGGAGCACTCATTTGATATCTTAGAAGTAGGTTGTTTTCCTTTTCAAAGAGACTATGATCTGATTGTGCTTGAGGAACATAATGATGGAGAAACAAAGTGCAAAAGTGAGGTAAAATCTGATTGCTCAACATTTGTATTGACAAGAGGATTTCCTATCAAGTACCTAGCTTGGTTGAAAGATGACAAGGAGGATCCATAACTTATTATTATTTAGATCACAAAGTTGAGCATAAATAAGAGCTAGATCAACTTGCCTATCCACTCGAAGATGCTTGTATGTCTAATCAATTAGATTGGATATGTGAGTTTATTTTTGTTATTATTCTTGGATAAGTATATCAATAATATGTTAAATATCCATCCCTTATCCATATTTTTTGGCTACCCTCAAACATCTAAAACATATTAGATTAATGAGAAAGGGTAGCTATTTTGTACAACTAGTCAATGGTTTTGTATAGGTTCCATTCTATTTGGTTAGTTTAGGGTAGATAGATTTTATGATTTACTCTAAGTACCTTGTGCATATTTACTTTCTATTATGTGTTCCCTTGAATAAATGGCTTGGGCATAAATGTTTTGTTTTGGTCCTTGTTATTTCAAGAGGAGTTTTCAAGAAAAGGTTAACCTTAGTCAATTTAGATTAGCTTATGACTCCATACCCAATAGATCAGACAAGGTAACTAGTCTAGGTTCTTAAGCATAGCAGGCATTCTTCCCAATTGATTCACTAAATATGTTGGCAATTTTTGGCACACATACCAAGATTTTTCTTGGATAGATCAGTTTAATAGTTTCGTAATTGAAATGGATGATCAAGAAATGACTTGAGCAATCCCAAAAGAGTTAGACTGTCATCACATGTCTTGTAAGAATGAATAGATCAGTCTAATTGCACATTTGATATATGCACTTGGGAGGTCAAAAAAATACAAATGAATGCATGGAAATGATGTTATTAATTCCTAAATCATGATATAAAAATTTCAAATATTGATGAGCTTGTTATCTCAAGATATAAGTCTTCAAAGTTGATCCAATAAAGTAAGACGTGCACATAGATATCAAGTAAAAGATTCATGAAATAACCATTTAAATTCAAATGTTAAAAGGATGAACTTGTGGATGACACATGTCAAAATATATATTGATCTTATAATAGATCAATGACATGTGGGTAATCAATAAGTCAAAAAGTACCTAGATCAAGATCAATGGTCTACGTTCAATCAGATCAAAGATCCAATGACACATAGTGGATGATAAATTTAGTGAGCCCAAATAGATCTATGATGTTAATTTAATAATGTCATAAAATTTCAATGGTTATTAGTGAGTTAAAAGGTTAGTGGATCCTAAAAGTAAATGTGTGGGTGACAAGTTTCTTAACTACATTAAACTAGCATAAGATCTATGGCTCATGTTCATTTAAACAGAGAAAAAACAATGGTGCAAGCAAGGTCAAGAAGTTAATAGAGATAAGATCAAGAAAAAGACCACCAAGTGTCTAAATTTAATAGTCTCAAATTAATAAGTTGATTGCAAATGAACAAAGGTGATCCCAAGAAACTTTTAGTGGAGGTTGATGAAGCTATTTTTGACCCATGCAAGTAAGTGCATAAGATTTGAGTTCAAAGATGATCCAGGTTGAAAAAGAATTAATATTTTAGGGATCAATAATTTACATTAGATCTCCATAGAGGTAGAATAGGTATTTTAGACCTAATATAGACAAAAGGGTGGTAACTTGTTGTTGAAGCAAGGGAAAACACTTGGCAAGCTTCTACATTGACATAATGACTATAGGAAAACCAATAAATTAGATTGGTTTTCAATCTATAGTAAGACCTATGCTTAGATTTTGAATTAGGGGAAGATATATGGTTATGAATAAATATATAATCCTTAGAAATAGTCATATACTTTACAAGTAAGTACCTATTATTGCTTAAAGTAGACATGGAGATGGCTCCATTAGGATCAAATATATGAGGACTTTCTCCTCATAATGAAACCAAGTGAAAGATGGTGTGAAAGTTAAAATCTAAGGGATTTTGTGGTTGGAAAAAGTAGTAGAGCATTAATTTCTTTTTTTAACCATAAAGATATTTTCTCCAATAGACTTAGTCATGACTCATCATGCAAAACAAACCCTTGTCTTCTAATAGATCTCTCAAGCAATGAGAAAAGCTTGAAGGCTATTGGGATAAATTTAGGCTAGATTTTGGAGGAAAGATTAGTCTTATTGACTCAAAGATGGTTGATAATTTCAGAAATTTAGTGGCATTTCATTGATTGATTTCTATATGCATGTTCTCTCTCTCTTCTCTCTTCCCCTTTTCTATACATCACCCATTCTTTCCCATATGTAAGGATGCTCATTTTTAGGAGTATCAAGGGACTCTTTGAGATATTTAAATATATTATCTTCTTTATTAGGATAAAACCTATCAAGAATTTTCAAGAACTACCTCTTGAAGAAATAAAGACCTTGTTTACCTATCTCTTGCCTTGGATCAATATTTAGTGAGTTGTGTATGATGGCCTGGTGAAGGATATTATTCCATGTCCATTATCCTCCTTATTTGTCTCTTTTAAGGTGTTTTAAATTTATTTTTAGGCATATATTAGTGTTTTGTCTAAACTTAGTCCATGAAACACTTATGCATTGAGCTAGATTGTGAGGTTGTGTGAGCTAGCATTATCTTCTATAGATCTAGTGTGGGTTAAATATTATGGGAGTTTCCCATTTTAATTTAGTTTATCACCTTTTAAATTTCTTAGGAGACATTTTCCCCTTTCTAAACCTTTTACATATAGTATCATTAGTTTAGGTGATCTATCAAGAGGAATATGACCTTCTCTGGAGGTTCAACCTTATCTTAAGTTACCCACAACCTAGGGTTGTCCCAATATTGTGAATGGGAGTGGAGGAACCTAAAGAAATCTTCCACAAGGGTGAAATCTCAAGTCATAAAAGTATCTAAGGAAGAGAATTATACAAGAAAGGCAAAGAGATATGAATTTTGATGATTAAGATCATATATTTAGACATTTTGTTGTATCATATATGGCTTAATGTATGGTTATTTGACATTGTATGCCTATACGACATTGACCTAAGATATTATATTATGTTCAAATTTTGTATGCCTTTATGTATTTTATGGATATTATATATATATATATATATATATATATATATATTGAAACATATCACCTTAAATATTACTTTGATTTTACCTTATGGATTTTGTTATAATTTATTAAATATTCTATTATGTTCACATTTTGTATTCCTTTATGACTTTTGTTGCCTAGAAAATATATATAAGGGACTCTTAACACCAATCTAATCCCCACTCTCTCACTCCCTCCCCACTATATTTTATAAACCAAACATAATTCACAAATTTAATACATAAAACTCTACCTATACTATGACACAAATGATGTAGATCATAAGAATAATAGTCTAGAGTAGTTTATATAATAATCTTTTAGAAGAGTTTATTTCATTTATTATGTTGATGGTTAAAATTGCTCTTGATCTTAATCAACAACAATGGGAAGTTTCAAGCTGTGGGATATTGCGGCTTGAAACAACCTCCAGATTTTAGAGAAGCTGGTCTCTTCTTTTGTATCAAGTGTGGGGGAAAAGGGATAGAAAATTAAATATAAATGCAAATGTAGGAAATGAAACCTAAATATGGTGATGTGCCTGAGTGTAATCTAATCCTAATCCTGAGCACAGTGAGACTATATGTAGGATTCATTCACATTTAAGAGCAAACAAGTGCATGATCAATGTAAAAGATTGAAACAATAGAAACAGAGGCTCACAACAGAGACTTATTTTGCTGAGATATAGAAGATGTCAACCAAGGCATAGGGTTGATTCTTCTTATAAGAATCTTCCAATCATATAAGAGGAACAAAAACATGTACAATTATGTAAACCTTCTGACTCAAGAAAATGAGACAATAGCAAATGACATTCCTAATCACAACTCTAGAAAATCTACAGTATAGACTAATTTTGCAAATGACACAGATAATATCAACAAAGGCATAGAGTTCAATCTTCTTAATTCATTCAACCACATAAAAGGCACATAAACATGCACAATTACATCAACTTTACAACTCAATAAAATGAGACAAAAGCAAATGATACTACTTGGTCACAAACTCTAGAAAATCTAAACTCTAAAAAGTCTCCCCTTTTGATAATGGTTCCCCTTATTTTATAGCCTAAGATGTCTCCTTCCATCATCATCTTTCCAACACAATTCTAATCCACCCTTAACTCACAAGGGACAAACAAACAATGCTTTTAATGCCTTGGATGTATCTTGGTCTTATTAAGAAGGGCCATGCTAGAGCAAGGCATTTGTTCTGACTATGGCATGTTGATTCACATCTAGTACCTCCTCTCATGCCTGAATTTCCTCATTCTATCACCTATTTAGCCGTGCAACTGTCCATTCTGCCTCTACTTATAGGGGACAAACAAATGGCCCTTTTAATGTTTTTAGGCTCCAAACAATCTACCTAGTGAACTATTCCATCTACCAGAAATAAATCCCACCAAGTTTCCGTCCATCTTGCTTTGCTGTAATAGATACATGAAACACTCTATTATGTTGAAATGGGAAAGGACACTTAGTCAATTTCCTAAAATTCTCCTTGTCACTTAGAAGGCATTAGAGAATGATACTTGGCACTTTCCACCTGATTTATCGAAGACACACAGATCTCTCCACTTCTCTTTAGCTATGATGTAGAATTATTCAGGGCACATATTAGGCTCCTCTGGATGGTGACACTTGGCAACCTCCACTATTCTTGAGAAGATACATGGAATCTTCTGCTTCTTTCAAGAATGGAGTGGAAAGGGCTCAGAAAGTGACATTTGGTGGTCTCCACTCATCTTCAACACTTAAAAAAAATGAAACAAATGACCTATTGCCTTCCGAAAGGGTACTTGACCCCTTTGGTCTTTGGGACACTCCCTTAAACTGCCTAATGAACCAAAATGGTTTAATGGTTCAACACTGCACACCATTTACATGTTAATCAAGGTATTGAACCAAAATCATTAAACTAAGGCATTGAACCAACTGTCCCTCAAATGTCAACACGTGGTGACTTCTACTTTCTTCTAAAAAATTAGTTTAGGGTCTTCCGTGACTGCCACCTGGCACTTTTCACTTCTTCCTGCTACTTAGCTTATTGAAAACCTTTTTTGAGAAATAGAATGAATGTGGGTGATGATACGAGATGTGGATGCTGGCACATGGCATGTTCTGCCTAGCTACTATTAGATACATGCCACGATCTATGACCCCCTTAAAAGTTATGAAAAGTGTCTTAGATAGCGCCAGTTGGCCGGCTCTGTGTTTCAAAAAGTGATACTTGGTGGCTTCTACTCAATTTCAACACTTAGGCAAAAAAAAGTGAATGAACTAAAAGGAAAATAGAGTCTGTGCTTTGTTTCATGACTTTGTCATCTTGGACCAGAGAATGTGAAAGCAAAATTTTGCGGTACACGACTAAAAGATAGATTGCAATGTAGAGTAAATTTTTACTCTATATATTCCACTAACTATATTTATATTAAGAACATGATTTGAATGTTTGGATTATTATCAAGGCATGGATGGAATATATAAGGCAACCAATTTCTACATTCTAATAATTATATATCTCCTTCTATTTTTATCTTTGTCAAGATTATGTTTTTAGTATTATAGACATGAATTATAATAATTATTTAAGAGACATGCACATAATTATTAATTATACCTCTTATATAAAAATAATTATCTAACATGCATCATTCTAATGAGAACATGTTTGAGAATTCCATCAAGAATGATTTGGCATATCACCAAAATTATTTTACCTAAGAAGCAATGTTTAAAGGCATAAAATGTAGTTTGAATTACTAGTGGTTTTAAATCCTTGGGAGAACACTTTTTAAAATTAAAATGTAGTATAATGTGACACTTAGATGATGTGTCATTCAATTATCATCTCCATTACCTATTACTATTATTTTCTAGACAGCTAATGGAGACATGAAACCTCTGGTCATATGAGGAAACGTAGGTTCAATCTTGAAATGATCCCATTTTTTAGTTGTGATAGCTATTATCATGTGAATATTACACCTATTTATTATTTGTGACAAATTTTATCACATTAATTCTTGTCACTACTATTTCACTTCATAAAGAGCCCATTTTAAACTATTTTCATGCTTATGGATGCTTGAGAAGGTATAAGAAACTTGCATTGTCCTGATGAATGCTCTAGTGATCATGAAACCTCTCTTAGACCTAAAAAAATAATGTTTTAGGCTTGTGTTTGGTCCTACCCAACCTTATAAAGTTCCTTATGGCATTTAATTAGCATGGAAACATTAAAAACTTGGTCACAAACCTATTACAAGCCTTAAAATCAAGGAAACCTTTCAAAATTTACATGTTGACTTGTAGGTGATTTGAGAGGATGTTTAAGACCATGGTAAAAGTTGTAGGTAAGTTAATTTAGAGATTAAACCCCTTTATATTAGTCATGTAATCTTTTAAAAAGTATGAAAATCTACAATGTCCTTATACATGCTTTAAACCCATCTAAAACCTTGGTAATAGGCCTGAAACCTTCAAAAAATGTTCTAAAATATTGAAAACCTACTTAAGATCATGGAGGAAACATGAATACATTAGTTTTGATCTTGTAGGAGGATTTTGAGGTTCTAAAAATATTTGGAGTCATTATCTACATAGTCAAGGGAGCCTGTCAAGGGAGCCTTCTAAGAAGCTTGAAGGTCTATAGGGTCTAAAAGAATGCTTGCAACCTATTTTGCAGACCTTACAAAGCCTTTGGGTGAGTGTTTGGGACTTGAAACCATGTTTCTCACCTGTAATAATAATTATTATTCTTGGATCATGTTTGAAATGTTTCTTAAGGCCTTGAAAACCCTATTTCAAACTTGTATTCTAGGTCTAGGAAGCTTTGAAATTATATGATTTATCTTCTTAATCAGTCCTAGAAATGTGAAACCTTACCTTTCAAGCCTTTAGTGCTTGAGAACAATGTTTGAAAATTTGATTGAAGCCTTGATAAACCTACTATATAAAGACCTTAATACTTATTTATGTTTTTTTGAATCTTGAGGAGTATCATTGAGGAAGATGAGTAGATAAGATATATAGGCTTTGGATGATATTATCTATATTGATGAATAAAGACATTTTTATCATGTATATAATGAAATGGATGCCATATTATTTATATTATATACATGATATTAAATATTCCCACCCCATATAGATCAATCAACTCTCTATAATGGTTGTAACATGTACATGAGTCTCCATATATTATATATATGATACAACCAGTCTTGTATAGAGCCAAAATAACTATATATAGGGGGTACCCAACCTTCATCTAACCTCTAAGACTATAAATATGGGGGTGGGGGCACCATGCATCTACCATATTATATAGGTAGGTCCCTCCCTACACACACACACACACACATATGGGGGTTAACCAATTATTTTATATAGATATGTGTCATTATTTGATTCACCAAAGGTTAGTTAGCTAGTTGAAGTCTCTAGTCCCTAGTCTCTAGTCTATGGTCATTGGCAGGTTGAGCACGAATGAATAGAATGATAAAAAATTACATATAGATAAAGTAGAGGGGACCTCCCCTCTCTATGTAAATGGGATAGAGTATAGGGGACCCCCACTCTCTATCTAAATGAGATAGAGTAGAGGGGCCTAACCTTTAGATTCTATATATAAAGAGTGTCATCTATAAATTAACTACCATATATAGATAAGGGGAACTTATAGAATGCCATCAGTCCCCCAAAACCCCTAACCTATATATCTATCTCTATCTTGAAGGTTTGAACACCATGAAAATATTCAAAATAATGTTGTAAACTATAGGTAGGTTTAGAAGCTTTGAAAATCCTGTACTAGCTTCTATATTCACCATGAAAAGGCCATGAAAATTCTTGATATGACCTTGAATAGGGTCTAAAATGTGTTGATATGACTTGAAGACATGATTAAAATGATGTCTATAGTTTTCATGAATGTTCTTTGGAGCTTGATACCTATGGAACATGTTAATATCACCATGAAAGTATTTAAACCATGTTTTAGGTCTTGTGAACCATGTATGAATGTTTTAGGAAACATGATTGGATATTTTAATCTTGGAAAAAATGGAAAACATCATGAAAAACATGAAAATTATGCTAAAAAAATTGGTGAGATTGACAATGTCTATATTTTAAAACCTGTAATCTTTTTAGCATGACACGTTAGATGCAAGAAACATGCAATAGTTTGAGAAAATATGGTTTGAAGAGGTTTTTTCCATGTTGGAAGAAATGAAGGAGTCCAAAATTAGGAAATATAGGAGGGAAATGAGGTCAAATATACTTTTTGAGCAAGATGTATAGATATACATTTTGCAATAATTTTGGTGCTAGGAAACATTGACAAGAAATGTTATCAACATTTAAGCTACATTTAGAGATCTCCACCTCTAGGGCCTCATGGTTGAAAATGGAATCTATATCACATTAGGGGTTTTGAATAACCTATATTAATATGTTATTTTCCTCTGAGTAATCCTTGTTAGGATATGAAGGACCCATTATGGCCTCAAGAAGGTCCTTCCCTCTATAGTAAAATTACACTTTTTAGGAAACTTTGGACACACATCAAACCAAATTTTCAATTCATATACATGAACTAAAATAACCATCACATGTGTGTAATACCTCTAGTTTTTCCCTAGAGCACTTATATTGAACATAAGAGATGAATCTATGGTTGACAATTCTATGACTAGTCCTAAAATGTTGCTTTTATGTAGTTAAGAGACATGTTCTTTGCCTCTAATAGACATTTATGCTTCTTACACATAAGTTTTCAAATACATCACTTATAAAATGTTAGGATATGAAAATTACATATTTTACCACCACCAAAACCTATGAATCTATGTGGATACATGTTTTTTTAACCATTTTAGTGTCAAAAAACATTAACAAGAAATGTCATCAACATTCAAGCCGTATTTAGAAATATTCACCTTCAGGGCCTCATAGATGAAAAATGGAATTTAAAACATGTTGGGGGTGATTAATAATCTATAGGACCAAGTTTTAGGCCTCTAAGTATGTCTGGTGAGGATACAAAACACCCATTTTGGCATCAAGAAGGTCCTTCCCTCTATGAGAAAATTATACTTTTTAAGGCAAACTTTGGACATGCATAAAAAAATAACATGTCATCTAAAAAAAATTAAAGAACCATAATGTGCATGTGAAATACCTATAATTTTATCATGAATCACTTAGATCAAACATAAGAGATGAATATGCGGTTGATGATTTTGTGATCAGTCTTGGAATGCTACTTTTATGTAGTTAAGAGATAGGTTATTTACCTCTAGTAGACATTTCTAATTCTAGGACCTCCATTCATAAATTCACAACTTCAGACATGTTTATATATGTAAATTACATATGTTCCCACCAATATAACCTTTAAATCCATAAAAATACATGTTTTTGTAATAATTTTGGCATCAAGAAACATTGACAAGAAATATTGTCAACATTCAATCCACAACTAGATATCTCCACTTTCAGGGCTTCATGGATAAAAAATAGAATCAAAAACACATTGGGGGTGTTGAAAAATCTCCAATTATAATTTATTTTCCTCTGGGTATGCCATGTTAGGAGATGAAACACTTATTTTGGCCTCAAGAAGGTCTTTCCCTCTATAGTAAAATTGTATTTTTTAAGGAAAACTTTGGACATGTGTCAAACGGAGACCATAAGTCATATACACAAACTGAAAGAACTATCATGTGTATGTTAAATCCCTATATTTATTCCTTGGATCACTTTGATTTAAAATAATGTATGAATTCATGGATGACAATTCTATGATCAGTCTTGAAATGTTAATTTTATGTAGATAAAAGATAGGTTCTTTACCTCCACTAGGCATTTCCACTTTTGAGACATCCATTTGAAAATTATTAACTTATAATACATTAGGATATACAAATTACATATTTTCCCACCACCATGACCTATGAATCCATGTGAATTCATGTTTTTTCAATAATTCTGGCATTAGGAAACATTGACAAGAAATGTTATCAACATTCAATATGCAGCTAGAGATATCCATCTCTAGGGCCTTATGGCTAAAAAATATCATAGATTCCATGTCATTTGTGTTGAATAACCTATAAGACCATGTTTTTCCCCTCTAGGAATGCTTGTTTAAGAGATAAAGCATACATTATGGCCTCAAGAAGGTCCTTCCCTCTATGGTAAAATTACACTTTTTAAGGAAAACTTTGGAGACCTATCAAACAAAAAATGTAATTCATCTAGATGAACTAAAATAACCATCACATGTATGTGTAATAATTATAATTTCACCCTAGATCACTTGTATCTAACATAAGATATGAATCCATGAATGATGATTATGTGATCCATCCCAAAATGCCAATTTTATGTATTTAAGAGACAAGTTACTTACCTCTAGTAGAAATTTCCACTTCCAAGACCTCAATTTGAAAATATGTCACTTCAAAAAAATTTGGTAATGTAAATTACATATGTTACCACCACCATGAACTATTAATCCATTCATATATGCATTTTTAAAATAATTTTAACATCAATAAACATGACAATAAATTTTGTCAACATTTAATCTATTAATGGATATCTCCACCTTTGGGGTCTCATGGTTGAAAATGGAATCTCCACCATGTTTGGTATGCTTTATTAGGATATGGAACACTTGTTCTAGCCTTAAAAAGGTCCTTACCTTTATGGTAAAATTACATTTTAAAAGGAAAACTTTAGACATGCATAAAAAAAAACTATAAGTCATAAAAAATAACCAAAAAAACCATCACATTAATGTGTAATCCATATAATTACACCCTATATCAATTTAATTGAACATACGAGATGAATCCATGGCTGACGATTCTATAATTAGTACTAAAATGCTACTTTATGTAGTTGAGAGATATGTTCTTTGACTCTAATAGACATTTCCACTTATATAACCTTAATTTAAAATTACATCACTTAAAAAACATTGGTATATGAAAATTACATATGTCCCCACCACCATGACATTTTTAATCCACATGGAGACACATTTTTGCAACATTTCTAGCATCAAATTTTTTGACAAGAAATGTTGTCAACATTCAAGTTGTAGCTGGAGATCTCCACTTCTAGGGCCTCATGGATGAAAAATGGTATTTAAACCATGTTAGGGGTGCTTAATAACATATATAAACACTTTATTAGCATTTGAGTATGACTGATTAGGAGAAAGAGCACACGTTTCAGCCTCAAGAAAGTCCTTCCCTTTATGATAAAATTACACTTTTTAAGGCAAAATTTGGACACACATCAAATGAAAAATTTAAGTTGTATACATGAACCAAAAGAACCATAATGTGTGTGTGAAATCCCTCTACTTTCACCCCAGATCACTTAGATCTAACATAAGAGACAAATATGTGGCTGATGATTCCATGATCAGTGTTGAAATGTTACTTTTATGTAGTTAAGAGATAGGTTCTTTGCCTCTAATAGAAATTTACACATTTAAGACCTCAATTTGGAAATATATCACTTATAACACATCAGCATATGAAAATTACATGTTTTCCCAACACCATAACCTATGAATCCATGTGGATACATAGTTTTACAATAATTTTGGAGTCATGAACCATTGATAAGAAATGTTATCAACATTCGAGCTACAACTAGAGATATTCACCTTTGGAGCCTTGTCACCAAAAAATGGAATTTATAAAATGTCAAGGGTGTTTAATAAACTTTAATACCAAGTTATTGGCCTCTGGGTATGCCTAGTTAGGAGATGGAGCACCCATTTTTATCCTCAAGAAAGTCTTTCCCTTTATGGGAACATTATACTTTTTTAGGAAAAATTTGGACACATGTCAAAATAAAATTATAATTTATATACATAAAATAAAAGAACCATAAAATTCATGTGAAATACTTATAATTTCACTCCAAAACACTTGGATATAACATAAGATATGAATCCATGGTTGATGATTCCATGATCAGTCCTGAAATGCTACTTTTATGTTGTTAAGAGAGAAGTTCTTTGCCTCTAGTAGACATTTAAAATTTTTGGAAATATATTTGAAAATAAATAACTTATAAAACATTATGACATGAAAATTACATATGTTCCCACCACAACAACCTTTGATTCCATGCAAATATGCATTTTTGAAATAATTCAGGCATGAGGTAACATTGATAAGAGATGTTGTTAACATTCAAGATATAGCTAGAGATCTCCATATCTAAGGAATCATGGATGAAAATTGGAATTTAAACCATGTAAATGGTTCCAAATAAACTCTATTTATAAGTTATTGGAATTTGGGTATGCCCGGATAGGAGATGGAACACCCATTTTGGCATCAAGAAAGTCCTTCCCTCTACGGTAAAATTGCACTTTTTAGACAAACTTTGGACACATGTCAAACAAAAATTTTAATTAATCTAAAAAAAAAAACACCACGTGCATGTGTAATATATAAATTTAATGTAAAATAAAAGATGAATCTATGGCTGATGATTTCATGATTAGTCCTGAAATGCTACTTATATGCAGTTAAGAGAGGTTCTTTGCCTCTAGTAGATATTTTCACTTCTAAGACCTCTGTTTATAAATCCATCACTTCCAAAACATTGAGATATGAAAATTAAATATTTTACCACTAAAAAAACATTTGAATCCATATGGATATATGTTTTTTTCAACAATTTTGGCATCAAGAAGCATTGATAAGAACTATTGTCAACATTCAAGTTGTAGTTAGAGATCTCCACCTTTGGGGCCTCATGGATGAAAAATAAAATAACCATCATGTAAATGGTATTGAATAAAATTTAGTAACATGTTAATATCCTTTGGTTACACTTTATTAGGAGACAAAACACCTATTCTAGCCTAAGAAGGTCCTTCCCTCTATGGTAAAATTACACTTTTTAAGGCAAACTTTGGACACACATCAAACAAAACCTGTAAGTCATCTACACAAATAAAAAGAACCATAATGTGAATTTACAATAAAAATAATTTCACCAAAAATAAATTATATCAAACATAATATCTTAATCTATGGTTGGTGATTCTATGATTAATCTTGAAATGTTACTTTTATGTAGTTAAGAGATAGGTTATTTGCCTCCAGTAGACATTTCTACTTTTGGGACCTCTATTTTTAAATCCATCACTTCAAACACATTAAGATATAAAAATTAAATATTTTCCCACCACTAATACCTATTAATCCATAAGGATACACATTTTTACAAAAATTCTAGTGTGAGGAAACATTGACAAGAAATGTTGTCAACATTCAAGATGCAACTAGAGATATCCATCTCTAGGGCCTCATGCCTAAAAAATGGCATCAATACCACATAAAAGTGATGAATAACCTTTATTACCAATTTATTATCCTCAAATTATGCATACTTAGGAGATATAGAACTTGTTATAGCCTTAAGAAGGTCCTTCCCTCTGTAGTAAAATTACACTTTTGAGGCAAACTTTGGACATGCATCAAACAAAAACTGTAAGTCATATACATGAAATGAAAGAACCATCATGTGATTTTGGAATCACTATAATTTTAATTTGGATAATTTTTATTTAAAATAATATATTAATTTGTGCACGATGGTTCTGTGATCAATCCTCAAAGACTACTTTTATGTAGTTAAGAGATAGGTTCTTTGCCTCTAATAGACATTTCCACTTCAGGACCTCCATTTACAAATATGTCACTACCAACATGTTAGGATATGAAAATTACATGTTTTAACAACACAATGACCTATAAATTAACATGGACACACATTTTTGAAATAATTTTGGTGTTAGGAAACATTGACAAGAAATGTTGTCAACATTTGAGATGTAACTAGAGATATCCACCTCTAGGGCATTATGGCTAAAATATAGCATCACCAACATGTAATAGGTGTTGAATAGACTATAATAACATGTTATTTGCCTCTAGGTATGATAATTTAAGAGAAGAATCACCTGTTCTAATCCTTTACTCTAGGGTAAAATCTCTAGTCCTTTACATGAACTGAAAGCTTCTCTTATCTTCTAGAATATGGAATTCTCTACTAATGGTGCCAACGACGTGAAGGTGGAAGTTTTTTTGGCACAAATAACCTACCAAAAATATGTTAGTATGTAATTAAATTAAAATTTATATGTACTACCTAAGAAATAAATAAAATTTGATAAAACTAAACACATTTACATTTATAAACTCAACATACCTTAGGAGTTCAATCCAAGGAAGCACGAGGATTGAATCTAATATTGATGTAGAAAGAATTTATTCATGGTAAAATTTAAAAACCTTAAATATATTCCTATTTAGTGTCTTATCCCCATATTGATACAATTGAACATTTGTTGTAAGAACCAAATTTGAATAATGGAGTATCTTCCTATGTATTTCATAATCTTCAGACAACTATACATCTAAATTTTTGATAGGATATCATTGAATAAAATTTATAGTAACTACCACATACATAATGGGATAGTAAATTTTTTCCCCATCTGTGACTACATAAGTCAATTTATTTTTTCTTCTACACTCTGGCACATTTTTCCATCCACTCTTCATTATCCTCATTTTTAATAACTGTATAAACATGCTCCATATATCAAAACAAAAATGATTTGATAATGATTTGTTGATGTATATATATATATATATATATATATATATATAATTTAGTTCATAACACATGTTTTTTAATTTAATTTCATATATAATTTAAATGTAAAAATTCATCTCCTACCTAGTTGTACTAGATTAGATACATGGTCAAAGTAATATGATGATTTAATATATGTAAGATGTAATAATGGTGGAACATGATATGTTTCAATTGACTTATAGGTCTATATATCCATTCATCCACCCACTCTTGTGACTCACACTCATTCTAACCAATTTCCATGCATGCAAAATAAAAACATGCCATTTGCCTCATATGAACTATCTATAATTTGAGATAAGAATTGAGTAGAACTCACTTAATCCTGTTACTATCATACAATATTCATATCTTTCCAATTTTTCTTCCTCCATAAACTAGAAATATCTATGAACACTAGAGTTTTATTTAGAACCACGGGCTATTTTCTCATTACATCATTCAACTATGTTTTTTTCATCTGTCAAATCAACAACATCTTCCAACTTCAAATCCTTTCTTTTATTTATTATTTTGATACATTATCCTACACCTTCATGCTCCTATTGTCCATGGCCTGCTTTAATGAAACTCAAAATATGTTGTACAACAATGGTCAATGCTTCTTGCTCAAATAGTAGAACATCCATACATTCTTAAATTATGATGTGCAATTATCTAACAAAATATAATGTTGATTGAAAGTAATGTTTATTTCACTAAAATTAACATAGAACATATGAAAACAACCTTATATATACTATGTATAAAATTGGTATTCCCTTTATTTTTTATGATCATGCTTTGTACTATCAAGTGCATGCATGAATGCTATATGCACAAAAATGGAAACCTGTACTGAATTGTATATTATGATTGAATCTCTATTTATATTTATAATGTTTAATTTTATCCAAAATCAACTATTGAAATGATAGTATGAAGTGGGAATGTGTCCTTTCTTAACTTGAATTATTCACTTAGATATTGAGATCTATGTGTGTGCCTTGCATACTCATAAACAATTTCCTCCCTGAATTTGAGTATAAATTCAAAAAACATGTATTTATTATATAATAAGATTTAAAATTTTATATTCATTTACATATTTTAATTGATATTTCATAGATTATAATTACTAAAGACAACTAATTCTTGTCCATTTCTATGTGTACTCTCCTCATGGGTAAATTTTTTCAATTTTGCCAATCCACCATAAATGCTATAAGTTCCATTTAAACATGCTTTGTCATAAAAGAATTATCCATTTGGTCTTTCAAAAAAATTGGTTGGAATAAATTACCATTTATATTTTGGTGGAGATTCCATTTCACTCTCCTATAAAATGTTATTAGTATGAAAATTATAATGAACATGATGAAAAACATCATAATGCATCAAAAAATCAACATGTTGCCTACAACAAGAATTTGTTCATGTGTGATTGATTTTCACATAAAAGGGGTTATCCATTTCAAAATATCTTTGACTAATATAAATGTATAGATATTTTTGAACAAATTTAGAGTATAATTGAGTTTGAGGCATATCCAAAAAATGTTTCAAATTTGGTTCATGGTTATGCAAACCAACTCTTTTTTACAATACATATCTTATATTAGGTGATACTCTTGTGCTATCTTTCCAAAATTGTGTAAGTAAATATTTTAGGGAATTCTCTATAGTCTTGTATTTCCATAAGAATCTACCGAAGAATGCCCACAAGTCATTGGTATCAGTAACATCAAGTCTTCTACATCTCCAAATTCATTTCATTAGTGTTTTTATATTTATGTTCAATGCTCTACTTATTTATCTAATCAAGCATTTATTCCTTGTTTGATAAAATACAAGTTATAATAAGGTGTCAGGCAGTGTTACCATCTTTGGTGAATTTCTTCACACCTACTTTATAGTTTACATTATGTACATTTTTAATAAGTGCCTTGTTTTGACAATTAATATTATATGTTATTAGTCCTAGGGTGTTCATTATAGGTATTATCTTATGAAATTTCATCAATTTAACAAATAATTGACACCTTTGAGATTCATTTAATTTATCAAAGTGGCAGTCCCAAATTATTTCAAGTTTTCTTCTCATATGGTGGTTAGACATTTTTTTATGCATTGGTTTTAAAATGTTTTCATAAATTTCAATTAAATACATGGGACTTATTTTAAAAATCCTTGAAGGTGTTCTTAGTGCTAAAATTGGCTGATTTGGTGTTTCCATATTATTATCTTCATTAGTAGTTTCTTCATTGAATGGTGTTACCATATTATTTTCTTCATTAGTAGTTTCTTCATTAAATGATGTTCCCATATTGTTTTATTCATTATTAATTTATCCAATAAGTGTTTCCATGCAATTTTATTCATTGTTAGAGGGTAAATCATCATGCATATTATCATCATCACCAAAATAAAAAATCATAATATTTGAATTTTGACTTGCATTATAATTTGGCATACTATAGAATTGTCAATCATAATTTAAAAATTTGGTATACTATCATAATTCATTTCATAATTATTTATGACATTAAATTCATTAGGGATATTTGACTTACTTGCATGAATTATTTACATTATATGCCTTTACTTTTCTCTCATCAATTCTAATTCCTCCACCATTTTATGCTTTAACTTATTCTTCCCACTAATATGATTTTAGTCACCCATGATTATATAGATTTATGAACATTAGAGGGTGGGGACAATGATCAAACTATTAAAAAATAGACCTACGTGTTATGCAGTACCAAGTGAGGGAAATGATCAAACTATTAAAAAATAGACTTGAACTATGTATTCAACCATGATTAGACAGTTATCTAATATTGAGGGTGGTGATAGTGATGAAATCATTAAAAAATAGACATGCATTGTGTAGTATCAATTGGGGACAATGATCAAATTATTAAAAAATAGACCTATAATATGTAGTCAACCATGATTATATAAAAATTTACATACTTATTAGGGTGGGTATAGTGATCTAATTATTAAAAATGGACTTTCACTATGTAGAACAAAATAAAGTATAGTATGTATGGGATATAAGTCTCAATCCAAAAAAAAGACGTTGACCTACTATACTTTTTTACTATTTTACTACCCATAAGACCACACACATGCTAAAACAACTTACAAATTAAAACCACATATGCATTATTTGATGTGTATATTACTTGTAAAATTTATCCTAAACATAAAACCTAAACACTAAAACCTTAAAATCTAAACTCTAAAAACTAAACAAATTAGGTTTATAAGCTTCAATTTGGCCCAAATCATATCATTGATTTCCCTAGTTGACTAATGGGTTTAATATATGATGACATTGTTAGGGTGTGGAGCTAAAAGCTTCACCAAGGAGCAGACTTTAAACAGGTTCAGGTCTACATAGACACCAGCGTCGGTCAGGAGCGACCGATGTTGGTCAGTTGTAGTTGCAGAGGCACCGATGTCGACAGTGGGTCGGCCGGCGACGGTCACAGGCAAACAGGCAAGAACCGACGTCGGTTACCTGTGTGTCCAGAAAGCGATTTTTGAGGACAGAAGCGAGTGTTTGCATGATGAGTTTGAGTTTTAGTCTCAAGCTCACGTCTCTATTATTAACAATACTATTTTTAGAGCCCTTGTTTAAGAGGCTTAACTGTTTGTTGTAAGAGCATGCTCAAGTTTCCTATTTCTATATGTAGGAAAGATCTTCTTAGCTTAGTATGTTGAATGTGTGAGTATGAGTAGAACATTGTGAATGTTTGAAGGACAGTACTGAGTTGCATCAATCCAGGTTGTTGGATTTGAGTGTAATTGAGAGAGAGCTCTTGAGGAATAGAGATCTAGTGAGAGATCTTGTGTGAATCTGAGAGAGGTGTGGAAGAACGAAGTTTCTTCAATTGTATTTCTATTGTAAAGAGTTTTAATACAAGTTTTTAGGGTGTTTTCTTGTATCTCTTATTCTGTGCTATTTATCATTCTAGTTACTTATCTATCTGATTTATTTCCACATTTATTGCTTTCACAAGTGTAATCCATTGTTGGTTGATCCCCAACAAGTGGTATCAGAGCTCAGGTTCACTAACAGGTGGTTCAGATCTGTGTAGTGTGTTTGGATTACAGGTTGCTCACAGGGGTTTCTGCAGGGATTTCTGTTTGAGTGGGAGAAGCAATGGCAGAAGAAAGTAAATTGAGAATGGAAAAGTTTAATGGCAAGAACTATCAACATTGGAGAATGCAGATAGAGGACTATCTGTATCAGAAAGATCTTTACTTACCGTTAGGTGGGATTGCAAAGAAGCCCAAGGACATGGAGGATGAAGAATGGGAAGTTCTTGACAGAAAGGCTCTGGGGTCTATAAGACTGAGTCTGGCCTCCACTGTGATATTTAATTTGTCACAGGCAAAAACAATGGTAGAGTTAATGACTACATTAGCAAATTTGTATGAAAAACCCTCTGCTTCTAATAAGGTATATCTTATGAAGCAGTTATTTAATTTGCATATGCAAGAAGGTGGATCTGTTTCTAATCACCTGAATGATTTCCATGGTATTGTTAATCAGTTAAGTTCAGTCAATATTGTATTTGAAGATGAAATAAAAGCTCTTTTAATATTATGTTCTTTTCCTGAAAGCTGGCATGGCTTGGTAATGGCAGTTTTTAATATTACTTCTGCTTCGAATATTTTGAAAGTAGAGGATGTTGTTAGTGTTATCTTGAATGAGGAAATTCGCAGGAAAAGCACAAAAGAGACATCTGGGAATTCTTTAAATCTCAAGAGCAGGGGAAGGCAAAAAGAAAGGAGCAAGAGGAGATCAAGATCTAAGTCTAAGGGAAGAGGCAGATCCAAATCCAGGAATGGCAGAAGGCCACAATGCTGGAACTGTGGAAAGTTGGGGCACATAAGCAGAGATTGTTGGTCAAAGCCTAAGGAGGAGAATCGGCATGAAGGAAAGGAAGAGATAAAGGTTGCAGGTATTTCACAGGATGCTCTTATTTTCTCTTTGCATAATAATATAGAATCTTGGGTATTAGATTCTGGTGCATCTTTCCATGCTACCCCTAACAGAGAATATTTTAGTGACTGTATCCATGGAGATTTTGGAATAGTGTACTTAGGGGATGATGAGCCTTGTAAGATTATTGGCAAAGGTAAAGTGCAGCTAAAGATGTAGAACGACAACACATGGGTGTTGAGAGATGTGATGCATATTCCTAGTTTGAAGAGAAATTTGATTTCTATAGGTAAGCTAGGTGATGAGGGTTGTACAGTAACTCTCACAGCAGATTCTTAGAAAGTGACCAAGGGTGCACTTGTTATGGCCAGAGGTAAGAGAGAAGGTACTCTCTATTTGTGTAATTGTGTTACTAACAAATCTCCTTCTGTGTTATCTACTTCAGATGTGGATGCTAAATTGTGGCACTCAAGGCTTGGCCACATGAGTGAGAAGGGGATGTCAATTCTTAAGTCTAAAGGTATGCTTTCAGATTTGAAAAGTATGGATCTAGAATTTTTTGAGCATTGTGTATTTGGAAAACAGAAAAGGGTTAGTTTTCTCAAGACTGGGTCTACTAAGAAAAGGTAGAAGTTGCAGCTTGTTCACACAGACGTGTGGGGACCGGCTCAGGTAGCCTCTATTGGCGAATCACGGTACTATGTTACATTCATAGATGATGCTACAAGGAAGGTATGGATTTACTGTATTAAAAAGAAATTTGATGTTTTTGAGACTTTTAAGATTTGGAAAGCTATGGTTGAGAATGAGATAGGCAGAAGATTGAAGTGCTTGAGATTTGATAATGGCAGTGAGTTCTGCAGCCTTAAGTTCAAATTGTATTGTTATACACATGGAATCCATAGGCAAAGGATGGTTATAAGGACACCTCAGCATAATGGAATTGCTGAAAGGATGAATAGAACTATCATGGAGCGTGCAAGATGTATGAGATTGCATGCTGGGTTGCCCTTAGAGTTTTGGGCAGAAGCAGTTGACACCGCAGTGTACCTGATTAATAGAGGACCCTCTACAGCTCTAAATGGTGGAATTCTAGAAGAGGCATGGATAGGTAAAAAGGTAGATCTCTCATATCTAAGTTTTTGGTTGTGAAGCCTTTGTGCATGTAGATAAGGAAAATAGAAAGAAGCTTGATGCTAAGTCTATGAGGTGCACATTTATTGGCTATGGCTCAGATGATTTTGGTTTCAGATTTTGGAATTTAGGAACTAACAAGGTAATTAGGAGCCATGATGTTGTTTTCAATGAAAGAGTGATGTACAGTGATCAGATAAGGAAGCTAGATCAATCTGGGCAAAGCAATGGAGAATTGGACGACATTATGGTCCAAAATGAGCTCGCGGGAAAGAGAAATAATCACTTATAGGAAAATACAGAGACCGACGTCGACAGGTTAGGAATCGGCGTCAGCAGTACAGAAACCAATGTCGGTCATACAGAGACCGACGTCGGCAGACCAGGAACCGACGTCGGCCAGGAAGAACTGGCATTGGCCAGTAACAGGTCTACAGGTGGCCAAGGTCGGTCACTATCAGAAAATTTGGGTGGACAGCATGTTGAGAGCGAGTCTAAAATGCCCATCAAGAGGTCTAAAAGGGTGAGTAAGCCTCCAATTAGATATTCTCCTTCTTTATATTATTTATTGCTAACCGATGGTGGAGAACCAGAGAGTTTTGAAGAAGCATTACATGTGGAGTCTAGGAGTAAGTGGGAGCGTGGCATGGTTGAGGAGATGGAGTCCTTAAGAGAGACCAAACATGGGATTTGGTTGAGTTGCCAGCTGGTAAGAGAACACTGAAGAATAGATGGACCTACAGGTTGAAGGAAGGTGAGGATGGATAGATGAGATATAAGGCCAGATTGGTAGTGAAAGGATTTACACAAAAACTAGGTATTGACTTTGGTGAGATTTTTTCTCCTGTTGTTAAGATGACTTCTATACGGGTTGTATTGTCTTTGGTTGATTTTGAGGATTTGCATCTTGAGCAGCTAGATGTTAAGACAACATTTCTTCATGGAGATTTGGATGAGGAAATTTACATGGAATAGCCAGAAGGATTTGAGGTCAAGGGTAAGGAGAAGTTAGTGTGCAGGTTGAAGAAAAGCTTGTATGGCCTCAAGCAAGCTCCGAGGCAATGGTACTTGAAATTTGACAGGTTTATGACTGAGCATGGCTTACAGTAGATGTCAATCTGACCATTGTGTATATTTTAAGAGATTTGATAATGGTAGATATATTATTCTATTGTTGTATGTAGATGATATTCTGGTTGCAGGATCTCACATGCAGGATATCTCTGAGCTTAAGGTGAAATTAGCTCAAATGTTTGCTATGAAGGATTTGGGAGCAGCAAAGAAAATCCTTGGCATGAGCATTAAGAGAGACAGGAAAAATCACAGGTTGATATTGTCTCAGGAGGATTATGTGGACAAGGTGTTGAAATGGTTCAATATGTAGGATGCTAAACCGGTAAGCACACCTTTGGCTAGACATTTTAAGTTGAGTAAAGAACAATGTCCTAATTCACATGATGAGGTAGAGTACATGAGTAAGGTTCCATATTCTTTCACAGTAGGGAGTTTGATGTATGCAATGGTGTGTACTAGACCGGATATTGCCCAAGCAGTGGGAGTAGTAAGTAAGTATATGGCCAATCCAGGTAAGGAACATTGGAAAGCAGTTCAATGGATCCTTAGATATCTGAGAGGAACCAGCAGTAGACACTTATGCTATGGAGGTTTAGATACTTCTCTACATGGTTATGTAGATTCAGATATGGCAGGTGATTTGGATGGCAGGAGGAGCACTACAGGTTATGTTTTTACTGTAGGTGGAATGGCGGTTAGCTGGATATCAAAGTTGCAAAAGGTTGTTGCCTTGTCAACTACAGAAGCAGAGTATATTGCAGCTACAGAAGCTAGCAAGGAGATGATATGGATGACACGATTCATGGAAGAGCTTAGAAGGGAGCATGGGAGTTGCAGATTGTATAGTGATAGTCAGAGTGCAATCCATTTGGCTAAGAATTCAGCCTTTCACTCAAGAACCAAGCACATACAGCTAAGGTACCACTTCATACGGCAGGTATTGGAAGATGGTGAGTTGAAGCTGGAGAAGATCCATACAGACAAGAATCCTACTGATATGCTAACAAAGCCAGTTACTAAGGAGAAGTTGAATCTTCATTCAACTTCTATTGGTCTTCATGATTGAGTTGAAGATGGAGGAGCTAGAAGATGTTGCTGTACAAGTACTGGTGCAGCTATTTATCTCCAAGTGGGAGATTGTTAGGGTATGGAGCTAAAAGCTTCACCAAGGAGCAGACTTTAAACAGGGTCGAGTCTACACAGACATCGGCGTTGGTCAGGAGTGATCGATGTCGGTCAGTTGCAGTTGCAGAGGCACCGACGTCGGCAGTGGGTTGGCCGGTGATGGTCACAGGCGAACAGGCAGGAACCGACGTCGATTACCTGTGTGTCCAGAAAGCGATTTTTGAGGACAGAAGTGAGTGTTTGCATGATGAGTTTGAGTTTTAGTCTCAAGCTCGCGTCTCTATTATTAGCAATACTATTTTTAGAGCCCTTGTTCAAGAGGCTTAACTATTTGTTGTAAGAGCATGCTCAAGTTTCCTATTTCTATATGTAGGAAAGATCTTCTTAGCTTAGTATGTTGAATGTGTGAGTATGAGTAGAACATTGTGAATGTTTGAAGGACAGTACTGAGTTGCATCAATCCAGGTTGTTGGATTTGAGTGTACTTGAGAGAGAGCTCTTGAGGAATAGAGATCTAGTGAGAGATCTTGTGTGCATCTGAGAGAGGTGTGGAAGAATGAAGTTTCTTCAATTGTATTCCTATTGTAAAGAGTTTTAATACAAGTTTTCAGTGTGTTTTCTTGTATCTCTTGTTCTGTGCTATTTATCATTCTAGTTACTTATCTATCTAATTTATTTTTGCATTTATTGCTTTCACAAGTGTAATCCATTGTTGGTTGATCCCCAACAGACATTAGGTGAAATTGATCCCAAAATCACATTCTATAGTCACAAACAGGTTCAAAAAGCTTGAATTGGTCCTATTTGAAATCACAATCAAACCCTAAACCCTAAACCCTAAGATTTAAGACCTAAACCCTAAACAAATTGATTTATCCCCAATTAACATCCTTTAAAGTAATAATTAGGTTCATATGTCTCATTTTGGCCCAAATCACACCTCTAATTACCCCAGTTGACTAATTGTCTCAATTTATGATGACATTGGGGCTCATTGAACCAAAAATCACATTATGTAGTCACAAATAGGTTTAATGAGTTTAAATTGGCCCTAATCACCTTCACAATTAGATCCTATACCCTATACTATAAACCATATATCATAATACCTAAACCCTAATCACTAATCACTAATCCCTAAACCCTAAACCAATCAATTTAGCCCCTTATAGTAATAACTCGGTTTACAAGGCTCAATTTGAATCAAATCACATCACTGATTTCCCCAATTAACTAATTGACTCAAACTATGATGACATTGAGTCTAATTGAGCCCAAAATCACATTTTATAGTCACAAATAAGTTCAACAAGATCAAATTTTCACTAATTTCCTTTATGATAGGTTGATAAGGCTTAATTTTCCCCAAATCATATCGTTGATTTCCCTAATTAACTAATTGGCTCAATATATGATGACATTAGGGAAAATTGAGCCCAAAATCACATTTTGTAGTCACAAATAGGTTCAAAAAAATCAAATTGGTCCTAATTGCATTCATGATTGGACCCTAAACCCTGAACTCTAAGACTTAAGACTTAAATCCTAAATTGTAAACCCTAAAACCTAATCAAATTGATTTAGGCCCAATTAACATCTTATAGAGTAATAATTAGGTTCATACGTCTTAATTTGGCCCAAATCACATAATTTATTACCCCAATTAACTAATTAGCTCAATCTATGATGAAATTGTGGCTAATTGAGCCAAAAATGACATTTTATAGTCATAAATAGGTTCAACAAGCTCAAATTAGCCTGAACTACCTTCATGATTAGACATTATACCCATAGTCCTAAACCCTAAGCCTTGAATCAATTGATTTATCCCCAATAAACATCTTTTAAAGTAAGACTTATGTTCATAAGGCTCAATTTATCCTAAATTTTATCACTAATTTCCATAATTAAATAATTGACTCAATCTATGATGACTATGGAGCTAATTGAACCCAAAATCACATTTTATAGTCATAAATAGGTTTAACAAGCTCAAATTATCCCCAATTACCTTTGTTGTAGGTCTACAAGGCTTAATTTGGCCCAAATCATATCACCAATTTCCCTAATTGACTAATTAGTTAAATATATGATGCCATTGGGGCAAATTGAGGCCAAAATCACATTTTTTAGTTACAAATAGGTTCAATAAGCTCAAATTTGTCCCAATTACATTCATGCTTGGAACTTACACCCTAAACCTTAAAACCTATCCCTAAACCCTAAACCCTAAAAAAAATAATTTAACCCCAATTAACATCATTTAAAGTAATAATTAGGTTCACAAGGCTCAATTTGGTCTAAATCACATCACTATTATCCCAATGGACTAATTAGCATAATATGTGATGATATTGGGGATAATTGAGCCAAAAATCATATTATATAGTCATAAATAAGTTTAACAAGTTTAAATTATCCCCAATTGCCTTTGTGATTGGACCATATACCCTAAACCCTAAACCTTATACCCTAAGCTCTAAGCCTTAAACCCTAAACCCTGAACCAATCAATTTATCCCTAATAAACATCTTTTAGAGTATGAATTAGGTTTATATGGCTTAATTTAGCCCAAATCACATACTAAATTGCCTCTGTTTAGTAATTGATTCAATCTATGATGACATTGAGGATAATTGAGCCTAAAATCACATTTTATAGTTACAAATAGGTTTAACAAGATTAAAATATCCCCAATTACCTTGGGATAGGTTAACATGGCTTAGTTTGGCCCAAATCATATCACTGATTACCCTAATTAACTAATTAGCCCAATCTATGATGACATTGGGGTAAATTGAATCTAAATTCACATTTTGTAGTCAAAAATAGGTTGAACAAGCTCAAATTGGCCCTAATTACATTCAAGAATAGACCTATACCATAAACCATAGATCGTAAGCCCTAAGACCTAAGCCCTAAACCTTAAAATAAATCCTAAACCCAAAAAAAATTGGTTTAACCCTAATTAACATCTTTTATAGTAATAATTAGGTCCATAAGGATCAATTTAATGCTTATTTGCATCACTAATTACCCTAATTGATTAATTCGCTCAATCTATGAATACATTAGGGCTAATTAAGCCCAAAATCACATTAAATAGTTATAAATAAGTTTAACAATCTCAAATTATACTCAATTGCCTTCATGATTAGACCTTATACCCTAAACCCTAAACCTTATACATTAAAACCTAACCTTGAAACCCTAAACCCTAAATTATAAACTCTAAACCCTAAATAAATTGATTTAAACACAAACTAACATCTTTTAGAGTAATAATTAAGTTCATAGGGCTTAATTTGGCAAAAGTTACATTACTAATTACCCTAATTGAATAATTAGCTCAATTTGTGATGGTAATGGGGATAATTAAGCTCAAAAACACATTCTATAGTCAAAAATAGGTTCAACAAGTTGAAATTGGCCCTAATTAGTTTTATGACTAGACCTAAACCCTAAACCAATTGATTTAGACCTAATTAACATCTTTTTGAGTAATAATTATGTTCATAGGGTTTGATTTAGCCCAAATCACATCACTTATTACCCAAATTAACTAATTGGCTCAATCTGTGATGACATTGGGGATAAATGAGCCCAAAATCATATTATGTAGTCATAAATCTATTTAGTTGGGCAAATGACATCAAGTTTACAATCAAAATTAGGTTTACATTTTTTTGATGTACAAAACTTCAATGTTAACGACTAACTTTGACTAAGGTCATGCATGAAATTTTACAATGAAAAATAAAATATAATAAAATCAATAAGATGGCAAAAATCAAGTTAATGTAATAGTAAACTATTCCATGTATGCCATTTTTTTGTAAACATGATTTTTTCATGTATGTATTTTTCTACGTACTTAGTTTTTTCACTACTCTATTCATTTACATATGTAGTTCTTATGTTTGACATTTAAAACACATGCCTCAAGGATTGAGAATGTATTATGTTTTTGAGCCTAAGGCATGGACCTATAAACACACAATTGAATGCATGTTTTTGACTAAAAACAACAAATTTCATCAAAACATCTAATAAAAATATGATTACAACATCAAGCACACTCTCCCCTTTCTATATATATATATTTATATTTTTATTAATTTAAGGTTTTTATCTATATTTATTTATTAGTATGTCTTTTCATAGCATTATATGCCATAGCTATACATGTTTATTTTTATTTATGCATCTTTTTCTTTGTTGATTCAAACTAGAAAAAAATATAGGGTTATAAACTAGACCTAATTCTATACACATTTTAAAAAAATATTTTTTTTGATATTTTTTGAGGTAATTAGGGGAACATGGTCAACTATGCATTATTAATCATATTTTAGGCTCTATTGATTTGTTAAATTAGTAAAAAATAATATTCATTATATATTTTAAAGAAGTTATAGGTTACAAACTAGATGATCTCATCTAAATTTACATTAAAGGGTTTTAAAAATCTAAACGATGCTAAAAAAATGATGGGGTGCATGATTCTTTATTTACTATGATAAAAAATACTAGTATATCTTTGAATGTTTAATGTTTGAACTACTTATAATCTATCATTAAAAAAAATAGTTTAGAAACTAGACTCAAAATTATACAATTCATGTTCTTATAGCATCTTTAAATTTTGAGTGTAGGTGTCTCAAATAATCTATGCAATTTAAGGTTTATCATTTTTTAGGAAAAACATATATAATTAAGACCCCTTTTTGGCTCCATAATTCCATGCACTTACCCTATGAATACATGAAATAAAAATAATCTACTATTATCAAATCATATAACACAAATGGGGATGGTTAAAACATATGAAACAATCAAGAGATCATGGTAGGAAAATGGAATCTTAGATCACCTAAGGTGGAAAATGGGAAGTAATTATAACTTTATATTTATACTAAGTTTAAGTATAAAGGTATTTTAATTAAGGAGTTAAACATTAAAACCTATTACCTTGTGCAATATCTATCTATCAAATGAAATAACAAAAGTTAGAGATACTTACCTTTGAGTGAAACTATCAAGTCTCGATCTCCCCCTTAGCCAATGGTGTTTTGAAATATATTTTTGTGTCTTTATAAGTATCACACAATATAATTTAGCTCTGGGATAAAATACTCCTACTTTACATCCAAGATTTCCCGAAAGACAATAGGCAAACCCTTTGCAATGGCTCCTTCAATTTTAGATATAGTAGAATTGTGAGATGTAATAATGTAAAAAATGAATGTTCCTCTCTATTGGATTAAAATGAAGGTTATATTTATAACAATGGATAAGTCCTAACTCTTATGTAATTTTATCTAACAAGGTTTCCCAACAAGACCCTAGTTATAAAAAGTTATCATTAGGCCTCGAACTAAGTCATCCAAGCTAACTTATTTCCATAACACATGTCATAACTTTCATAACAATGTTGTCCATGATAACCTAGTAGGAAAAATGGGTAACAGGGTTGACTAGGCTGATTTTTTAGGGAAAGTGGGTGACATGGTCAATCATGTCAATTTTTTATGAAAAGTGGTTGACCTAGTTAGGGGTTATTATGAAGGGATATTTAGGGGATCAGAGCATGAAAGGTGTTGAAACATTATATATATATATATATATATATATATATATATATATATATATATATATATATATATATATATATATATATATATATATATAAGTTAAAATTTCAACCTCTATGATATAAAATGTAAATTCTACTTTAAGTTATATTTTTTACATATACTTTTTAGTATGTTTGAGAGTGGTTCAAACCTCCAGGAGATATACTACAAATTCTAGGTTTTGAAGGGTCCTATTCGATTTCAGACTTAACGATATTTCAAGATTTAAGTATTTCAAACCTAGCCATATTTTAGGGTTTTAGGATTTTAGGGAGACATCATATGAGCTAAATGGATAGACATTATAATGAACCTAGAATAATAGTAGGAAAGATATGATTAAACATCAATATTGTGAAACACCAATGGTTTGCCCACCCCTTTTCGGGTGTACCCTTTAAGGCATGCACTTAGAGAGATTGAAACTCGATAGGTTCATGCAAGATAAAATTGTTAGTAAATGATAAACTTTAAAAATATTGTGTATACATGTATATATATAATTCAATCTCCTTTGAATTAAAACCCCATATGGTATTTTGAGAGATATAAATAGATAAAAATGATGGAAGTGTAATGGGTTGAGCTAGCCCCAATCACCCATGCTTTGTGATTGATCATTCCCTATTATTTAACCCTAAATTTTAGAATACAGGGAGGTATTTAGGGTTAATATTTATATAATTAGTTATAATATAAGGGTGATAAAGTAATATTTATTAGGATTATTACTAAAAAGCTTAGATAAATAATAATCTAAATTTATACAGTTGAGACTGCTAAAAATAATAAATTACAATTATTGAAATATATTACAATAAATAAGAAAAGCCAATACTTATATGGTTTACTATGCATAGATATATCTAGACTAGAAATAGGTGTAAGGTATGAAAGATAATTATTATATATTAATCATCAAATTCTATAAATTTTATTTATGTGGTCACAAACACTACCATCAAATTTAGACACTACCATCGATGGTATTTTTTGACTATGACATAGTTGTCTGGTATAGAATAATGACTAGATCTAGATGTAACCAACTTCATTGTTCAAATATTTATTTTTTTATTTTTTACTAATGTATTTATATCTAGGATACATGATATCTCTATTTTCTAATTGATTAAAACCCTATCCCTTCAACCTTTACCCTTGGAATGAGTTTTATGAAAAATGGGTTAGTGGGCTCATGATGTTGAGCTGCCCTAAAGATACCTCTATCAATGGGCACTTCCTATATAGAAAATAATCTTAAGAGGGCCTCAAAATTATGTAATTCTCCCCCATGTAAGTGAAAGTGTGTTCACAAAGGTGAAATATACTATATGAAGATGAATAAAATGATCTTGATTGTAATTTGAAAAATATCACTCATTGGATACTCTTTAAATGTTTCAAACCTATAATATGATTATTCCTATGTTTGATATGAAAATAGGGATGAATAAGGAAAAATAGAATTCTTGTGTAGTTGATTGAATAAGCTTCGATAGGTGTTTACTTCATATTTTTTAGATGAGGAGGCTTAGACTTGTATTTATACCACACTTTTTGAAAAATATCTTATGGCAGGGTTAAATAAGGAAAATAGGATGATGCATGGGATTTGATCATTTTTTATTTAGATTAATTTTGGATACTAGACACTAAATAAGGATCTAGATACTACTATGAGTGGTATTTTCCCTTTATGGTAGGTAGTGTATAGAAGGTCAAAAAATAGCTATGGATATAAAACTGATAGTGAAGTATTTTTATCAAGTTTTAAGATTTATAAGCATTGAAAGAGACTTAGCTCATCATAATTATATGGAATAGACTAAGAGATAAGAATTTAGGAATATTGAAATGGAAAATGCAAGGATTTAAGCCACACAAAGGTTTATAAATGATAGGTATATCCCTAATTAATTAAACCCATTTAATCTAATAATGCATAAGGATGAAATTACTAATTTAAAGGAAAGAGACATGTACCTAGGTGTGTATAACACACCTTGTCATTGATTAAACCAATTGTAAGTGATTTTTTGGTGTATGACCTATAACCAAGATCATGTTATAGTATAAATTGGTGCATATAATCTAAAAAATTGAAATGATGGAAAATAAAGAGAGTAAATAAGGAGTACACCTATGTGTCGATGCAAACATGTTGCTTGCTAATGCTTTGAATTGGTAAAGATGATTCCATATTAAGAATTAGAGCCAAAAAAGGTTTAAAACTAAACATTGGATATATAAAGAGGGAGATTGGAATGTATCATTCCCCACATCTAGTGTAAGGGTGAGTTATGACATGGCCATTGAGATCATTATATCTTAATTGCACAACTCAAATGTGAATAAATATAATCTAGTGAGGGTGATTAAATTAATAAAATCATACTATAAATATGGTGAGATTGGATGATATAATCACTACCATCTATAAATTTGTTGAGGTTGAATTATTTAATCACTTCAACCTATAAAATGAACCCACTATTACATTATAAAATACTTTATAACATTAGATCCTAGTGTAATCAATGCATCCTTATGAATAATATAATTGGTAAGTTTTGAATTTTTTGGTGAAATAACTTGGAATATGCACCTATAATATTTATGAGATGAAGTATATGTTTTATAAATATTAAATATATGTTTCAAATCTATGCAAAATTAGTGTAATGTATAGGATTATGATCCAAGTGTACATATGAATCACGGAACTAAACTAGAGTTTTTATAAGTATGGAGGTAATGTTATTATGACATGCATCCACTAAAGTCTAGAGATATTGAGTAAGTGTATAAGTGTGGAGGTCATGTTGTTGTGATATGCCTCTACTAAAATCTATAAACTGAGAAAGTATATAAGTGTCAAGGTCATTTTTTTATGACATGTCTCTGATGCAATTTAAAGAATTGTAAAAATGTGGAGGTCATGCTTCTATGACATGCCCCCAGTGATATAACCCTAATTTTGAGGTGACAAAAATAGAATATGGCAGGTACCTTACCTCAAAAAGATAAGGTAGTTGTATAATATATGTATGAATCATGTAGCATATATGGATAACATGTTGAAGTAGATATATCAATTAGGCTCATAGTATGTGATCAAATCAAGTACTAAGATGCATGATATATAATGGAAATGTCTAGAGGATAAAATTAAAATATCAACAAATAATCAAGAACACACAAAAAATCAATGTATTACAAAGGAATGGTCCAAGGAGGCCTCATATAAGGGGCATGTTAAAATGTCACATAATAAAATGAATGACATATTTAAATTTCCACAACCTAGAATGACATATATTAAAATGTACAATCAACGTAAAATGGCATGATGTCTAATAAGAAAGGAACATATTTAAATTTTCCACAAGTAAGACAATATCAAGCAATGTAATACACTCAAAAAATTAAATATATGAATAAATAAAGTATAAGAAAATAACATAAGCATAATATACTAGTCCCTACATATATGTGTTAGTAAAAATGTTATGTATTATGTCACATTAAGTACACTATGAAATATATAAGCATGGATATAGACATGTGTTAGCAATATAAGATCAAACATGATAATGTCAAAATTATCATAAAGGATAAGTAGCCTATATCAATCATGATCAACAAAGTAGATTTACCCAACATACTATATGATATGAGTAGAGGAAAGGTCCACCATATTAAAAAAACATAGATCATGTGTCTAGCTATGCTTATATCATGATCAAGGATATGCAAAATACATGTGTATATAAGAATGAAATGATATGCTACCTACTAACATAAAATAAACATAAAAATAGAAATCAACACTACTTTGAATGCTCTCCTACCTTTTTGCTTTTGAATTTTTCCATTGTTGTGGGGGATCCAAAGGGACCCCCTGGTTCCTCTTCTCCTTCCCTATTGGTAAGGGCTATCCATGAGAATATCTCAGGCTGTTAATCCAATCCTGTGACTCAAGTTGATGCTTTAGTTCCTAATGCTTGTAAGAATATCCTCTTGGGAGATAAGAATTGTGTGAAAAAAGGTTATCACTCTATTATTGGAGATGAAGGATGGTTTAGATCTTAATTTACCTGATCCCATGGTTAAAAGGATCATTTATTATATGGATCATGCTCTGGTGGGTAAGTTATTGATATCTGACCAAATATTGATCTAGTTAAGAGATGGGTAAATACTAAATGGAAGGTAAAAGGAAGCATCTCGGTCAGTGCCATAGATGGGGAGATGTTCATTTTCAAGTTCACAACTAGTTTTGATCTTACCTAATTTCTCATAGGGGGACCATGGGTGTATGGTATGCATAGCCTCTCACTGTGCAAATGGAAACCAAGGTTTGATGCAATGGTGGATCTGAATAAAATGACACTAGTTTGGGTAAGAATTATAGGTCTACCATTGGAATATTGGGATGAGGAAGTGATTTATTGGATAGTGAATATGTTTAAGCACTTCATCATGTTAGATAATACCACCAAGAACAAAACTAGGTTAGTTTTTTCCTTCTTCTATGTTAGTGTGGACATAAATAAAACTTTGCCTAATTACATTTTACTTGAGTCAAAGTTTGACTAATGGACTTAGGACATTCAGTTTAAGAATACCATAGTATTTTGTCAAAAATATAATAGGAAAGGGCACCTCATCACATAATTTATATTTAAGAATAAGAATTCCATTATATTAGAGGATCCCCCAACTGGGAAAGAGGAGGACTATCCATTCAAAGAGGATATTCTAAACCTTATTAGTTATCCTTAAAATAAGGAGAACAAGGAGTATATGGTAAGGAAAGAAAACATAAGTATGCCTATTGAAAAAGAGAAAGAGGCTGAGATACCCATCTTATAGGATGAAGCCCTTAAGACACAAGATATTTAGGTAGGCATGGAAAAACAATAGACTAACCATACTACACAACTCCTAGAGGAGGGATAAATACAACTGGTGGATAATGCTAGTGTTGATCTCATCTCAGAGAATTTTGAGCTATTGAATGAAGTTAATGGAAGTGAACATTTCTTTAAAAATATAGGAAGTCTAGTCAAAGAGGGAGGTACTAGGAGTAAATATGGATTCCCCTCTCCAGTAAATAAATCACTAAATTTAACACTAGGTACAAGATCTAGTAAAAATGAAAAGGACTTAGATTCAGAGGGTTAGGATACTACCAAAAATAAAGTAAAAGTCAAGGAAGGAAAATAGTTGATGTGGGTGTTGATTCTAAAGTAGGAAGACCCAACCAAAGAGAAAGAAGATATAAGGTTGTCAACAAGGACATTGCCATGTGTAGACAGAGGATCTTGGAGATTAGCTCTAAGAAATTTTAAGGAAAATGAAGATCCTATCATAGAATTTTAGAGGGATTAATAGCCCTCATAATTAGTTCACTATCAAGAATTGCATTTTTGATAATAAAATTGATATTATTTTACTATAGGAAGTTAAAATGAACATAAAAGGTTTCAAGCTAGTTGTTAAAGAAATATGGCCTAATGCAAAATTTTGTATTAGTGATACTGTTGGTGCTTCTAGAGGTATTGTCACCATGTGGAATAGAAATGTTATGAAGGGAAGTTTGAATGTTAGGATGGTCAATCAAAGAAAGTCTTGGAACTTAGTAAACATTTATGCCCCTAACCAAAGAAACACTAGAAAGGATTTATTGGATTACCTTTTCACTTACATAGAAAGTAATAAGGAGGAATGTTGGATGCTTGTTAGTGAATTTAACACTCCTCTCTACCATTTGTAAAATATGGGTGGTATACTAGACTACTCTAACAACATGATTAACTTAGCCAAGTTTTTAAATAACACATGACTAATGGATCTTGATCTTCAAGGTCAACATTTCACAAGGTCTAACTATAGGAGAGGTGAGAATTTAATTCAAGTTAGACTAGATAGGATGTTAGTTTCTTTTAATTAGGATTATATTAGTGGTTATCTCCTAGAATATCTCCTTAGGATGACCTCTAACCATAACCCCATCCTTATATCTTGGAAAGATAAGGATTTTAATGGATTTTTTCCATTTAGATTTGAGCGTATGTGGACTCATCACCCAAGCTTTAGAGATCATTTGGCTAGATGGTGGAATACATCAGTTCAAGGATCCCCCATGTTTATATTGGCTTATAAGTTAAATTTAGTTAAAAATAAAGTTAAAATCTAGAATAGATATACTTTTGGGAATATTTTTGAAAACAAAAGAAGGATCTCTATTGATCTTGCTAACATTCAGCTATAAATAGCCAATGGAGAAGTCACTGAAGATATGGTATAACTAGAGGATTCTCTATGGAAGGAATAGAGGGAGTTACTTTAAAAGGAGGAAATTTTTTGGAAGCAAAAATCTAGAGTGAAATGTCTTAGAGAAGGGAACATGAATATAACATTATTCCATCAATATGGTATGAAGCACAGGAAGAAGAACAAGATAAATGAGTTAAAAGATGAAAATGGATCTTTAGTTCAATCAAATAATTAGATAGGATAGGTGGTGGTAAATTACTTTTAGAGGTTCTTAGCTGTTCAAAATGGAAGGGAAAATCAAGAGTTCATTGATATAATACCCACCTCCCTTAATGATGAAGATAATAAACTCTTTATGAAATCTATGAATTAAGAGGAAGTTAAAGCTTGCCTCTTTATGATGAGTGCTCTCAAGGCCCTAGGGCCAAATGGTTTCCCACCAGCCTTTTTCCAAGTTTACTAGGAGCTAATGGGGTAGGATGTCACTAAGGTAGCTTCTAATTTATTCAAATCCAAAAAAATCTTAAAACAACTCAATCACACTTTTATAGCAATTGTCCCTAAGAAATTAGATTCTATAGTAATGGGGGACTTTGGGCCCATTAGTCTGTGTAACACTATCTATAAGATTTTTTTCTAAGGTTTTGGTTTGTAAACATTAACCAATTCTAGATTATCTTATTAGTAATATCCAAAAGGGTTTTGTCCCAGGTAGACAAATCTTAGATGTTGCTATATCGACTCATGAATACATTCATTCTATGGAGAAAAATAACTCCTTTGAAATGGCTCTTAAACTTGACATCTCCAAGGCTTATGATAGAGTGGACTAGAGCTTCCTCTTTAAAATCCTTGAGAAAATGGGATTCCAAGATAAAGTAATGCAACTCATCAAAACTTGTGTCACTACCATAAAGTACCTTACGCTTGTTAAAGAGGTCTCTAGTGTTTTTTCCTCTACTAGTAGGGGTCTCAGGCAAGGTGACCCATTATCCCCTTATCTATTCATTCTCATGGCTAAGGTTCTTAGCAAAAGTTTTATGAAATTATTGAGGTCCTAGGAAATCAAAGGCATAAAACTTTATTCAATAGTGGATCCAACCACCATTCAACAATTTGTTGATAACACTATACTTTTTGGAGCTACATTGATGGTGGAATCCAAGATATGAAGGTTTTGAAGGATTATGAGGAGGCCTCTAGACAATGTATCAATTATGAAAAGAGTGTGGTCTATTTTTTCAACACCCTTATAGACCTTCAACAAAAAATCATGATGATTCTTGATTTTTCTTGTGGTGAAATCTTAGGTACTTACCTTGGCCTGTCCCTTATTATTAAAGATATTCCCCCTACATATTGGAATTCAATCCTTGAAATAATTCAAAAGAAGTTGGATGGGTGGAAAGGAAAGATTTTGAGTCAAGGGGGAAATTTTCAAGTTTTGAAGGCCTCCCTTCAAGGAATTTATATTTACTCCTCTCTCTCTTCAAAATCCCCAAATATGTTGCAGATGAATTCAAAAAAATTTAGAGAAAATTCCTATGAATGGGAGTAGAAGAGAGGAAAATAATTCACTTGTTAGTGGGGATAAAGTTTGTAGTTCCAAGTTAGAAGGAGGTATGGGAATTAGAAAAATATGCATGAAAAATAAAGCCCTTATGACTAAAATTGGTTACAATTTCATGAGTAATATCAAGGATTGGTGTAGCATCATGAAAGCCAAGTACTTAATGAATAATAATCCTGATGATTTCATTCATATAAATGGTATCCCTAGAGGATCTATGATATGGAATAATGTTATTAAAAGCACAACTCTTCTATAGAAGGGCATAAAATGAAAATTGGGGGATGGTAGAAATATAAAATTTTGGGAGGATATAACTAGCTAAAGGACACACCTTTACATGAAATACAAAATTTCCATAGACTTACTAATAGAACCATTCCTCACTTTGGGAGATTATATTATACCTGGTAATAGAGACTAAAAAAACTTGTCTAACTACTATTAGAACTAGAATGATCTTATTCCAATTACCAAGGAGGTTCAACTCCTTCTTAGATAATATAAAATACCTATATTACCCACAAGAGATAAAATGCTATGGGCTCAATAAAAAATGGGTATTTTTATTGTTAGGATAGATTATAACATGCTCTTTGATTCAAATGAGGATCCTAAATTTTGGAGAAGGGTATGAAACCACAATCTCATTCCCAAAATTAATCACTTTTGGTGGTTGGCTACCCATAATAAGATCTTTACTATAGATAATATCTAATCCAGAGGCTTTAAAATTCCTAATCATTTTACACTATGAAAAAAAGAGGAGGAATCAGTCTCCCACCTCCTATTGCATCATGAATAGTTTTGGGAAGTTTGGAGTCTAACCTTGCAAAAACTTGAAGTCTCATAGATCTTGAATCAAGATCTCCCTAATATCATTAGAGGGTGGGTACCCCTTTTATCCACACTATTTTTAAAGAGATATGGGCTCAGATTCCCCCCATCCTAACTTGGGAAATCTAGAAGGAATGTAATAATAGAATATTTAGAGATAATGATAAAGACTCCAAGGAGATATTCAATTTTTTTTCTAAATTTCTATATGAAAAAATCTCTTGTAGCACTCTAAAAGCTGCTAAATTTCCCCCTAAGAAAAAGAAAGAAAGTATCATTAACAAATGGTGCATCTTGACCCATATTTTTAGAACTAATAATTCTAAAAGGATTTCTTGAGCTTTTACCAAATGGACTCCCCCCTCTGTTGGCTAGGTGAAGATTAATTTTGATGGGGATGATAAAGGCAACCCAAGTCTAGCAAGTTGGGGGGAGTACTAAGATTAGATAAGGGATAACTTTTTGTGGCCTATGCTAGTGGGTTTGGAGAAAAATCTAATAACAGTGTGAAATTTAGGGCCCTCCTTTGGGGTATCAAGGTGGCTATTTCCATTAGAATCAAAAACCTCTTAATAAAGGGAGAATCCAAACTTATCATTGATGTAGTCAAAGATAAATATAGAGTGAGATGGAGGTTGGAGGACATCATTCAAGACATAAATCATCTCTTTCTTGGTTTTGAAGAGTTTGAAGTCAATCATATCTATGGAGAGGGAAATCAGGTAGCAGATATAATGGCCAACTTGGGAATAAATCTCTTCCCTCTAAGGTGTTGGAGGAATATAAACAGTCTACCCACTAATGTTAGAGATCTCCTCCTCTTGGAGGCCCAAATTTTCTTAACATAATGGACTATATTAATTATTATAGATTAGAGTATATCTTAATTTATATTCTTTTTGGTAGCCCCATGTTAGACATTGGTCACATTAAGAGTAGGAAAGGTGAAGTCATTAAAGTTAGGAAGATGACATATGAGCTTAATTTAAGATATGAGTATTTCCACCTTATAAAAAATCAATATCACATGAGGTAGATTCATTTCCTAATGGCATTATCTCACATGAGAAATTCTCACAAACTTCCTTATATGTGCAATCATTACTTGATTATCTTATATGATCTAAAGGAAGGGGTTTGGGATTCAAGTGGTCTTAAGGGATGGTTACCTATTGATATCCATACCATTTCTTCTAGAATATTCAACACAAAACTATTTAATCCTTGGTGGCTAATTTTGGTCTTGACCAAGTCTATCAATAATTATAAGAAGCTTTTAGTCATGGGAGGTGACAAGGTCAGAATGGAGCCTTTATCCTATGATGAGACTAAAGTAGATGCCATACTTTGGAGTATCTATTATGAAGGAGGCATTTCACCTTTCTTGGAATGTCTCAATGGTTATGATGAGAATCTCTCAGCTCAATTTACCTTGAGCTGGGATGGGGACCAAAATTTTTAGATTGGTGGTATTCAATTTAAAATAAGTGAATAATCTATTGTGAAGGGCATAGGTTTGTGTTGTGAGGGTAGAAGATTGAATAAACTCACCAAAGTCCAAGAATTATAGGGGATGAAAATATTCTTTAGAGAAGGTGAATCTCTGGTAAAACTGCAAGGAGGTTTTGATAGGGAAAGTCTAGTAAATCTTTGGGATAAGGTTTGTTTTACTATCATGAAGTATTTCACCCTTGAAGGTCATTTTAAGAATTTTTATCATTACCATTTTTATCTTCCAAATCAATTTCATCATAAAGTGCTTGTCAGATTTCCTTTTTTCCTTATGTCATATCTAGAGACCTTTGTCAAAATTGTTAAAAATGCTATTGATAGAAACCTGACTGCCTTTACCATTCTGCTACACTAAGGGTTTATTTTCTAGCTTTATCACTTTCACCTTGAGCTGTGTCAATCTAAACCTTTAAAGGCTCTTGTGATTAAAGAAACCTATTAAAGTGACTCCGATGACCATATCCCCCTTAGAGTCAGATTTATTTCTCTGGGATCCTGTGGTTCCCTTCCTAAGTCCAAAGACATTTTCACACCTTCCCCAAACTGGGATCTATTTGTTCATCTCCTAAAATTGTAAAATATAGACCCCCCAATATTTCTCAATATATGGATGTAAAAGGGATATGTGATTTGAATACCAATCCTTCTATCTCTAGAAATAAGAAGAGGAAATTCATCCCTCAAGATGTTTCTACAAATAAAAATTTGGGCAGGAAAAAGACTAAAAAAGTGATGGGTGAAGAGCATCTAAATCTGACTATGGATAAAGAGGACTTAGAGGCCTAGATGCAAGGGGATGTGGATAAATAATTTGGAATTAAACCTTAGAGTTTCACTATTAAAGATATAAATATTAGGAGGTCCAATAGATTAGCAGGGGGTAAAATTACTTTGGTGAAAATGATTGATTATCCCTCTACTTTGGATCTAAGGGGGGAAGTGGGTATTTTAAAAATCAAGCTTAACTTAGACCAATAGACTGATATAGAGGGGACCAATCATTATAAGGAGCTGAATAACTCCTTATATGACACAATTAAGGAGGATTTTTAGGACAATTGTAATAATGGTAGTCAGATTAAAAGGGAGCTAGAGGAATTAAAAAATGGTTTGCACTCACTCTAAAATAAAATGAAAGTGCTAACAATCATCTTCCTCAAATTTTTACATCAAGTTGCTTCTTCTCTAATGATTTTGTAGGCTACTCTGGATGAAGATAAGGATATTAAAGGAAAATTTTCCAACAAGGAGGAGCTCCTCAATTTCATTAAAGATGATTGAAAGAATTGATTAACAAGTAGTGCTTATGCTATAGTTGTCTTCTAGTTTATTTCCTATTTATTGTTTGTCTATAATTTATTTGATGTTTGTCAGATGTTAATAGCCTTTGGCCTATTCTACTACCCTTTGGGATTTTTTTTACTTGGGTTTTGCACCATTTTTATAGACTGATCTTATCAAAAACATAAAATGAACAACATATATGCCAATGAGCTATTAAAATCTAGGAAAGATGAATATTTTTATACATTTTGAATTATTTCAATGTTTTTATATTTTGTGAATTATTTGAATGTTTTTGTATTATTTTATATTTTATATATTTTTTTATTTTTTTGGACTTTCAAAGTTTAACCAAAATAAGAAGAGTTGATTCCTAGCATTTGGGAGATGAAGGATTATCTTGTGGTCTTCATGGCCCTTTTTCTTTCCCCCAATGTTTATGCTTGTATATTGCTAATGTTTCAATGTTTTCTGGTAAATTGGTGCCAACAACTATTTCTATAGGTCTATCATCATATCCATCATGTGAGACACAAATTTATTTATATTTTAATTGGAAAGTGAGGCACATGTTTATATTATTCATTGTTGCATTCATTTAGGACAACCAATATTGAGCAAGATGAAAAGTGAGGTTGGTTCTAGATTCATAACCCTAATGAATATATAAAAACTTTGGGTCCACATGTTATGGGTAGCATGATCTAGCCAAAAAATTATAGTAGTAGTGGAGAGTAATGTAACTTATCTATATTATGTCCCAAATTTTGGAAAATTTGGTGCTTTAAATTATATCCCAATTGTGTATATCCACCTTGAGATGTGGATGATAGACCCCATCAATATTTATAATAATAGTTAGATCTTTGAGGTGTGGGAATTTATAAATATGGTTCATTTCACTTTTTTCTTTAGAAATATTAGATATTAGAGGTCTTTCTATTGTTTAGGTAAGATCATTATACAGCCTTCATCTTTGAATTTAGTTTTTCAATGCCTCACATTGATTTGTATTATCTATAATAATTTGATGATAGTTATAATATGGTGATCCAAATTTAGGAATGAGTTGGGTGGTTGATATTAGGAGGTAAAGATATCATGTTATGCTCAAGTAACATATAAATAATTGTATTTGGCATATCTTGTACTGTGATGTTTAGAATATGTTATGGAGCCTCAAGGGAGGATTTCACATTATTCATATGGCATATCTACATTTGTCCCTTGTAAGGTTGTCTCAATGTTTTTAGCCAAGAGGGATGGATTGGATAACAAATATTTCAATGTTCATCTACTAAATTTTACTTACCCTTATCTAAATGTGATTTTATATCCTTTAGTGATGAATTTAATATGCATGTACGAAGACATACAAGTGTGAATAGGATATGAAAAAGGTGTTCAAGGGGATCAAAATTTAGTTTTTACAATTATTTATCGGTCATAGTATGAGGAAGTTTATCATCACTATCATAGTAATTTGAAACTTTGCCATCTTGTTGCTCGGTGTTAACCAATAAAAGAAGCTCAAATGTTAGATTTTATTATTTTTTTGTTATCATTGGATCCCTTGGTAATGGTTATTTTTATAATTTTGTATCCATTTTCACCTTAGTAACTAGTGCCATATATGAATCTTGAGGTAAATGAGTCATTTTTCTTAATTTCTCCCATCTCATAAGTTGAGATGCTTTTAAGTGGATTAGATTAATTTTAGGGTTTGAGTTTAGGAACCCTTTCCATGTCATAATGTAACATTTTACAAAATTTAAAAGGTTCCTCATCATCATGCATTGTGAATAGGGTCCCATCATGTATGAATTTGACACATCAATGTACTTTAGATATGATGGACTCCATTGTATGTATCCAAGATATACCCAAAAGAAAGTTATTAATGTAATGACTAAGACAATACTTGGAATGTAGTGGGAACTATTTTTGGTCCCAATGTCACATCTAATGTGGTTTGGCCAATCAAAGGGATACATGAATTATCAAATCCTATGATATACATGTCTAATTTTTGAAGAATATTGGTTATAATACCCATGGTCATTTATAATTGTGCTACAAATATTTAGAATAGGCCCCTTATCAACTAGTACCTTTTTGATTCCCTTATTATAAATACTCATTTTCATGAATAAAGGAAAATCTTCTTTAATAATATATTTTTATGGTAAATATTTTGGATCAAAGGTAAAGAGATTTACATTATTTTTTATATTTTACATATGTGAAAATTAAGTTGGTTATATATCACTTGGTACTTGTTTTTCATGCAATGCTCCATATAGGATATCCTTATATAAATTAGAATATTTTAAAATCTCAAGGATTGAAATCTTAGCATGTGTGATGCTCATTTGGTTGATAAGATCACATCCTTCAATTTTAATCACTAATTTAGACTTAGGACGAACCTTATATATATTAACAAGAGGTGGGGCACCCTTACCTCTTTGTGTATTGATAATATGGACCATGAAATACAATATAATTTGTGGGTTAATTATGGGAGTGACATGGTAGATGTTACTAAAGTAGGATTTAGGAGGAACAAAGGATTAGAAACAAGCATGTTGACATTTGAAAACTAATTATATATTATTACAAAAGAGTTGTAAAGAGAGATTAAAATTTTATCTTGTTTTAACACCCTCTCTTTATATTTATGGATTTTCTTATTTCATTGGATGATATCTAACATAAAAAATAACTACTATCATTATATACTGAATAATAAAATATCTGAGAGATGTATCCATATTAAACATGATTTTACGAAAGGAAATTTTTGATTTTAAAATTTTAAATATTGTGAAATTAGAAATCAAAATTTAGGAAAATAGTAAATTAGGAAACCCTAGGTCAAATTAGGGTTTGAAGACAAAAGGTTAGGTTCACCAAATGTTTAACCCTAAAGTTTATACTATGGGGAGGTATTTAGGGTTAATAAATATATAATTAGTTATAACATAGGGGTGATAAAATAATAGATAGAATTCTAATTCATAGAAATATCAGATAAATATTATTCTAGATTTATAAAACTAAGATTGCTAAAAATGGTAAAGTATAGCTATTGAAAGATGTTGCAATAAATAAGAAATAATGGTACTTATTTGGTTTACTATGCACAAATAGATTTAGATTGAAAACATGTGTAAGGTATTTAGGATCAATGTTATGGACTAGTCTTCAGATTCTAGAAATTATAATTCTATATCCATGACACTAACATTAGATCTAGACACTACCATTGACACTACTATGTGATTGTGACATAGGTTTCTAATACAAAATAATGATTGGATATAGATGTAACCAAATTCATTGTTTTTGATTTTATATCACCATCATATTGATGTATTCAAATCTAGAATATAAGTTATCATTCTTCACTAATTGATCAAAACCTTAGTTCTTCACCCTTGAAATGAGTTTTCTAAAAAATAAGTTAGTGGGCTTATACTATCGAGCTACCTAAAAGACCTTTATATCAATGGGCACTAACTACATATCCAATACTCCAAAGAGGGCCTTATAATTATGTATTTATCACTTATATGTGGGAAAGTGTGTGTGCATAAGGTTGAAATATATTATATGAATATGCATGTAGTGATCTAGCTTTTAATTTGACAAATATCATTCATGTGCTGATAATTGAATGATTTAGACCTATAATATGACTATTACTATGATTGATATGAAAATATGGTTGAATAGGGAATAATAGAGTGCTTGTGGGGTTGATTGATTTAGCATTAGTAGGTGTTTGATTTATATTTTATAGATGAAGAATGAGAAGGATTAGACTTGTATTTATACCACACCTTTTGAAAATATATCATATTAGGGTTAAATAAGGAAAATAAGTTGAACCCATGCATTTGATAATTTTGTAATTTTGATGACTAGACACTAGATAAGGATCTAGATACTATCATTGATGGTAGTGTCCCTTTAGATCGATAGTGTCTATAAAGAGACCTAAGAGATAAGCATTTAGGCACAATGAGATGGAAAATGTGAGCCTTTTAGATATAAGGATGTTTATAACTGAAGGGTAGAGACCTAAATTATATTTTTCAAATATTTAAGACTAAAATGCTATAAATATTTAGTTTTAGTATTTAGACCTATGTATCCAATACTCCAAGGATAGTTCTCGCACCTAGTGTGATTATGCAATTGTGTTTGTTCATTATATGAATAAAACTTATGATTGGCCTTGGTAATTACCAAATGCTTGTTTTGACCTAGATTTTTGAGTTATTAAAAAGTTTATTTTGACTACTCCTAGTGAATAGTATGCAAATTTGGCAAAATAAGGTATATTTTTTCAATGTGTAATAGTGTATAGATACAATCAATATATTTTAGATGGATTTGAAATGAATCATTTATTTTTTAATATATGGATATTTTTAATTAATTATTCATTCCACCAACATTATAAGTTAATGGGTTGATTGTAAATATAGTTTTGATTTTATAAAATATTATTTTTAGGATCAGGATGGTTCTAACCAATTAGGTCATTATCAACTAGTAATAATGACCATTCCATCATAACTAACCTATGTATAGGTGAAATTATATGATATTTTAGATATGTTTTTTTAGGATATTTAGTAGGTTTTAAATATATTTTAAGTTTATTTTAGGTGTTTGAAAATAAAATGGAAGAGATGAACCATAAAATAGCATGCAAGTGTGAAAGGATGGTGAATTATGACCTTGTTTGGGAGCTCAAGTAATGTGTGATAAATATGTGTCAAATTTTTAATTGTTAAATAGTAAATAACATATTTTACTATATATAAATTCCCTTGATTATTCTATTAAATATATTTATATAGTAAAAGGATAAAGTATACCTGAATGTGTACAACATACTTTGAATTTTTGAAAGATAGATCTAAATGTGTAGTTTTGATCCATAGAAACCTGAAATGAGAATAAAGTAGTCAATATCCATATGTTAAGTATAAAATATAAAAATTGAAAGAGATAGGGTTATATTACACCTATATGTTTGTGTGAACCATTTTTCCTTCCAATATTGTTGGAGATTATGCTTGATTATTGAAGAATTAGAGAGTTTGGAGTGATCTTACCAAAACATTATGTGAATATGCAAGATTTTGTATTGGGAAGGAAATAATACCCAACCCAAATGTATGCGGGTAAAATTACATAATTTACTAACCAAAAATTATTAAATAAAATGACAATAAAATGATAGAGAGAACCATTCAGCTAGGTTCAACTCGAAAATAAAACACTACATCGATAAATGATATAACCAATCAAGCAAGGTTCACTCTTGATTAAATCAAGTTAGATCCATGTAAAAACAAAAAATAATGATTGAAATTGAATGAACAACGTTCATGCCCCCATCATGTACACATGTTTTGATAAATATGAAGTGGAATGACAACCATTTTCCATTCAAATGTAACTATGTTTTATATGTCCATGAACCAATATAATTACCTCTAAATCTATATGCCAAATTTGAGAACACAAATCCAAAATTTAATCTGAATATTTAAATTTAAAATTTTATTCCTATAAATTTCTATATGAATATCCATACATATGCACCAATGTATGAGTACGTGTTCAAGTGTCTATAAGTAAATATATATACATAGTATATACCCCCATAATTTTTATTAATGTGTTAGTATATTTCATGTATCTCAATCATATATATTTAATCACTCTAAATCTCTAAAATCTATGAAACTTATACTTTGGTTTGATTTTATACTCATGGAGGCTTATGTCTTTATGATAAGCCCACTGTAATTACCCCCTTTTGAGATAATGGATGTATCTTGTAAGTAAATCATATCAAAATAATAATTAAAATTAGCATTCAATGTATAAATATATCATCATGTAATATCATTTTATCATGTGGAGACTATGTCATCATAGTAATGTGTAACAATCAAGGCATGCATGTAACATATGGAATGTAAGGCAATGCAGTGTCATGTCTAGATATTTATATCAATGAATCATGTATTATGAGTATATTTGAATAAAGATACATACTAATAGTGCTTGATATATATGATCTCAGCCCTTAATGTCATAAATTTTAACAAATAGAACAAACTAAATAATATCAAGAGTTAGTTGTCATGCATAGGCTAGATGACCACTTAGATGGGACATAAAAAGTCATAAAAAATAAGTCCAAGGGACACAAGTATGATGCAATGAAAAAATTTTAAACAAAGGGGCATCGATTATCTCACATCAAGCAATGCCAAGGGTTACACATAATAGTCACACACAAATTATTATATCATCTAAAAATAATAATAACATCAACAGAGCATGGAACAAGGAACTAATTTGTACCAATATCATATCAAATAAATATGGAATATCATGTGTCACTATGTAATAAATGAGTAACTAATAAGGCATGTGTAATAAAATTTGGTGGCTCAACCTAGAACAAAGGTCATAGAAAGATATATAATTTTATAGTGAAACATATGGAATGATATTCCTCCAATGTGATAATAGGGTAGAGGGAAAACCCATATTCATATGTCCATGTGTACTTGTATGTCTTACATAACACTCAGATACTATTAAATGCATGTGTGTATGTAAATAATATGTCATCTACCAAATATGTGTTAAATAACATTTGAAAAAATATAAACTAGAAATTATGTCTTCTTGTTATTATTTTGGAATTTATTTAATATTTGAATGTTTTTTATTTTTTGATTATTTTATTTATTTATATATTTTTTAATATTTTAAATTTGATAAAACTAATCAATGAAGTTATTAATGGGAGGACCAAGGGAGGTGCCTATGCCAAGTGGTAGAGGGATACTTTATCATAGATGGGATGTATCAACTAGAGATATACTTGAATTTAATATTAGGTCATGTAGTGTATCATATATATTATAACCAAAGCTTGTGGAAATTAAAGTGTGATGGATGAGTATATATTATCAAGGAATATTTGGTATTTGATGTATAATAGGATGACATATTATTGATTTTGTTTACTATGGAACAAATCAAACTATATGTTGCTCTAACTGATTATGAGTTTTAGAATATGTTTCCCTTTATTGTCTCTTAACAACTCTCTGACTTACTCTATGTGGAATTAGTTTTTGTATAGTTGGATCATGTATATGTGTAACAACTAACCCTATATACTATTACTAAATAGGTGTGTTAACCATCTCTAAGTGTTGATCCTAAATGTGTGTACTATTTGTCTCTAAATAATGATTTTGAATATTTGTCTCAAAAAATTATGGTGTTGGTGGAAGTGGAGGAATATATATCACTCATTGTATGGGATACTGATATTTTACTATTGTAAATATAACCACTTTGTTTTAGTAAATTTACTTTATGCATTGGTGTAATGTTGATGGAACTACATGAATTATTTGCATCCATGGGCATACTAATAACATGTTTAAGACCCCAATACTCTATAATATTAGAAATGACATGGATAATATAGATGATTTTATCCCATTACTCTAAAATATGATGATATTCATAATATGTGTTGCCATCATAATTATTTGGTCTAGGCCTATTTGGATCAAGATTTTATGGAGGAAGGAATGTGATAAGGTTACACTAAAAAATTCTCTAGTAGAACATGGGGAGGTGATGGTAATCGTGAAAGTTGCATCTTTGCTAGAGCTATCAATTGTAATTGGTTTCTTAGGTTATGATTTTGCATTTATTGTAGCCTTTATGTGATATCATATGATGTTTATAGCAGTATAATCTAGTAATTATAAATTGATATAATATGATAATTATATAATATAAATAGTGAAAAAATTAATCTGTATAATTTTTAGCCTTTATGTTGATTTTTCTCATAGTCAAAAAGTGTTAGACTAATATAATATGTTTTGACGTATTTTTTATTAATGGGTAAGATTAATATAATTGAGATATAAATATGAAATATAATTCAAATTATAGGATATGAACCCAAATAATCTAATCACATGTATTTTCCTTGGTTTTTGTTGACTTTTTTTTTCTTTAGTACTTTTCCATATTTAATACATGCCACAATCAAATCAGAAGAATTAATTTTTAATCATTTACATTCATATTATATGCTTGAATTCCATATTTATTAATCTGAATTATTTTTAAAAGTTCTATCTTAGTTAGATTAATCTTACCTATTAATCCAAATTAGGGAAAAACATAATTATTATCATATTATTATATTAACCTTTATTTATGATTTATATTAATCCAAATCATAATCATATTATATCTTTATAAAAGTATATTATATTTATCAAAGACTTGTTGGTTATGATAAAAAATACACTACTATGGAAAAGCTATGGTTGACCCTCAGTTTTGTTACACAAATATTAAAACACTATATACTCAACAATGAAATGCAAGTTATAAAAAAAGTTGATCCATTTAAATTCCTTACAGAAAATATAAAATTAATGAGATGCATGGCTAAATTGGTAATTTTAATCATAGAATTTGATCTAAATTTTATGTCCTAAAAATTAGTAAAATGACAAGTTATCATGTATTAACCAGTCATAGCTCCATTATTATCTACATTCCCAATCAATGATGCTTTTACTTCATATCACACAAATTATAACATGTGGACCATGTAATTTGATGTATCCAAATGTATCATAGGTGATAGGGTTGGTATAGGCTTCATTACATCTTATGGGTAACTATAGCCACTTGCATATTGGTTGGGATTTTTATGTAAAAATAACATAGCACAATATGAGGCATTAATACTTGGGTTACATAGAGAATGCACATTAAATATAAAATCACTATGGGTATTTGGAGTTTATCAGTTGGTAGCTATTTAAGTTTCAAAAATATATCAAATAATGAAATAAATTTTAATCCCATATAAAGAAAAGGTAAAAATATTAAAAACATAATTTGATTCTTTTTCAATATAAAGCACATTGTAAAAATATAATCTACATGTTGATGCTATGGCTAGTGTAGCTTATTTGATTCTAATTTACATTAATGATAATTACACAATTTTTACTATTTGATAATTAAAACATCCATCCATTTCGTTAGTATACGTAAAGGTTATAGAAGTCTTAGAAATTACTCATAGTGTTATGAATTTATAATGGTACAATGATATATATAACATTTTATATAGATATTTTATTCCATAAAATGCTACACATAATTTTAAACAAAATTTACAATGAGAAGTAATGTGTTATGTGATTATTGGAGGATATTTATTTGAAATATATTATTTTGGATAGTTAATTATATGCCTTAGCCATGACAAAACTAAAGTGGATTTAATTGAGGTCTATGACAGTGAATGTGGGGGGCCATTTCAATGAAAATAAAAGTCCTATAAATCTTGAGACAAGGATATTATTGGCCTAAAATAGATTAATAATGCCAAGAGCATGATGATTTAGGTCAAAAATGTCACAATCATAGTAATCTAAATAATTTTTCTTCACAATAATTACAACCTATTATATCACCATGGCCATTTTCCCTTCTGGGCTTTGATTTGATCAAAAAAATAAATCTAAAATAATTATAAGGCCATAAGTTCATACTTACAACTAGAGAATACTTAACAAAATGGGTATAAGTTTTACCATTATATTCAAATATGTTTTAATATATATGTAAATTCTTAATGACATATTATATCATGATTTAGACTACCTTCAACTGTTGTCATAGATAATGGGTCTTCATTTAAAAATAAAATAGTTAATTTTTTTGGTGCCAAATATAATATTTTTCACACATTTTCTACACCATATTATCCATAGGGTAATGGGAAAGTATGGTTAAAAAATAAAAAAAACTTGTGAAAATATTAATCAAAGCCATCATAAAAAATGGTGTAGATTAAATAAAATTAAATATGTGCTATGGGTCTACTGAACAAGTGTTTGCACACAAAGGTCACACCTTATTATTTGGTATGTGGAATAGAATAATACCTAGTTTTAAAATTATATATCCATTAATTTCATTATTTTTTGAAATAAATAATAAAAGATAATGAATATCGAGAGAAGTGATTGCATGAACTAGAAACATTAGATGAAGATGCATACATGCCATTGAGAATCTTAAAGTTTATCAAGATCATATCAAGAGACCATATGGAAAGAAATTTTGTAACCAAAAATTTTAAATTGGATATTTAGTACTAAATTAAAATCAAAATAACACCAATTATGATAAATAGAATAAAGTAAAATTTAAGATAAATTGGGTGGATCCACTCATGGTAATATGTAAGATAGGTGCATGAGCCTATCATTTAGATACACTATAAAGTAATACTATGAGGAACCCTATGAAAATAATGCATTTTCACCTATACTATACATGATTAAAAATTTCAAATATTCTAAAAATATAAAAAAAATCAAATAATCACAAAATATGAAAACATTCAAATATTAAAAAAACATCAAAATCAGGGCTTGAGCATGACATGATGCTACTTTCCATTTTTACATATGTTATTTATCACATGTTTTTATATATGGAATAATATTTACATACACACATTAATTTTAGAGTATTTGAGTGGTATGTAAGATAAATAGGTTAAACATGGGCATACAAATGTTGGTTTTCCCTCTACCTAGTGGTCATATTGGGGGCATCTTGTTCCACATGTTTCACTATTACATGCTATATATTTATATGATTTTTTTTACCATGTTGATCCAAATATATTTATTACATAATGACACATGATATGACACTTTATTGATATAGGATATTAATACATATTCAAGGTACGAAGTAGTTTTTTTATCATATGCTCCATTGATGTTACTTTTTTTTTATGATTGAATAATTTGTGTGTGAATATCATGCATGGCCCTTGAGATTTAATATTTTAACATCCATTGATGTCACTTTTTTTCAAAAAAATTATGTCATATTGTGTGTGGACTTTAGACTTTATTATTGTGACATATTTATATCCCTTGTATGTGGCCCTTTGGCCTAATTTGTGACATGCAACACTTGAGTTTGATGAGTTTATTAAATTTAAGGGTTTGATGATTTATATATTATAGTATTATTACATATTTATATTCATATATACTTATACAACATACTCAATTTATATACATATCTAGACATGACACTTTCATGTCTTGCATTTCATATGTTACATGCATGCTTTGATTGTTACATATGGTAGACACTTCAATTTTGACACCCTAATTTAACCATACTTAATCATCCCTAATCATCACAAACCCATGCCAATATCATTTATAATTCACCAACATCACATATAATTCCACTAGTGTCACCCCTTTGATTAATTGACTAATTAATCATTATTAGTTGGTTGATTAGTTATTAATAATATAATACTTGCACACATAACTAAAAATAATAATAAAAAAGTAAAAAAATATTAAATCACATCACCCAATATCAGATACAATCACCAAATTCAAATTAAAAAATAAAATCATTCAACCCATTCCTCATCAAAGAAAACCCATACCTATCCAACCTCCCTCATTCAATAAGCAAACCTACCTCATTTAACGATAATTTTGACACAATATTATCCAACCATCCATTTACCCCATCAATAATCTATAAATTGATCCTATCTCCATTTTAAACAAGATTGAATAGCCTTAGGAGATCATGAACATTATGAGAACAAGACATTGACATCATCTTATCATTCAATCAAGCAATCATCAATGATAGAGACATGCTACCAAAATTATTACATGAAATCCTTTGAGAAAATACAATAAAAGTGAGAAAATATACACAAAAAGAGGTCTTCATTGTAATTGGAGGTATAATTATCTTTTCCTAGTTCAATCAAAAGTTTGTGTTTGATTTAGAGTATAAATTTGACATCATTTTTGTTGATTTATATTGCATAACTCTAAATTTGATGCTTACATTCTTCATCATCTCTAACTAAATCATCTCTCAATTTCATCCATTTCCATAACCATCATGCCATTGGGGGCATCCTATTGTCTTTATTCCTCTTTTTTTTTTGAAAAGTTGTTCCTTCTTTCAGTCACAACACTCTTTCAAAGAGGGGGGAATGTAGATACACCAATTTTGACACTCTACTTTTGACACTGTGCTTTCACCATCCTTAATCATCCATAATAAAACCTATTTCATCAATAATCATCCATAATACATCCTAATCCCATCGATAATTCACCATCATCCCATGTAATTTCACTAACATCACCCCTTTGATTAATAAAATAATTAACCATTATTAGTTAATTGATTAGTACGTAATAATAAAATCCATGCATACATAGTTACAAATAATAGAAACAAAATAAAATCAAATCCCAAATCAAAAGTGAAAAACCAAATCAATTAATCCTGTTCCTCATCAAAGCAAACCTATATCTCTTAAACCTCACTCATTCAATAAGCTAACCCCACCTCATTTAATTAGAATGCTGACTCAATCTTAGCCATCCAATTATAATAAAATATAGCCATCCATTTCCCCCATCCAAAATCTATAAATTTGGCCCTTCTTATTCATTTTTAACAAGCTTGAATAACCTACGGATATCATGCCCATTATGAGAATAAGCCACTAACATAATCTTATCATCTAATCAATCATTTATCATCAACCATAGGGACATGTTGTCAAAATTATTACACAATTCTATTTGAGCATCCATAATCAATAAAAATAGATAAAATATACACAATAAGGAGGTCTTCATGGTAAATGGAGGTATAATTATCTTTTCCTAACTCAATTGTAAGTTTGTGTTTAGTTTAAAGTCTAAATTTGACATTGATTTTGTTTATTTCTATTACATAGCTCAAAATTTGATGCTTATATTCTTGGCATCCTTGGTGGGAGGATACCTAATTTTATTTAAATTTATCACTTTTTTTGAAGTGTTTTTTAGTTGATATTAGTTAGATTCCTATTAGCTTTAAATTTGAGTCATTTTTTTTCATTTTTAGGCCTCTATCTCCATTTTTTGTACATCAGCATCTGCATCCTATGTATCAATGTTTCCTTACCTAAAGAATGACATGTGTATCCTTAGTGATGTCTATGTATTGAGTAATGGTATTTATGTATTGAGGAGTGATGTTTATATCCTTAATGGCATATTTATACTAAGTAATGGTTTTTGTATACAAGTGAGTGGTGTTTTAATACTAAGTAGTGGAATTTATGTCTTTAGCGGCATATTCATACTAAGTAGTGGATTTTATGTACTGAGGAATGGTGTTTTTATCTTTAGTGGTCTCTATATATTGAGTAGTGGCATATTTATGCAGACTTATCACAATTATTTATTGAACCTATGGTGTCTATGTCACCTTAGTGGCATATATGTTCTAAGTAATGGAATATTTTTACTAAGTAGTGGTGTATATGTCACCATCATGACATATATGACTTAAACTATGGTGTGTATGTATCCTTAATGGTGTTAGTGTCCTAAATTGTGGCATCTATGTCACCCTAGTGGTGTCTATATTCTGACTTATGACATTTATGTCACCCTCATGGAATTGTTATTTTATATATTTCCATCTGTGTTTTTATGTCTACTAATTTTCAAGTTATCATGCATTTCAAAGACCTAGACCAATAAAAATACTAATGCTTGTCTTGTAGGTTCACCTAACAAAGACTTGAAATCAACCAATCTCATATTTAGTAATTTAATCTTAATCAAGGATTCATTTTTATGTGTATTTTTATAGTTTTACTTGTGTATTTGACCAACAACTATGTATGCTATTTACTCATGTTGTAAGGAAACCTTGTAAATCATAAAAAGTCTAGGTCATTTATCCCAAATACAAATAGATATGTTATTTCAGCATGCCACTATGGGATCTTATACATTAGAAACAATTTCACCTTTTTAATTTGACTTATATGATATATCAACTTTAATTTTATCAACAATCACTAGTCAAAGTCCATATTATAGGGAACTATAAATATTCAAGGAGGAACTATCATTATTGGCTAAGTGCAATTTTGGTTTTACTTGGTATTGATGTGAGGTGGTTATCCACTAATATACAAGACCTAGGCAACACCCTTGAATCATAGAGTTATGCCTCATATATTGAAATGTATATCAAGGACTCCTCTATTCAACTAGTTAAACCTAACATAAAATCCATATAGCTACATACAAATAGTGGTGTCAGGAACACAACATTCCCAAAGATCACCCACAATGTACCTTTAAGGTATTATCTATGGGATACTATTTGGTTGAAATCCCACTTGACTGGCATAAGTTTAGATTTTGTGCATGTCATTGTATTTCCATTTTTTGAAAAAAAAATACAAATCCAAATTCAAGTCAAACCTAATCTATACTAATATAATTCAACATGAATTTTTAAACCCAACTAAATCAATAACTAAACAATTACAACCCTTTTAACCATAATCCATCATATTGCATTGAAAATGCTATCTAATTCTAAGTAAAAATATCATACAATAGTTACAATCCCAATAGCTATATACCCCATGTAAATTACAAAGGGAAAATAGTTCTGACATCCTAATTCTAAAATAAAATTATACTTGACAAAATCCAATAAATAAACCAATAATTGATGACCCTAGCATCCCATATTTGTCCTTTGACATCAATATCTTCATCACCTAATAAATCTCACAAAAAAAACTTAATCAAAGATATAATACCCATCATGCTCTTGATTCATACAAACCCCACTTTATTCTACCCTTATCAAACAAATTTAACAACCAAAAATACAACACTTCATGATCTAACCATTAACCATCCCATACTAGTCTGACTCTTGAGCTATGAAAATTACATTTTCACCAACTTTAGTGAAAATTCAATGAGTAACAATCTTAAAATAAACCAAAACACTATAAAAAATTTCATGATAAAAAATTAGTTAATTGTATATACTAAAATATGATTTATATAGTACCTCAGTCTTGTACACTTGGTAAATACCTATCATGGTTGTACCTTTCAGTTTTAGACCTTTTCATTGCCAAAAGGCTCACATTCACTATCTCTTTTTACTTGATTACTTATATATTAGTCTAGACATTATTATTATAATGACCAGGCCTTTTATACTATGTAAAAATATCTAAACCTTATTATCATCCTTCACTTCTAGTTTTGGACTTGTACCTATTTT